>JAFBJW010000183.1:817352-1334868 GCA_016785235.1 Pseudorhombus dupliciocellatus
ATGTTTTTTGTGTTGCCGCCCCCCCCCCCCCCCCCCCACTTTCTGCAACAGCATCGATCGCCGGAGTCTGAGCGGTGGCGAGGGCTCCCTGCGGTGGCCCGTCATCGAGGGATTGGCTCGGGTGGAGGAGTAATAGAGTATCGATCCCCCTCTGGCCCCGCAGACGCTGGCGTAATGTGAATATTGTGGCTGAGCACGGCCTAATCATTTACCCTGTGACTGAGAACCTTTTCAAGCAGCTATGTGGCATTTCTCAGAACCATCCATCAGCTCGGGAGAGGAACCATCAGCCACAGGAACAAAGTGCCACACTGATGGTGAACTTCGTGTCATGTTCTTTATGAAAGCCAAGTCAGAAAGCATCAAATGGCCTCAGAGTTTAACAAGTGCTTTGATTCTATCTTCTATCTTGATTCCATCTCCCCAAACACAGAGGAGTCCTTGAACAAAACTTACTGGTTCCAGATGAAAGCTGACATTCTATGAATGTTTTAACCTGTTCTACAATCTGTCCAACAGTCCCTCCGTCAAAATGAAAGACAATGAGAAAGCAAAGACGTGAGCGACCATGCTCAGGGTCAGGGGGAAGGTTCACAGGCTGAACCCCGCCCCTCCACCCCTCCTCTCCTGCGCTTGCTGTTATCCTTGCTCAAATGCATCTCAGCGATTTATGGCCGCAGTGAAGTCCCAGTGGCAGAGCGTGCGAGCATAAAGAGCAGGCTCTAATAAAATGTTCCTCCTCGCTGCCTGTCTCACATTGTCTCTCAGCCGGTCTGTCTTTCTCCCGCTGCCCTCCTCCTCCTCTCATTCAGTTATTTATGTCTTGACCCAGTGAGGGTGGGGCGGTGCAGCAATGAGACGACGGGTCATACATGTCAGTTTCCACATACTACTGTCTGATGAAGAGTAAAAAAATAGATTTAAAGCAAACAGCTCCTCCTACTTCATTGTTTACAAATCTACAGAACTAATCAACAAGAGGGAAAGAGCATCCATTAACCTCTGCTGCTGCTTCTGTCAGCGTTGCAGGAGGGCTGGAGCCAATCCACGTTGACCTTGGACGAGAGGGGCGGTGCATCCTGGACACATCGCCAAAACGTCACATTGTACTTTTACAGATTTATGAGCAAGAACAGCTTGTTCTGAAGACTCCATGGCCATGAAGACTCCCCACACTGCTCAGCCTCAAGCCTTTTGTTATGGTTTTGATCAGAAATAATAAAAAAGTGTAAAACAAATATGGACGAGTACAGAGAACATTTACTTTGTCTCAGCAACCTTTCTATACGTAGTGGAGACGTGTCTGCAGCACATGATGCAGGATGACGTGTGCAGTGACCCCAACTTCTCTGCAAGAGCATTTAGCTCATTACTCTTGATTTGCTCTGAGATTTGAGAAAGTGCTTCCCTCACATCTTCAACAAAATGATGGAGGATAAAGAATTCAATAAAATTAAGAACCTGTCCTGACACACACGCAATCATCTTTAAAAATTGAAAAAGCCTCTCTGGTGTTTCCAACCTGAGGCAACGGCGGTTTAAGACATGAATCGTGACCTGACGAAACCAAAAGGCAGCTCCTCCTGTGTCCTCCTCCTTCCTGACTCCTTCCAGTTCTCAGTCTGCATGACTGACATCAGCACAGACCAGAATGTATAATCTGTGTGACCCAGTTTCCATGGCAATGCACGCTGGCTGTCGCTGCAGCGGCACACAAGCAGAAGGAGGTTACTCCATCCAGAACCACAGGCTGCTGTGTGAGGGGGGGGTCAATCCTGAGGCCTGACTTCACGTGCCAACAAAACATACATATACAGTATCGGCTTATACGCGGGACAAGGGGTGGCAGCGCTCAATGAGCACCAACATCACGCCATGTGGTGAATTATGAACCATCAGTCAGGCTGTTGGCGCTGCGAGCTCCCTGATGGGAACGTTCCAACAATACCTGACACTGATGGACATCTGCAGGAGGTTTGACGGATTCTAAATGACACGATAACCTGACCGATCAAACACAGAGGCTTCCTCTGAGCTCTGAATGTGCCATTTCACAGGGAGCCAACATCAAATAAAAGTTTATTCAACATAACAAAACAGCATTTCTTCGTGCGGTGATGTTTTAAGAAGATATTATAAAGGGATATATGGCTGAGGTGTGATGCTCCTACAGGGTACTGAGGAAGACTTCAGAGACTCAGACAGATACTGATGATACCAAAGAGCCACAGTGGGCTCCTCAGTGTGCAACCAGGACTCCTCCTGAAGCGCAATCTCTCTCGATGGGCCTCGTGAAAGAGATAACCAAGAGCCTGATGGTCCCTCTGGCTGAGCTCCAGAGATCCTGTGTGGAGATGGCAAAAGCCTCCAGAAGGACGACCATCACTGCAGCACTCCACCCAGCTGGACTAAATGGGGGATGGACGGACGGCAGCCTCTACTCGAATTGAAAGCGACTAGAGGAAGAAGGTCTGATGAAACCAAGCATCAAATCTAAGCAGCTTGTGAGTGAGAGGGGATATCTGTAATCTTACTTCCAAAACAAACACCGTGCAGTCCTGAAGATTTGAAAGTAGAGACTAAGATGATTAATTCTTTATTTAAACGTTTACGGACTGATAACTGATAAAGTTGGACTCTCTATCCTGATACCTCCAAACATTAGGACCATTGACCAACCTCTGTACTGGTTTGTCAGAGTCAGTACAGTACAGACAGTACAGACAAGGCTCTATCAGACCAGCCGAGATGTTTTTGTGGGACGAACTGACTTACCCGAGGTCTCTTCCACACCACACGTCCAATCCTGTTGCCCTGGATAAAGAGCGAGTCGTCAATGGCGGGGAAGCGGGGGTCCTCGAAGAGCAGGCCACTCTGCAGGCACTGCCTCTTCAGGGTGGAGTACTGCTGCCCCTCGAAGGCCTTCACTGAGGTGAACATCCTGCAGCCCTGCAGCACACAGCGGGGACGACAAGGACAGGACAGGCAGTCAGACCAAAGCTGGACAATGGGAATCAACATCAATTCATCACTTTCTACCCCAAAAGAAGCTTCTCTCTCGTTTTTAAAACAATCTACCTTCACACACACACACAGAGCTGACAGACAGCAGGGCCCAGCGGACTTTAAAACCTGAACAGTAAAAGCTCTCAGTGGAAATAGAAAGTCAATGTGCACCGTTGCCTTGAGCAAAGCCTCGATTCACTGGGTCAAAATGATCAATCTGCCAATTCACCGACATCCTCCTGGGCCTAATTATCACCGCTGTGCACTGAAGGAGCCGAGCACATATTGGTCAGCTCAGAACCAGCAGGGCGGAGAGTGAGAGGGAGGCACGCTAAGATGGAGGTATAGGGGTGATCGATAACAAGATGTTGGAGAGAAGACAATTCAACGAACATGATTAGTCAGACAACACTCAGACCAGCGTTCACACCGAAGAGGCGATGGTGTCTGGTGTGTATTTCAGGATTGATCAAAGACTGGAACGAACAGAAGTGACATGAACATGACCTGAGATGGAACATGCTGAGTGGTTTGTGGGTTAAATGTCCCTGTCAGAACTAGAATGCATAATAAATTACGAGAGAATAATTATAGATGCAAATAGAGGTCGAGGTGCCGAAGCCATCGGTACTGACCCGCTGTCCTCCCAGTTCGTTTGCTGACTGATTTTTTTATTAGACATAAGTCCCTAAACAAAATGAGGTATAAAAACATGCAATAGGGTTAAAACACGTCACACGCGGCAGAAGTGTGAAATCTGAACGTATCTGTGCCGCCTGCGCTCTGCAGTACAGAGAAGTAATAAACCCAAATCCAGCTTAAGTCTGTTAATGCCACATTATTACCCAGCAGCACTATCAACCAAAGTTATTTTTAATTGGGGTGAGGTGACCCGTTCACCTTCGAGTGGTGCTCAATGACATCTGGCATCTGGGGAAGATGAAGCGAACAGGAAATGGAGGGATGCCAAATCAAAGGGAAAAACTAGGAGCCACGAGAAACGCGACGCCTGCACCTTTCAAACAGAATCATCCTGACGGCATCAACCACTGACACGAAGGGGAATCCAATACTTTATGGTGAACGCAGGACTTGCCTCTAAAACAAGCTCTCAGGAAGGTCCATGTCACAAATAAGACCTGGTCTATGCTGTTCTCATTAACTCGGCTCTGCTCCGTCTCTGAGCTTGATTAAAGAAAAACATCCAGTCGCTTCGATTCAGAGGAATTAACAAGCTAGCTGCCTCCTGAGCGAGCGATAAGTCGATTCCTGGGGGAGCCTAATCTGACAGATGGCCCGGTGTCTTGGCTCGTGACTGCACCGGGGGAAAACCGCGCTCTCATCTGGCCTCTGCAGACGGCCGCCGGCGTCACCTGCAGAGGGCGAGCGCCGAGGAGACACCGAGCCGGTGAACACACCGAGGAGCGCGGTGCTGGATTAAAGCCGAGAGGTGGATCATGACAAACACAGAGGCACTGAAAGCTAAAGGCTCCAGAGTGAGTTTGACGACATTCCTAAAGTGGGCATCGTAAAAAAGTGAAGGTTCAACACATTTTCTGATGTATTCAGGGGCACAGATGCTTCAGTGGGTAAAAAAAAAAAAAAAAAAAAAAAGCAAAGGCCGACATGCTGCTGAACTGCAGACAGATGTTTGGGGAGACGTGATCTGTGATGATGTAAGACTTCAGCTCGTCTACAAGAGGGGAAACAAAACAGATGGAGTGAGTGTTTAATGGAGCCGAGTGGAAATCCAATAAAAGTGGACGGAGGAATGAGACTGTGGAGACAAGAAGGACACTCACTGACTCTGAACTTTGACCTGTCTTAGTTAATGAAACATGAAAGGAGGGTTGTCGCCAAAATAAGAGTCTAAATATTCATAATATATATAATGAAGGTGTAGTGATGCAAGCTTTTATTCTATAAAATAAACCCAGTCAAGATATGAGACAAGACAATTGGGGCGGTCCAATCAGCCACTGTGTCCACATTATGTCCACCACTGTGGACATAATGCTGCAGCGCCGTTAGCTGCACTGTCTGTCCTCCGTCCACTCCTGAGAAGGTTCTGGTGATTTTACTGAACAGAATCATCTTGTTTGGTGGAAGGAGGTCAGAGGGGGCATACCAAGCCGACTCAGGCCGGGCACCGGCCTGCATTCCTCGGCTGAAACGGGGACAATGCACGAGCGTCAGTCCAGATTGCAAATTGCCCCTGTGTCTTCATTGTGCTCTGCCAGCCTCAGTGAGCAGGAGCAACTGCTGGTCAGCAGATGTCAACATTCATCTGGCTGAGCTGCTGTAGCGTGGCGCTGTGCAGTGTACTGGCAAAGGTAGCACAGAGTTTCACTGAGGGCACTGAGATGATGGAGGACAAACAAGCACACTTATTCAAGAAGGGAAACAAACCAGTGCAGGGGGGAAGTGATGTCATCAGACTCCGTGAAAATAAAAGGACGCTACTGTGAAGTTTCTGAGGAGCGGATAGTTTAAAATGTTTTTTTTTTTTTTTTTTCTCAGATTATCAGAATAAACCACGTGATGAAAACCACTGCAGCCGACTCTCACACAGGAGACACGCTCACGGCGACTCTGGTGATGTCACCAGAGTAGAAATCCAATCACACTTTGTCTGAGCAAATTCTCAAGCGCAGATGTAAGATAATCAAATCACGTGGATTCAAAGACAGGCCTGACATCAGGAGAGAGGAGGCAGCTGCCTGGGGAACCTGCGCTTATCTGATTGAGTCGTATGACTTCCTGTTAGCGGTGGACAGACACGTAGAAGACGAGAACTTGGAAAGACAAAGAGAAACACGAGCTTTTAGAGATGATGTTTACCCCTCCACCCCTCACCACAGTAACCCGTCTATCCAGATAGCTTAGGAAGCTCTTGTCACTCTGACCTCAGGAAATTTTCATCTTCCTCCAAAGTTGTGCACAGGATGGCACTTTATTTTCCTATCCTGGACATTACTGCTTCATTTCTGGGAGGAAGAGGAGATGCATCATCTTTAGTGTCTCCACAGGATTCCCTTTCTTCCTCCTGCTGAAGTCCACGCTTGCTGAGGCCTATTAAATAAAAGACTGGTGCAAACACATGAACATTATGGGCCATAATAACAGCACCATCAGAGAAAAGGACCAGGAGTCGGCAGCCCAGAGAACATCACAGCGGTTGGTTCACACGGGAAACCCAACGTTTTTTTTCCCTCCCCCATTAGAAATCATGATTATAGCTGTTCACAAAACTGCATCACATCATTAACGGGCACAGCAGGCAGCATCAGATTCTGGCGGCGCCCTGGTCAGAGATCAGGGAGGAGTGTGTTCGCGTGATGCTGGTGTCGGTGGCAGTGGGGGCGGTGGGGGGGGGGGGGGGGGTGTTTGAGTCTGGGGGGGGGGGGGGGGGGGGGGGGGGGGGGGTGAGTGATTGAGTCTGCTTCTGCTGACAGGCTGATTACTCTCGGAGAAGTGAACAGGGAGCAGTAATGCACCAGTATACCAGAGAGGGAGAGACACAGGGAGGGAGGGGTGCACCAGACCATCCCTCACCCTCCACCACCACCGCCTCCTCCTCCTGCATCAGGGAGGAGGGCTATCCCAGCGTTCCCATCCTCCCAGCATCGTGATCTCCTCTCTGCAGTATCTCCTCCAGTAGGCTTGGCCGCGACACACATGAGTCCACACGGCTCTCCTCTTTCCTCCTGCTCCCTAACATGATCACATCACTGACTCGTGTATATGAGACCTGAATTAATTTACAACCAATTAGCTAAATAACTGGGGTCCAAATACTTGTTTTCTATCATTTTCCTCTAGAAATGAAAAGACAAACGTGATGTGTTTTGTTCTCTGATTCACATTTAATCAGAATAATCAGAACCTTTTCTCGAGGTTCCATCAGGTGGCCCATTGTTTCTGTCCCTCAAATGAACATGAACACCAGTTAGGCTCATACTGCAGAGAGAAGATCAGATTGCAGCTTTGCATCATCCTCTGGAATTTGAGCTGAGGTTGATTTGCCTGCTGAAATCCTTCTGGGACACATCAGGGTTAGTATTCTAATCTAATAATCTGTATTGTTATCTCATTCGATTCTGCGCGTGAGGACGAAGACTCTCGTTTGTTTTCAAAAACAGCCTCAAAAAGTTCCCTGACAACCGCGGTGTGATTCCGATCCCAGGGAATCCCCCACGTAAACTCTACGAGTCTCAAGACCCCACTTACAGAAACATAACGTCTGGCACAAAAACAAGGGCGTCCGCTCTGCTCGAGACGATTAATGTGCTTTTATTCCCGCTCCTGGTGCGCTGCAGAACAATACACTGGTGAAATGATTAATTCATTGCTCCTCATGCAGTGGAACACAGATTCAGACACAAAGATGAGCTGCAGGATAGAGTCCCTGCAGCTGGGAGCGAAACTTAGACAACGCACAGCCCTCAGTGCAGGAGGCATTACTGATGCATGGATCCATCAGAACACAGAACATGGAAGGGATCCCTGCTGTGCACCTTCCACATGCATGTTATTGTTATGATAAAAACAAGCCTCAACGTTCATCTCTTCCCCTCAGAGCTGAATCTGTGCACTGCAGCGAGCTGCACGCGCCTGGGATGTGATGGAGAGCAACCAGGGGCAGCGAAGCAGCAGCTGCGGCTCGGAGCTGCACATATTCCGCGCACAGAGGACGCGCACAGCTCATCTGTCACCGGTGCAGCACGGTGTCTGGATAAACATCTCTCCCCTCGCCCTCCCCCCCCAACCCACCCTTCCCCGGACAGAGGCCACATCCGAATCCACAGTGACAGGATCCGATGTGCACGGTGAGATTTAAGCAGCCTCCTCCTCCTGCTGCTGCTGCCCCCGTCTCTCCATCCCCAGCTTCAGCCGAGCTCGTGCATGCACCTGCCCGGGAGACGAGGACGAGCCGGTTACCTGGACTGGGGCCTCTCCCGTGGCAACGCGGCTCCCTCTCGGGTCCTCCTCCGGGGGTCCAGCCGGTCCGGCTCTCGCTCTCCTGGGGGGACTGCTGGGATTCTTCTCCGCTCTCCCTGGTCCGCTGGAGAAGCTCCTCTCTCTCTCTCTCTCTCCCCCTCTCCTCCCCTCAGCAGCAGAGTCAAGCTGCCGTGCAGCACACTGGAAGCAAGAGGAAGAACCGGCTGTGGCGCACAGCTGATTTCAAAATAAATAATCAGTCACGTGTATTTTAAAAAGTGCTTTTAAATACTTATACTTGTTCTTTTATATATCCACAGTAGATTAACACCATTTCAACCCCAACATAGGATGAAAAATATATAAAAATTATGGACTTGAATATTGAATTGAATGCAGTATTCGGATGTTGCTCACATTTAAGAACGTTAACTGAGCCGAATCCTCAATTACTACTTTCTCTTTCTTGATTATAAACAAAAGTACCTATAGATAATGATAAATCACATTTAATACAGAATCAAACTAAAAACACGACGATTCTCAGGCGGGTTCTGCAGCTGAAGACAGGGTTACGGTTGTAGCCGGTTTTGATTGCGGGGGACATGATACATGATGGTGTCGTAGTTCAGTGTGAGAACTATAGAATCTAAATACACGTATGTCGTTTCTTTGAGCGAGTTTCTATGAGCTGTGGTGGATCTTAAATCAGAACTTAGCCAGAGCTAATTAGCTTACCTTAATTGGTACTCGGTTAGCATCTGCTCAGCTCACACTTCTGCTCATGTTCCTCCGATAAAAGTCTCCTGGTGCCTCTTTCACAGTTTAAAATGAGCCGCAGAACATGCTCTTAAACTGCCCTGCGAGAAAACTGCCCTGAATCAATATTGAGGACAAAAAAAAAAGAGAGTTTAATTTTGAAGGTACCAACCGGATTTGCTGTTAGAGTCACATCATATAGAATGCGATGTGTTGGTTTAGCGCCACCTCCTGGTCAACCTCTGGTGTAATACTGTGATTATCTGTAACTACATTTGTTGTGTTTACTGATTTTGGTTCTATTTCTGTTCGTGACCTCTGAACAAGATTTCTCTTTGTTCAAAGGTGAACTGCAGAACTCAGTACAACAGAAAATGTTTTTATATTATCCCAATCTGATCCTTAATATAATATTTAAACAGAGGGACATGAGGGATGAGAGTGCTTTGAATATTCTTGCAGATCAGCCTCAGTGAGAAGATCCAGGATTTACCGCTTTAAAGCTGTCAGCCGGATCAGGCTTCACACACAAATGGAGATGTTGACGGTGAAACTTCACAAAGGAATCCCGCTGGTCTTTGAGGGCGACACTGCAGTGGTTACCGTTCACCTCTGAACCTCCTGCTGGCAGAAACAGGAGCAGCCTTCATTCAATTACACAATTAAGAACAAAATAAATTGGAAAAGCCGCCAAACGCCGACAATGAATGTGAAGCATGAGACTTTGAAGCTAACAAAATAAAAGCAGCGCAAGGGAAACAGTACAAGATAATGCTGCATGAACACTAGGTTCACAAACGATCAATATAAAGGGGGAGATCAACTTTAATTGTTCCTATAGAAAACTTGTGGTTGACTTGACTATCTGTGTATTTAAATATACTGTAAAAAGTTCCTTATTGCTGCTGTCAGTCACATTTTAGAGGGTAGGGTCTGAGTCAATGGTTTCCCTGAACTTGGATGAATGAGAAGTCGAGGTGTTTTATAATAAGGTGCTGTTTATTTAACCATTTCATTTTTCACATCTCATGGTACACACTCCTATAAAGTTTGAACTGTAGTATTTAGCATGTGTAATACTGACCTCAGCCTCTTCTCCCAGGCTTCCTGCAGCAAACAGAGCTTTCACAAACATAAGCTCCCGTTTGAACTCCAACACCTCCTCTGCCTCTGGGTACGTTCGACAGACGGAGTCTGGATTATAGCAATATGCTCATTTCCTTTCCACCTCATCCATTTTCTTTTTTTTAACCCAGAGACAGAGGCTGGACGTGGTGGAGAGTCTGAGTCTATGTCGCTGTCGGCTTCAGTACTGCAAACTGTGAAGTGCTTATCTGGCTATTTGAACACACTGAACGTCTGGATTAAGTGCTTGATCAGTTGAACTCTGACCCCAGGGAGTCACGGCAGCGCCGGGGCCTCAGCAACGCACCGACTCGTGGCCTTCGCCTGCGGAGCGCTGTGCTGTGTTCTCTCTGGGTTAAGACAGTGCGGGTTCGACGAGGATTAAAACTGGACTGCAGATATTTTGAGATCCAAAGTTCCTGTCGGCATGCCTCTGGACTTGCACGTACACGGAGTGTAGGTGTGTAGCGGCCGCCCGGTGACACAACCATGGCATCAAAAACTCACCATTAACATTGAGCAGCTTCGTTCGGACAGCAAAGGTAACTCCCTTTGTCTAAAAACACTTGGTGCAGACTCCCAATGCAACATTTGCAGTCTTCTTTTTTTTCTTTGTACAACTTTAAGGCAGGAAGCTCCACTTTTTTTAAATAGGTCTCAGTGTTGAATTCATGCCTCCCTGCACAAGTTTTGGATTTGATTTGATTTTTTATTCTAAATAGAGGACGGGAAGCCTGGAAGTTCTCTAGTGTCCATCAGGCCTGATCCACGGAAACCAGTCAACACGAGTCCTCCCCACGCGTCGTGCTAGGCCATGTAGATGAAGGTGTTTATATCGGTCTCATCCCTCTTGATGTACTTGTGATCGATCAGCCACTCGATCTGCTCCTTGATCATCTTCTTCTGTGGTAAAAACATGTTCTTTAGGATCTCCACCAGCTCCGTCTGCAGCTGGGCGTTGTTGATGCGCTTCCTCATCTTCATGATCTGGATGATGGCCTCCTGGACACGAAGGAAAACAAACGATGGCTCACAGTGAAACTTCAAGCCTCATGTTTTGCATTATTCAGAGCGTGGCTGCGAGCTCGTCTCCATACCTGTGTCCTGAGTATCCTGAGCTGGACGATGCCCTCGTTCTCCTCCTCCCTCATTCGCTCCGTGGTGAGCTGCAGCCGACCAATTAGGTTGATCTTCCCCCTTTTCTGAACCTTTGAGTTTTTTCTGAAAAGATTAAATGGAAAACAAAACACCATCATGTTTCACTGGGACTTGATTTTGACTTTACAGAGTGAACTTGGGCCGAACACGGTTCTGCACAACCTGACCAGAGAAGTTTCCAAGAAGTTTCTTACATGAGGGAGAACTCCTGGTTGACGTAGAATAGTGTTCCTTCTGCAAAGTCTTTGGGCGATGACACCACTGGATCGTATGACAACACCTGCCGCTTCAGTTTGGGAAACGCCACCAGAGACTTTAGAAGAATAAAGAAATGAGTTCAGAGGAAAAACAGTGAATTTCAGTGAATTAACTCAGACAGGGTGGAGCCACACGTTTGATACTTGGTTTTTTTTTCTTTACCCAGAGAGTGCGGCGCAGCTCTGCGTCTGGCAGCTCAGTGGCGAGCTTGAGATTTTCAAAGCTGATCCTCTCCCTGGGCCTCTGGTTCCAGGCGAACAGCACGGCCAGCTGGAAGGTGGTCACCTCCAGGTCATACTGCCCCACCTCGTTCTTAAATGTTATCTAGAGATGAGGGACACTATGTTTAGTCCCCCTCATGGACCGAGCTGCCAGGAGAACTCGTACGGTTGCACTCACGATGCCGTTGGACATGAGGTGATGCCAGTGCAGCTTCCTCCCACTGTGGTTCTTCTTATAGAAATCTTCTACCTCGGGTATCAAATCCTCAAGCTCCGTAGGGAGAGACACAAAAACCTTCTCGCTGCTCCTTGACCAGGCTCCGGCGTTTAGGATCTTTATGTTGACAGAGTCAGCTGCAGGGGAACGCACAGGTACATCTTCCTTACTCAGAGAATCATCGTCACAAATTCAAAACAGATCAACAGCCTTGAAGAATTCTATAGTAGTCTAGTAGGGCATCTCTCACCTGGTAAAGCCAGTTTATTATGTTTGTGCATTTCTTTGAACGATTGGTTGAGGTCTTCCGACACCTTGATGTCTTGAAACATTCTGGCGAGCTTGTTGACATAGTCAGCAGGCATTCCTACTTCCTGTTTGATCGACAGACAGTTTGTTAAGGCAAAGACTAATCTAATTTAATCAAACAACATTTCAGATGAAGTGAACAGTAAACGCCTCACACACAGACGTGTCCCTACCCTGAGCCACTCCACCATGTTTTCCTCTATCTCGCTGTCCGCTGAGATGTCCAGGATGAGACGTCGGGTCAGGTGGGCTTTGTGGTAGCGCATGAACACATCTTTGTTCTGGACGTACTTCAACACCAGCAGCTTTAACAGAGCACAGAGATGTAAAAAAAAACATACATGCATTTAAAAACAGGAACATACATGTGTTCTGGGACGTACCACTTCCTTGAGCTTGGCTTCGATCTCCTCAGACGTGAGCTTCTTGCTCAGCGGGGTCTTCCTCAGCAGCATGTCGCAGTAGTTGGCCAGCAGCTCTGGACATTTTGACTCTGGCTGAGTTTTCAGACCTACCCTGTACAAACAGGTTGAATAAAAATAAACATGATTTCCTACATCGCTGAAATCCTCAGCTGAATCTGACACAGGGATCTCGTCTCTTACCCTTTCTGTTTCAAAGGAAGCTCTAACTTAAATATAGTGGCGTCGTTCACGACAGCTTTGTATGCCTGAGGAGTTTGAAGTTTGAAAAACAGTTAAGAATCTGAACAGTGCCTCCCATGACCACAGCATTCTGTTACTACAAGTCAAACTCACTTTGTCTCTGGCTGTGAGGAAGCGCGGGTCGTCCTGAAAAGCTTCTTTCACTAGTCGACTGAAGCGATTGAACAAGGTGAGCAGTTGCTCCACGTATTTCTCAGAGTCCTGCAACAGAGAGAAGGTGATGAAGTGATATTTATAAAGCTGTCTGATGCTAGGATGAACAAGGCAGGCGGGGTATTCTAAAAAGGAGGGGGGGGGGGGGTATTAGCTCTTTATTGAGTGTGACACTCACAGAGGTGATTGTCTCTGCTGAGGCCACCATATCCGCCAGGCCAGCGCTCATGATGTGCTCCTCCAGGTCCTTCAGCATGGGTTCAATCCCGCTGGGCACTTTGTCCATCAGAGAGAACATCAGATGCAACTCTGTGGAGGAGGAGAGAGGGATGTCATTATGTTGACAACTCACTGTGAACAGGTGGTCAGTGTTCGTACATATAAATATAATACATTAACACATTGACACTGGTCAGAGAGTTCAAATGTCCCACCAGATGAAAGTTTATCGCTGTGTTTACTCTTTAGCTTGAATTACAAAATCTATAGATGCTGGATAAAAGAAATAACCATTAGCCTGAGTTCAATGCTAATGCTTCCAGGCTTGTCTCAGTGAAGCACTAAACACCAAGCTTCTGTTTGGAGGCTGCATTATAAAACTAGAGGACAGACTTCATTAAACAGCTGCTCTTTGACAACTTGTTGAATCAAACTACAAGAACAGACACAAACACACAAGCACATACAAACAATCTGTGTTTAGTGCACAAATACTGAGAGAACCTGAAGCGCATGTCAGCTCCATCATGGCTGAACCATTACACGTTCAGAGGACTGATGGAAACACACACTCCACAAAACGCTGAACACAAGAGGGTTTGGTCAGGGCTATTTCCTGGTGCAAACCTGAGCTGGCTGAGCCTTTGGTGGGAGCAGTCCTGCCGTACTCACTCTCTGTTTCATTTCGTTTGATCATGCCTGGACACTCGGCTAAGATGGTCTCCTTGAACGACGTTACTAGCGCGTTGACGCAACATTCCATTAACTGGGAAGAGGAACAGAGGAGGAACAACTCAGGAGAAACTTTACACTTTTTTCAAAGGCTCAGTGGGATGACGTGTGACACTCACTGCCTGTACAGAGTTACAGTCACGCCTCGTCTCCAGGTATCGCAGTGCACGTTTCTCCTCTTCCCTTAGCTTTGAATCAGCCTGGTGAAAATGCACGTACATATTTAATCAACATCAGTCAGAAGTGAGAACATTTGTTTCCAGGGGCTTCCAGATGAAATAAATCTATGACTGAGGCTTCACTCACATATTTCATGTAGTTCTGGACACCATTTTGCTGGAGGTAAGCTGGGGCCTGTGTTCTGTAGAAACGCTCGGTAGAATCCATGTAGGCCTTCTCAAAGTTGTCTCTGTAGATCTGCAGCTTGTCGTCAGGGTTGGAGCAAAGATTCACTGCACACAGAAGAACCAGGAGAGGTCGATCAGGAAGGATGACTTACATGTTATCAGACAGAAAAACTGCCTGAAAAATGTTTCTCACCATAGGACTCCCGCACTCCGATGACCAGCTGGGAGTCAAAGGCCTCTCCCAGTCTCTCAGCGTGGACGAGTTTCATAGCACTGTCTTGTAGTCTGTTTTTAATGTTGGAGAATATTGACTCGTTCCATGTGTCCAGCATCAGCTGCACCAAGAGGACAGATAGAATAGTTTTAATTACATGAATCGCAGGGGAAAAGGTTTCTTTAACTCCTTGTTCCGTCTCTCCTGCAGCTCCTGACCTTGCGGACGATGCTATCCTCTACGTTAGACTTCTTGTTGCTCCCTTGCTTCCCCATCAGGGTGATCTCCAGCTGGCAGAACGGTTTGGGCAAGATGTCACACTGTGTGAAGAACTTCCTCCACTCCACTATGTAGGCCTTGAGCAACGCTGTGTCGTCCTGATGACTCAAAACCCGCTGAGAAAGATGATGAAGACATAGGACAGGGCTGACTCTTTGTAACTGACTCACTCGTGTAACCAAACAGAATCATTTCCCAGATGATAGGATGAAAACCCCAGTTTAGTGCTGTCTTACCGCTTGTGCTTGTTTGATGAAATCTAGGATGTCCTCTTTGAGGGCCTGGTGGATCTTAGCGGGACCTTTGTCATCCCACAAACACACAGCATGGACGTCTCTGTGGAGACAGAGGAGACACTGTGTTACCTCTCCATGTTTGACTGGTTATCAGGTGCAGAGCAATCAGAGTGAACTTACGAGAACAAGTCAAACCACTGCTGTTTGGTGACAGACTCCTGTCGCAGGAGCTTCAGTACGATGGGACGCATCAGGTCCCATTTATCCTCAAACTGAAGGGAGCCTTTGTTCTGGAAACACAACAGAGGAAAGTCAACTCTATTTTTTCAACTGTTCATGAACTGGAACAACATCATTATACATTACCACAGACTTATTTAATTGATGGGATTCTTCCTGATAAAGAAGAAGAATCAGAGACAAAATCACCAGGACAGAGGCTGTGTGTGGGATATGCTACAGTAGATTTCATTTCCATGTTGTCTAACATGTCTATCTGTGATACCCGATGTCAATTTGTCCATTCACTTCAAAAAGGCTGCGGTCAGGAGGCAGAGAAGCAGAGGGACTCATCGCCAGGTTTGGGACCATCATTATTATTTGTAAACATAGATATTTCTGAATGCTTCAGACACTTGTCCATACAAAAACTATCTTGTGTATCTATGGTTAATAATCACTTAACAAACATTGTTATTGCTGGTCTCTAATTTGATCAGTCTTTCTTGGGGGGCCCCCCCTCTCAGCTCAGGGCCCCAGGGAGCTACCTGCTTCGCCCACCCAGATGCAACGCCCCTGGGTGGAGACAGCTGACATGTGTGCTGACAGCCTCCAGCAGAGTGTTGTAAATGTCCCCTGCAGAAGACTAGTGTCTCTGTCCGCAGTGTGGGTCTCCAGTGGCTGCAGTGGGAGGCTGAGGATGGGCACCACCTCCTGTGCCTCCTCTTGTCTGTGTCAGTTGTTACTGTGGTGGCCGTACGCTCACTGGGAAGCTAAGTGTCGTTAGCAGCAGAGGATTAAATGCACAGAGGGTAGCTTGCAGCAGCCTTTAGCTTGTCTCCCAGGGAGCTGCAGCTATAGACAGTCACTGACAGATGATATGGGATGTGTTGCTAACACTCACACACTGGGGCTGTAGCTTAGCTTCAGGTGGCTAGCAGCAGCCGTCATTAGCCGCTTGTCTCCACCTTCACATTTAGCTGCTTGTGTTTAGCTAGAAATCACTGATGTGCACTAAGCTAGTGTTAGCCGGAGCTAAGTTCCCAGCTCCCTGCAGGAGGGTCCGCGGACAGCGGAGCCGCGTCCGGGTCCCCCGGGGCGGTTCGCTAGTGTCGGAGCCAAACACCGACACCACACCCCGCAGGTGACACCGGCTCCAGCCCGAGAGGAACGCGTAGAATTGAATTGAAGTGGCTCCTACCTTTAGCAAATTAGACGTCGCCATGTTCCCTCAACTTATCCTCCCGTGAAATCTCGCGAGAGCTGTGCGACGGCTAGCGATCAATCATATCACATTGCTTTTAAAAATATTTCACTTTTTTTGTTAAATATATTTATTATTATTATAGTCATAGAGGCATTTACATCTGATCTTCAAATTAAATAGAGAAATAACAAATAAAATATTCAAATGACCATTATTTTTAATCCTGATATCATCTTTCATTCATGTTCATAACCGTGCTGACGTCTCACACTGTACTGTCATATTACATTGAATTTATGTTTGCTTACAATTGGTATTAACATCCCCACTGTGCCGTTACATTCCTCTATATTTCTACTCTTTACCTTTAGTCCACTTTAAAACTGGTCAAACTGGGAGAACAAGAGTTAAGTTCAAACTCCGCATAGCTGTGTCACTATGCAGGTCAGGGAGCAAGAACGCAATGTTTGTAAAGATGCAAGGATGGTTTTTCTGGGAATTTAGATGTTTGTCATTGTTCCTCTGTCAAATGGTGTCGGTCAGATGCTTCTTCACACAAAGGGAATAAAGAAAACGCAGCTCCAGTGAAAATACAAATTATAGCTTTAGATTTTGAAAAATGAGACTGACTTGGGAGACAACCCTTATCATATGAAAGACAGGAATTTCTCATATTCACTTTCAACACTTTTGAATTGATGAGGGAATACTTGATTGAGTAGAAGTTATGATGGCGCCTCCCTGTGGAGAGATGGCCGTACAGTAGCTGGTCCAGCGTGAAGTGAACATGATGCTTAACCCAACAGCGCCACCCAGTGGCTTAATAATGAAGAGAAGAGGCAGAAAAGTGACCATAGAATTCATTTTTATTTATTTATTTACAATTATGATTTTTCCTGTCAGAAATGAAACAGCTGATTAACATCCCCGAGAAGCAACTTTACTTCTACTTTACTTAAACGTCTAAACACCATCAAACCATTTCACACAGTAAAAAGCATTTTGTTCAACCAGAATCCCCTAGTCCCAGAAGTGATTCTGTTTACCAACACAGAAGTAGAGTTTTCACTGGAATTTAAAACTTTCCTTTGTCGTCAATTATCTCAAGAAACAGGCTACAAGTAGAAAACATCACATTGTCATGTTTTATAGGTCTAAGATCTAAAAAAATGATCACCTTCCCTGTAAAATCATTGACCTGACAAACAAATGAAGAGGAATAAAATTCAGAAAACAACAATATCACTTTTGTTCATGGAAACTAAACAACAGTTATTCATGAGCTGCGATTAATAACACGAGAGTAGGGATGCTGTTTGATGCCTGAGACTGTGTTCGACTCGCTGCACCTCATGACTTTTAACACGATTGAGCAAATATAAGAAATACAGATTATCACATGAAGTCATGGCGTGAAACATCAAATGAGACCAGCAGCTGTCTAGCAGCTCCTTGGACACCCGTGGGTGAATCATCGGAATATGTCAGATTTCTCTTTGTCCAGATCAACAGATATTTATATTCTGTGTTTCTTTTATAAACAAACAGAGGTAGAAGACATGAAGGTCAAACGTCCATCTCAGGGGAAAAAAAGGGAGCTGGGATCCAACTATTTCACCAACAATAAAATGTTCATCCTCTTCACTTTAGATTGTTACAGAGCCAAAATAAATGTTCAATTATTTAAAATTCTCATTTTGGGCCAAGACGAGGAATTGACAAACACAGACGCCAATGTATTCCAAACATTCCGTCACCTTGGATTCTCCGACACTCGTCTTGCTACATGGCGCTCTCGATGGATACATTTGTTTGTGCGGCTGCAGCACATGCCTCTGCCTCTTTATCCTCAGCGGCAACAGCGTGGACAGACACCTGGAGATCTCCATCGTCCCCTTGCCCATCTCTTGACAGCAGCGTCTCACACACTACCTCCTCCTCTCCGTTCCTGTCAGAGCATGGCAGGTCTATGGCCACTCGCTTCCCAGGCATCGGCGTCTCTGGCTCCGCTGCACCTGACGCTGGTTTTCCCGTCTCTGCTATGTCCTCCTCCACGATTCGGCAGTTCAGGATGAATGGCGGCAGAGGGACGCTCCGTGCCAGCTCCTCCATGTGACGAGCGAACTCTATGGTCTTGTACTGTGTGACCTTGGCGAGCTCCACTGTCTTGGCCGACGTGATGATGGGGATGCGCTTGGCGACCTCGAGGGCCTTCTGCAGCTTCTCCGCGCCCTCGGTGCGGAAGAACTCGTTGATGGCGCTCTCGGTCTTCTTGAGGTGGCTGCTGACCATGCACAGCCGCGCCACGTTGAGGATCATGGTGATGGTGAAGGCGACGAGGCAGACGATGACGAAGTACAGGCCCAGCCCGCTGGAGGTGTAGGCGACACGCAGCGTGACCGTGTAGTCTGTGGTGGCGCCGGCATCACTGGTGTAGACGCAGGTGTATCGACCTCGGTCCTTAAAGGAGACAGCCGTGATGTTCAGGACGCCGTTGTCCTCAATCCGCCACTTCTCACCTGAGAAAACACGAGGAGGAGGAAGAAAGAAGCATGAATGTTTTGGCTGCTTCACATGTTTTTATTTTCAGACATGAAAACAAACTGAGTTGTTTAAGGAACTCAGTGCGTCTCCTCCTCTCACCTCCCTCCTCCCCAAGCACGCCTCCTTTAGGGTTCAGCCACTTTACACCCTTGGTCATGTTGCACTCGATGAGCGTGTTGGACCCCTCCTTCACCACGATGACCTGGTCCGAGGGGTCAGCCACCAGCTGGGCAGGGGAGGACGCCTCTGAGCGGTTCAGAGCTGCTGCCCGGCTGCAGAGCAGCAGCAGAACGTACAGAAGCAGACAGGAGGACATGTCGCAGGGAGAAGCCGCCTCACATTCAGAGAAGACTAACCTGTGAAACAGGAAATGTCAAGAACTCACGTGGAAACACAGGCACACTGGTTCTGTCCTGGTTTTTCAACACACATAAACACAACTTTAGAATCTGAGAGTGAACTGTCTTTATCACTTCTGGTTACTGTCTCACTCTGCAATAATAAACCTGAGAAATGAGACGAACACAGCTGGCAGATAGTGAAGATCACAGGTAAATCTCAGGGAGAATGAAGCAGAGGCAACGTTTGATTTAATTAAGGAAAACTAAAGTGGAGCCGTGTCAGAGCTCAGCTGATTATAAATCTCTCACAGGTCGAACGTTTCTACTGATGGTGAGAAATTATTTGATAATGACAATTAAAATAAAATCATAAAACATTACGTCAGAATCAAACAATTTCCCCGCAAACAGCCCCAAGCAGCGGGTCCTCACCTGCTCCAGATGTCTTCATCCACTGATGTTTCCTCTGGGTTTTAACTTGAATCTGACTCTGGACCCGTGAACACACGCGATGTGTCCGGTCACTTCCTGCTTCAGGACAGGTGTAAGAAGCAGTGGGCGGGGTTTTGCTGTCAGCTCTCCCAGGTGAGGCGACTCCTCCCAGCGGTGGGAAAGTGTAACACACAGTGTAACCAGTGCAGGGCTGAGTTCTGATCATTTACCAGCTGTATCTGTTTTATCCAGTGTGTTTTAAATGAACTTGACACGCAGTGGGAATAAATATAGCTCTGTGTTTTTACATTTTACAGCATGGATGCGTTTTTATTTATTTCTCTCATTGTGTATCTCAATTTGTTTTCAATTGTTTTAATGTAATTATTATTTTCTACAACTAATACATTATTTTATTTGACGGTGCCGGAAGTCTAGTTTTAATCGTATTGTTGTTTTTGACGTAAATTATTTTTTCATCAAGCGACCTAAAAAACGATAAAATGCGACAGTTTTTCCGTCAAAATATAACGATTGAGACTGTTACACATGTATTAGGTGCAAGTCATCTATAAAAATATCAGTATGCATTATTTGGGTGTTTGGAAATTAATATCTACATCTGAATTCAACATTTAATTCTATTTGTTCCTTCAAAACAATATTTATTTATTTTTTTAAAGGGTATGTTTTATTTTGAAATGTCGAGCCCGGAGTGGTGCTTCTTGATGTGGCTAACTTCACTTCGTGCTGAGTGAAAACAATTTGTGACGTGGCTGAAGCTGCTGAACAGAAGGAGACATTATTATAACAGTAACAATTATTACATTATCATCCACTGAGCTGCTGGATACTTTCAAACTTTAAGATCTGATCCTCAAACTAAAACAAGGAGGAAACACTTCCTGTCGCTCACCCAGTGAATGGTTGTGTTAGCTGTTAGCTAGCTGTTAGCATCGAGTCCTGAAAGGTGAGTTTGTGTTAAAAAGTCTAAAAGTGTTGAGTTCGAACTGTTTCAGCTTCAGAATCAATGAAGACAGAAGAATCGGCTTCAAGTCAACAGCTGAAGCAAGGAGTCAAGGAAATGAACGAGCTAAACTGTTAGCATCCCCAGCATCTGTCACTGTGTCTTAATGCTAAGTGTTTATTACATACTCGTTGCGTTGCGTTGTAGCTCAAGGTGCGTGCGTGCGTGTTCTGTTTGCTGTGTTTGCTTAATCCACATATATACTATGTGGAGATATTTATGTTGTTTTACTTTATTGTTTTGTATAAATAAATACTGATATAAATCCACACTGGGGGAAATAAAGATAATAATCAGATTCATGTCAATCTGCAGTGGTTTAGTTTCTTGTCTACAGAAAACCTTCACTCTGTTTACAGCTGTACAGCTTTGCTCTGTTTACCAACTTTGTTGTTTGTTGTCTCTCTGAAGGTATGCACTAAGACATCAAGATGTCCGACAGCGAAGCCACAGCAGCCGAGGGGCCAGAGGCGGCTGCAGAGACTCAAGACGCCTCACCCACGGAGATGCCAGATGGGTCCTCGCCAACCACACCTGATGTGTCCACGGATGTGGCCCCGACGAGGAGAGCCAGGAGGAGACCGGAGGCTAAACCTCCTGCAGCCGAAGTCGAGGAGACGCAGAAAGTAGAGCAGCAGCCACAGAAGGTAACGCTGTAGTAACAGTCTGTACTCAAGAAAACACAGTTCTGCACGTCCACAGAGGACAATCTGTCTTCATCAGACAAACAATAACTCTGTTTCTCTCTTCCCTCTCTGTCAGACAACCAGTGAGTCCACTGTGTCCCAGGGGGGGTGGGGATACTGGGGCAGTTGGGGAAAATCCATTTTATCCACAGCAACATCTACAGTGGCTACTGTGGGTGAGTACAAATACACTGAAGTATTTTATATCATAGTAACAAATCTGACCTAATTGTCACATGATTACTGTTTGATTAAAGTTTTAATAGATTCACATAATTATTTTGCTTCTTTGTTTTAACATTTTGATGCCCGTGTCTCTGCAGGTCAGGGCCTCACTCAGGTCATCGAGAAGGCCGAGACATCGCTGGGAATCCCGAGTCCGACCGAAGTGTCGGCGCAGGTGGAGGCGGAAGAGAGCCAGCTGGGTAAGATGAGTGGTCCTACTGTGTGATGATCAGGGTCATCATATGTTTTCTGTTGTGTTTGGTTTAGCTTCTTCTCCTGAAGGGGACACCAACAGTGAGACGGACAGAGCTGTGGGAGGGGCTATGGGGATGTTTTCATCACTCACCAGCGTCGTCCAGAGCACAGTGCGTTAAATAACAGACAGACCCTGTGTCCTATAAACTTTCATCTCTTTCGATCATCTCACTGAAACCAAACCTCCTCACAGGGGAAGACGGTGATTTCAGGCGGTTTGGACGCTCTGGAGTTCATCGGGAAAAAAACGATGGACGTGATAGCAGAGGGTGACCCTGGCTTCAAGAAGACCAAAGGACTAATGATCCAGAACTCCACTCTGTCTCAGGTGTGAATGATAGACAGATAAATATTAATGCATCCACCTGAGGTTCAGAGGACACCTGTCTTACATCTGTCTTCCTCACCCTCTGTCTCTGTCTCTCAGGTGTTGAGGGAGGCGAAGGAGCGAGAGGAGCAGCAGACAGCGGAGAGGGAGTCAGGTGATTGCGAGAAGAAGGCGGTCGCTCACTACGGGATGCTGTTTGATGAGTTCCAGGGTCTGTCCCACCTCGAGGCTCTGGAGATTCTGTCGAGGGAGAGTGAGTCGAAGGTCAGTTAACCCGTGACGGTGAGATGTTGCTTTAGTGTGACATTGGAATGTGTTTTAAAAAGGTGTGACTGCGTTTCCATGTCCTCAGGTGAAGTCGGTGCTAACCACCCTGTCAGGAGACAAGCTGCAGCAGCTCAGAGGAGAGCTGGAGGACATCAAGGAGTCGTTCCGCCTCGTCGAGTTCGACGACGAGGACGATGACGAGAAGACAGGTGACGTCTCTGTGAAAACACAGGCGCTGCAGAAGGTACTCTGTGTGTTA
Organism: Pseudorhombus dupliciocellatus; assembly: GCA_016785235.1. NCBI lineage: Eukaryota > Metazoa > Chordata > Actinopteri > Pleuronectiformes > Paralichthyidae > Pseudorhombus > Pseudorhombus dupliciocellatus. The sequence continues at coordinate 839,982 of JAFBJW010000183.1, forward strand.
ACGTGACGACTGTTGGTTTCTGATTCCAGATGAGGATGGCTCGGAGTTTGAGGTGGAGTTAACAAAGGCGCTGGAGGGACTCAGTGTCTCCACCACAGCCGACAAACTCAGCAAAGTACGAGTGAAGCACTTCTGTGCTCCCAACACCTCTGTGTCAAATAAACAATCACAAATTACTGACCTCCACCTGTTCACCTCCAACAGGCCTGTAAGAGTGCGTCCAGCCAGGTCAGAGACATGAGCCGACCTGTGGAGGAAGGAGAAGATGGGGAGGAGAGGAAAACACCTTCTGTGGAGGTTTGTCAAAGTTCACTGACGGAGGAGGACATCACCAGAGGTCAGAGGTCTCCATGACTGTTTTCATTTGTTCCACCAGGAGGTGCACGCTGCGGCCATCCGGAGTCTGGCAGAGCTGACGGCCCGATCCATCGAGCTCTTCCATAAACTGGCTGAGATGGTTCTGTTCCGCAGCGGCAGCACTGAGGCCGGCGTTCTGTCCCAGTGAGCAGGAGCTTCACCGGCTGAAGATTCCCAGCCTGTTGATCTGCATCTGACTGTGTCTATATGTCCTGTGTCCTCAGGTTAACGGTCGTCCTGTGTAAACAGATCTCACTGCTCTCCAAGAAGTTCACTTCCTGTTTAACAACTGCAGGGGTGAGTTTACTCCAACCAGTTAATTTTGATTTAGAAAAATACATTTCCACATTTGTTTTGATTCTCAGTTTTGAATCCAAACTTTCTGGTCCACAGTCTAAAGAGAGGGGAGACGTCCTCAACCCACTGATAACAGGCGTCTTCTTAGAGGTTTGTGTCCATAAGAAAAAGGTTATGGTTGAACTTTATAACATCAAACCTCAGTTAGATTCTGTTACATAATCTTAAGGATTTTCCCAGTCTGATAAATATCTGCAGAATGTTAAACAGACACTACATGTGTTGACATGTGTTGTTAATTTTCCTTGCAGGCGTCCAACAGCGCCTCCTACATCCAGGATGCGTTCCAGCTTCTCATGCCCATCCTGGAGATTTCTCACATCCAGAGGACAGCTGATTCCACGGAGCAGTGACCAGATGTTCTCACATCTGCCCTCGGCTGCCCCGGGAGTCTGTCGCAGCAGATAACTGACACATCGTTAAAACTTTGAAACGGCAGGTTTCCAGCTCAGGACAGAATCCGTTTCCTGCCTGAGAGGAAAAAGTCTTTGTTGTCAAACGGTGTTTTGTCCTTCTTGTGTGATAGCAGGTTTATTTGTGAAGCACATTACGAGGACTCATTGCATCACAGTGTTGTGGAAGGGAAACTAAAAGGAATTTATGATAAACCAGGTTCAGCTCATGGTTCTTTTATTCCAACATCTGCACTTTTTCGTCTGAATTTAGCCTCAAAGTACAATCGACCTTTAAAATGATGAACACGATGGAAACACCAGCGTAATCTGTTAACGACATTGTTTGTAAACAGAGTCGTGTCTGAACAAAATTGAAATATTCCTGATTTAATCTGAACATCCATCAAAAAAACTAAAAGAGGCTCATCTCTATAAAAACAACAAAAAAAAGCTCAGATCTTTATTTACAGAAAATAAATAATATAGAGATTTATTTCTTTTAGAATTGTGCAACACTTCATTCTGCCAAAAACTCTAATTTTCTCTGTGACCCGTGAGAACAGATCTAAGAAGAGGTGTCACTTCTTATGGGGCTCAACATCCTCCCCGAGAAATATGCAAAAAAAATCATGACGATTAAATCTTTTTTGTAATCTTATATTCAGAACTTCAGGTGTTTATGTGTCTGACAGATAAACTTCTCTCTGCTATGAAGATTTTGACGATTGTCTCTTTCAGGTGGACTCATTAGTTTTATATTAAAGTGCCATCAGTTGTGGGATATTGCGTGATAAGCGTCTTTCAGCTTTATTCTGTGTACCAGGTGTTTGAGATCACTTTCAAATAAATGTTCTTCCACTTGGACCAAATCTGATTGTAATGACTAAAATGTTTCTGTTTTTACGACTTTATTATTTAGAAGAAGAAGAATAGAGGCAAAATTATTCAATCTAATAAACTGAAGTTCACCCCGTTTACTTCCCCACACCTTTAGAGGGAGCTGTGCGCGTTTTCCGTCCAATCGAGACCATCAGCAATAGACACAAAGAAGAAGCGGGAGCACACGAAGAAGTAGAAGAAGACGGCGGTGGTTAGCAGTTAGCTCCGCGAGTTACGTCGAGGGAAATCTCTGGTAAATGGATGTTTTTATTCTGTAATATTTCCCACTGCGACACTCCGGAGCCTCTGCCGCTCAGCACAGTTACAACCCGGAGCTGGTGTCTGCAGTGTCCCCCAGCAGCTGTTAGCTTCCCGCTGGACGCGAGGAATAGCATGTACACGAATGTGCTAACCCTTTAGCTTTAGCTGCATCCGTGTTAGCGGCTGGAAGCTCTTGTTAAAAACAAAGATGGAGGCGGGTTTTAAAAAGTGCCAGAGTTGGTAATCGTCTGCGGCTTTTCACGCAGGGGCAAAGTTTAAGGAAATGCTCATTGCATGTGGCGTCACTTTGTGAACTGTGAGCTAAACTAGCTTAATGTCAAAAACAGCCGCCAGGAGGAGAATCCATCACGATGTCATGGTAACACCATTAGCTCCCAGCAGAAGGTCAACACGAGGCAGGAACAAATACACAGAGAGAGGAGCCCAAACATCTCAGCATCTTTCAGCAGGATTTGATCCAGGATCTGCTGCTGCTCAGGGTTTGAGTGGATGAAGGTTAAAGTGTAAGATGTTTGAAACACCATTGACAGCTTTGAGGTTTCAAACGGGTTCTTTTCCAGATGAATTCTGCTTTAAAGGGGAGAAACCTGAGCTGGAAACGTTTGAGTTTGTTGTTAATACTCACTTCTTACAACAGCTTTGTTTTGACATTGGCAGAGCTCATCGACTGTTCTGAAGTCAAAGGGAGATGTCACTGATGGCTTTTTTCCCTCTTCTTCCAGAGTTGTCTGACTTCATCAGGCCATCCTCTGTGTTGTCCCCCCGTCACAAGCGCTACAGGGTTGTAGGGGTTTCAGCTCTCTTCCTGACCTGCCAACATGCCGGCCGCACTAACAGATTCCAGTCAGATAATCTGTGAAGTATGGGCAAGCAATGTGGAGGAGGAGATGAGGAAGATCCGGCAGATTATTCAAAGCTACAATTTCATCGCCATGGTGAGAATCGTTCCTGGGTTTAAAGTAATCATCTCATTTTTAAAAGAGGGAACTAACATTAACTTGTGATCGATGAAGCAGGGGAGGATGCTTAGTTTTCTGCTTCTTTTATAACGGATGACTTGTCTCCATTGTTCACTAGGACACAGAATTCCCCGGCGTGGTTGTCCGGCCGATCGGCGAGTTCCGCAGCACAGTGGATTACCAGTATCAGCTGCTGAGGTGTAACGTCGACCTCCTGAAGATCATCCAGCTCGGGCTCACGTTCATGAACGAGGATGGAGACTACCCCTCCGGCACAACGACGTGGCAGTTTAACTTCAAGTTCAACCTCACGTGAGTGACCGTGTCATTTACATCTTCTACCAAACTGCATAAACTTTTCTCTCCTTTTATGGTGATCGTTGGAATTTATTGCTCTATCATTTCCTCCCCACAGAGAAGACATGTACTCACAGGACTCCATAGACCTGCTCCAGAACTCCGGCCTCCAGTTTAAAAAACACGAAGAAGAAGGAATCGACACGCTGTACTTTGCCGAGCTCCTCATGACGTCTGGTCTGGTGCTGTGTGAAAATGTCAAGTGGCTTTCCTTCCACAGGTTGGTGGTTTATCTTCATTCATGTTCTGAATCGTTTCACAAATTAAAAGAGTCCAATACAAATCCAAGATGCTTTAAATTCAAAGACTGAAGCTAAACTCTTCTCAGCAGCTTTAGCCATCGGGTCCTTTGACACTTGTTTCATCGTGTTTCCTCCTTAGTTTAAAAGCAGTTTCACCAATGTTTAATCCAGACACTCTGACCTAAATCCCCCTGCTGTGTTCCGTCTACCAGCGGCTACGACTTCGGATACCTGGTGAAGCTCTTGACAGATGCACGCCTCCCAGAGGAGGAACACGACTTCTTCCAGATCCTCAACCTGTTCTTCCCGGCAATCTACGATGTAAAGTACCTGATGAAGAGCTGCAAGAACCTAAAGGTCTCAACACCTGGAGCCAGATGTGCTTTTTAAATTATCGTATCTCAACTCAAGATTTACGACAGTTGAACACTAGAAGACTTAAAACCTGTGTGTGTGTGTAGGGGGGGCTGCAGGAAGTGGCGGACCAGCTGGAGCTGAAGAGGATCGGGCGGCAGCATCAGGCTGGATCAGACTCTCTACTCACCGGCATGGCGTTCTTCCGGATGAAAGAGGTGAGAGCAATACTTTACAGAACTTAATATAAAAATCAGATATTTAAACATTTCTTAAGGTTCTGAAAGGTTAAACCCTTCTCTCCGCCCTAAGCTCTTCTTCGAAGACAACATTGACGACGCAAAGTATTGTGGGAGATTGTACGGCCTGGGCTCCGGCTCCACCCAGCCCCAGAACGGCATCTCCAGCTCGGGCCAGGAGGAAACGAACAACAAGCACTGACCGAGCGCTCCGACTTCTCAAGTGGCTTCGCACTTGTTTTAAAACCCGACCAGCAGATTTGTCCCCCATGAATCCCCCTCAGCACTCGACCCCTGAACAAGACAAGCTCCTCCTCCATGTTTCCCCTGGAGCGACTGGATGAAGGACCCAACAGCCACTGTGGCTCCCTCACTGGCTCACCCGCTTTCTTTTTGAGTATATGGCCATATATTCACTTTTTAAACATCTTTTTTCCTTTCCAGCATTAGTGACGTCCTCCTTTACAGCATGGGACCATCTTTTATATCACACTGTGATTCAGACTGTCTAACACAGACCATTAGACCAAGCCTCAGATTCCTCAGTTTTGAACTTTCCTCTCGTCAGCGGGACTCGTCTCTTGTCGCAGGGACTTCTTTTTTTTTTTTTTTTAATAAAAAAGCTGGAAGGGCCTGTAAATTAAAATGTATAATTTTGATGAAGAATAAAAATGTTTTAGCTCTTTTCCACTTTCAGAAACTTTTAACAGTGTATAACTGAGCTTGGTTATGCATGTGTTTCAATGGGCAAACTACTGTTGTTCTGTAAATTCACCCTCCGAACCCAGCTGTCCACCGTCAGGTTTACAGATGTTGTGGTTACTGTTGTTTTTACCTTCTACATTGTTTTAAACAGTTGTATATTAAATTGTTTTGTATTTTCAATGTACATTTTTAAGTATTTGTGTTTTAACCACAAGACGAGAACATTTGTGCAAAAGGTTTCGTTTCCGATCGAATTTTCTTCTCACCTTAAAATCACAAAAAGACCAGAAACAAAAACACTAGATCTTCATTTTACAGGCAATTCATAAAACACTTAATCCATTATTCTGCAAATGAGGCCAAATATCCTCATTCTAACTTGTTTTTATTTTTGAAAAAAATAAAACATTTTAAAACATGTCAACATGGACATTTTAACAAAAAGTTAAACTTAAGCTTTACTTCTTTAGTTGTTCCTTTAACATTGTTTTGGTTAAATAACAGATAACAGCTCAGAACATGAGAAGCAAAACTACAGTAAAAACTTTTGCAATCCAAAATAAAATACTATACTTATTCAGTATCTACTGGCATTTTAAAGAAAGTTAATTTTGTAATAAAACTAAAAAACCTTTAGTTTACAAATAAACATTTAAAGTTAGACAAAGCACATCTTTACCTCCCATTAGAAGAATAAATCTATATTTCTATCTTCCCTGATTGTAAAGCATCTGTTAAGGTCCAGTGTTTCTCCTTGTGGTTGAGTATTTAATATAACTCCACAGAGACGGAGCTGTGGTCCTCCGTCCTGCACCTCTGGATGTGGAATCAAACCGACAGCGCTCCATTGTGTGATTAGAGAGTTTTATTAAACAAACAGCTGTACAGTGGAAGTGCTCGTCAGTCCAAGACTCAGGTGAGGAAACGGCGTGAAGCTTTCAGGGCGGATGGACCCGAGCCATGTTTCCTGAGCAGGTCTTTGGCGTCTCTTTGCAGGGACTCGCAGACGGACAGCGAGGACTTGCTGAGGTGCAGCAGAACCAGGCAACACTCCAGAACGTCTGGACGAGGAAATGCCTGAGAGAGAACACAGTGGCGAGTCAAGTAAAAACCGAGAAATTGCACAATCTCTGTGTCATGTTGTGTTTGGGTGATGGACCTTGAGGACGTCTGGCAGGTCGGACAACTCCTTCTGAAGCTGGGACATCTTGACGGACAGAGAGGCGAGGGTCGGCTGGTTGTCCGGCCTGAGGGAGATAATCACAGACTCTGGTAAAAAGCTCTGACTTTACCGAGCTGGACATTTCAGATCATTCTGTTACGGACCGTTTCTCAGTATCTGTGGGTCCGGGTCCATCTGACGACTCTGTGGTGGAGGACGTCTGTCGTTGCTCCCCCTGGACTCTGCAGTGCTGCTGCACCATGGCAGCCAGCTGCTCCTGGACCTCCCTCACCGACCTCTGGGTGGCCTGGCAGGCGGCGTGAGGCTCAGACAGAAGAAGCGAAGCATCAAATCCCAGGTCGTCCAAAGTCCCGGTCGGCGAGCAGACGCCGTTTGCCGTCTCTGACGACTCTCCGTTTGCCACCCTGTCCTCCTGCTCCTCTCCGGGAGGGGAGTCAGCGGCAGGGGGAGAATGTCCGTTGTGGAGTTTCTGGTCGTGAGTAGAGTTTCTCCACCAGTGATCATACAGGCGGTGGTAGAGGACGAAGGCCTGCAGGCTGTCGGCCGCAGCTCTGCCGTCTCCTGAGAGGTGAAGAGATTTAGGATGTTTCCTGGAATAAACGCTGATGTCTCCTGATGACCCAGAAAAAAACACGGGTTATTGTTTTTATCAATATTCCGCTTTGATCAGATTTAGAAATGACACAAGGAAGAAAAGAGGAAGATTCAGAAACGGCTGACAGACGCACCGTCGGGGAACAGGCGCCTGCAGACCTCTGCAGAGACGCAGAAGTCTCCGGCGTCTCTCAGCCAGGACACCGCCTGCCACAGTCCTTTAATCAGCTGCTCATCGTCGTCCGATAACCAGCTGAGGATTGAGTGAGTCAGGTGGAGGGATGAATTCAGCAGAACCTGAGGATGACGAGGAATCGTTAAGACAACGGTTTATCTGACTTGTGTGTCGGGGACGAAGTTTTGAGGACGCCGTACCTGTCTGAGAGGGACGTTGGCGCCCAGCGGTGGAGTCTCCACAGACTTCAGCTCCTGCAGAAGCGTCCCAGCGCTGTGACGTCCTGCTGACGTCTGGGAAACACCGAAGTGCTTCTCCCACACGTCTCGGACCTGGTCCTGGATGCGGGCGTGACCTTCGTCTGGTGACGACCACGTGTGAGCGGAGGGGCAGGACTGAGGTATGACCCCGGCGTCCTCCAGCATCACAGACAGAAGCTCAGCGACGCTGAAGTGCAGCTGGTGGACCTGCAGAGGACAGAGCGGCCGTTCAGGAAAAAGTCACATCTTCAGAACCAACTGAACCTGGTCTCTCGTTACTGACCAACAGAGTCCCGTGCGAGCGGAGTACGTCCTGAGCTCCGACCCAGTTCTGAGCACCGGCCAGGTCTTTCGCACACCTCAGTGCCAGCGACTGAGCCAGAACCACCTCCCCGGAAATCCTCGCCAGGCTGGCGGCGGCGTTCAGAGAGGGGACGTCGTTCTTCCTGGCGATGACTTTGGCTGCGTCGAAACTGGCTCCAGCAGCCAAGTGACTGAGGAGAGGAAGGTTCGCATCGTTGTTCCAGGCATGAGGAGATCTGAGTGAGGACATTCACCGAGTCTCTCCAGTTCTCACCATTTAGCTGCGGAGGAGAAATGCCCGTCCTTCTCCAGCACAGCGGCCCAGCAGGCGTACAGCTCCTTCAGGGCGGGATCGTCTGCCGGCAGCCGGGCTTTCACCAGAGCTACGGCCTCTCTGATCAAACACCACCGGACGTAAATATTAAAACACAGTTCTGAGTAAGAGAAGCAAATGAAGGATGCGAGCGGTGTACCTGTAGAGTTTGTTGGAGCGCAGCAGGTCGACGGCCTCGTACACTTTGTTGATTGACAGCAGGTGAGATGCTGCCTTCAGGTACTGCTCCTGCAAACACAGCTGCTTGACGAAGGCCTCCACCGCCCGGCTCCACGCCCCAAACCCGGCTGCAGGAGCAAACACTGCGTTTGAGTCATTATGACCTTCATTATGTGTGAATCGTAAATCTGGTTTTAAAGCCGAATAAAAAGCCGTCACCCATGGGAGCGACGGACAGCAGGTGGTCGCTCAGCTCTCCTCTCTCCGTGGCGAGCTGCAGCGCCCCCTCCAGGTCTCCGCTCCACAGCCGCAGGTACACGACGGAGTCGAAGTGACCCGCCTCCACGTGACCCTCCTCTGAGGAGTGACACGCGCACAGGAGCATGTAAGGAGGAGAAATGTCAGGTTTAAACTAAAGAACATTAAACGTGTGAAGAGCTCACGAACCCTCGGCCTGGAACATGCGCTGCAGAGCCTGTCTGTCCGAGAACAGGCCCAGATGGATGTGCTCCCCCTGTCCTGGGACGCAGCCTGCAGGGGGCGCTGGAAAACAAACACATGTTAGAAGAAAGAACCTGTCCTCAGCGCCAGTCGTCCTCTGTGAGGTCAGCGCCGCATGGACCAGCGACGGGACGGTGTCTCACCCTGGTCGTGCTGGACAGAAGCCAGAGTGATGCAGTCCTGCAGCAGCTCGTCTTTCGGACGGTGGTCCATGGAGGTGCTGAGGGGGAGCATGGAGCGAGGCTTCTTCTTCTTCAGCAGGTTCGAGTCTGGAACTGAAGCAGATGTAGATTCCCATAGAAACACAGAGAGAAAACATCGAGCTGTTCAGCTGAGTCCACACCTGATTTGTCTTTGGTCTTTGGTGCAGCACAGGTTTTTCTTTGCATCTCAAAAGAAGCTGAAACAAACATGTGGTCACTCTCCAATAATCTCAGCCATTTTCACATGTGTGTGAAGTGCTCCTCCTCCTCCTCCTCTGTCACCTGGTGGAGGCACAGGACTGCTCCTTGAGCTGACTTCATCCTCCTCATCGTCACCGGACTGCTCCGGTCCCGGCACAGTCTTCTCTCCTTCTTCAACCGGGCCTCCGTTCATCTCCCCGGCCCCTGATGGCTTCTTGTTCTTCCTCTTCTGCTTGGGGTTGGCCTTCATCTTTTCCTTCAGCTTTGTCATCTTTTTCCCTGAGAAGAAAAAGATACGGTCAGTATGGAACTCAACCACAGATGTGCAGCTTTATCGGTGCAGGAAAAACGCCGGTTCACCTTTAGGAGGCTTTGTGAAGCTCTGTTTGGAGACTCTCCACTCCTGCGCGGTGAAGTCCTTCCCTCCGGTCCAGATCAAATCTGGGTCGACGGGCGACCACTCCACTGCCAGCAGGTAACCATTGTGACCGCGGTAGTTGGAGAGCGCCTCCTCCTGCAGCACGTCCCACACCTGGACACACCACCACCACAACTTCAAACCCATGCACACCATTCTGACGGTGTCGTACCCATGATGCTCTCCTGGTGCGGACCTGGGCCGTGCCGTCGTAGGAGGCGGTGACCAGCCGCGCCTCGTGGTGCGGACTCCAGGCCATGCTGGTGATTTTATCCGTGTGGCCACACAGCCTGCGGTACGGCTCGGTCAACACCACCGGGCTCTCTGGAGGATTCTCTGCACAAAGAGAGGACGTTAGACGTGAAGGATTCATTCCATTTTGCGGTGGCGTCTGTACGTACCGATGACAGAGCGCAGATCATGCACGTAGACGATGGCGTTGCTGGAGCCTGAGGCCAGGAGGCAGTGCAGCTCGGGCGGGGAGCTGTGGTCGTGGTGCCACCGCAGCGTGTTGATGATCTTGTGATGCTGCTGGATGCTGCACAGCAGCTTCAGAGCAGGAGCCTCGTAAACGTCGATGCAGCTGCGGCAGAGAACCACACTTCAGTTTGAGAGAAGGCGAACAGCTGGGAGCAGAGACATGTAGGTGTTTTAGAAACATTAACAGAGATGGACATTTCAAAATGGCGTCACAAACTTTTCTCCTCCCGAGGGTCGGATCCCATCTTTAAGATTGAAACAAAAAGACCAAACAAAGTATTTTCCCTCTTCCTTCTTACACACTCAGTAAAACTTTAAGCTCACACACAAACACATCCATTTGTCTGTAGCCTACAGACTCAGATCTGTCAGCGGACAGCTGGTCCCTCCCCCGGCTCCGCAGGCCAGCGCTCTGTGATAGGAAAGGTCAGGCCCGACCGTTCACTCACCCGTCCTCGTTGCCGATGGCAACCACTTTCCCATCTGGCTTCCAGCTGAGGTCGGTGTGCGGAGACAGCTTGTGCTGTTGGGATGCAGAGATCACCTTTACAACGCATTACAAACATTTACATTCAGCAGCAGACGTCAGAGAGATGAGCCGTGACGTCTGTGAACTTCTCAGAGTTTCTTCTTCACCTTGACGAGTCTTTAACTGAGGATGAACAAAATGAGGCTAAAGTCTGAGCGTGGATGTGATGAACAAAAAGAATGACTTGTGATAACATGATTTAATGAAATTTTGAAGGGATTCCGGGCGCGTCATCTTACCTAATAACTTCTATCCTCCCATTTTCTCTTGCTCGATGAAGGCCTCCAAAAAAAACGAATGACCACGACAAATTTAAACCCCACCTTGATGTTATTGGTGCTTCTGATCAGCTGATCGATGTCGGACGCCTCTCCGCCCAGCTTCAGCGGGTCGTGCTGCAGGATGGTTCCTTCGCCAGCGCAGCTGTACAGGCTGTAGGTCGACTTCCCTCTGTCTGCACCTGAACATGCCACAGACAACTATTAGCATTTCTTTGTGTGTTGGTCAACGTTGCCACTATAATTCTAGAAATAATAGAAGAGAGACGTATTTCTTTACAGTAAATTGAAGCATTGATTTATGCCTTTTTACGGTGTGGTTTCCACGCTGGCGTTCTGAATGTGCAACATGCTGCGTGTGCTTGAGAACAGGATTCGTTACTCATCCGACGGGATAGAACTAATGTTTGCAGCACGCTGGGTATCAGAGGCTCCTGGAGCGCGCTGCCCGACTGCATTTCTTTTTAATTGAAAACTAGAGGTCTTAAGTGTCTCGTGTGTGCCCTCACTTTGCAGAGGATTTAAATACAAGAACAAAAAAGGAAGCGTTGACAATCCACGCACATCCAGAGACGGGGAATGCAGCTGGTGCTAATTTCCTCCGCACACCTATTCCAAGTCATTCCAGCGTCTTCAACCAATGAGGGACGAGCTGAACCGGCGCCAGCGCTGTTGGTAAACAAATTAGCAGCTCCTTTTGTTGGTCCGGGAGCTGCCGGCAGACTGCTGGCATGGCAACAATCAACGTTTACAGCTTCGAGGGCGTGTGACTGATACGCTAATCAAGATGTCATCTGCCGACAGCTGGCGGAATCAGCTCTCCGTGTCTGCGCTCCCACTCGAGCGGCTGAAGTGCGGGGAGGTGAGGAGTGAGTGTTTTCTCGGATGATTCAATTACAGAGTTGATTACAAAAGAGCGTGCTGAAATGTTTGGGAGGCTTTTTTTTTTTTTTCGCTGACTCGCTACTTTGTGCCATAGGACCGCCGGCGGTTTTTGCTGGGTCAGGGCGTTCGGAGCGAACAGCAGCAGTTGCTAAGAGTTCATTAGGAACTTACCAAATGACATTGGGGGAACTGGGGGTCCCCAAGCCAACGTGTACACTGTTTTCCGGTGATAGGAGCTCGATATCTGCGGAGGCCTGCGAGGAGATGAAGCAGAACAAGCGACCCGTCAGGAACAGAGGACGTGGACAGCTGCAGGAAAATGGAACTGGACGACCTCAAGGGATCATGGGAAGGATCAGTGAGACCTCCACAGCTTAACTTTTTACGGCTTCCGCTGAAAGTTTCAGCTGAAACCTCCACACTCATCTCCCTTTAACTGAATTATCGAATCTCACTTGTTGGAGAAGACGTCGTAGATTCCAACTTTTCCATCGTCGGTCCCGAACGACAGAGACCCTTCTTTCTTCGGGTGCCACGCCAGCTGCAGCGGGACAAGCGTTCTTCATAATCTGCCACTTTTGTGTCATCAATATGATAATTAAACTTTTTATCAGCAGCTCAGATGAATAATTTATTAAAAAGCTGAGATTTAAATCACAGAGAAAACTGGTTTTCTTTTTCTTGTTGACGTTTCCTCCCTATGAGACATTTCAGAGAGACACTGATATGGAGAAGACGTCTCTCTCTGTGTGAACCTTACCGCTGTGACCTTGGACTTGATGCCCTGCCAGAACGCCCTGGTGTCATACTGGTTCTGTGACGTCAGCGTGTTCCACACCCGAATCATGCTGTCTCCGACACCCAGCGCCAAACACCCTGTCCCCACGGGGGAGAAGGTGAGGGCGTAGACGAACCCGCCCAGGGTGGGGAGCGTCCAGCAGCAGTCCAGAGAGTCCAGGTCCCAGCATTTAATCTGCAGGATAACGAAATTAGAATTAGAATTCAAAAGAATTCAAAAGTTTCTCTGGATGAGTGAACACCCGAAGGTTCTGACTTACATCTCGGTCCATGGACGTGCTGATGAGCAGCTGTCTGTTGTCCTGCAGGACGACTGAACTCATGTTGAAGACGATCCTGCTGTGGTTCTGACCCTCGGAGGACGTCCCCAACAGAGTCCACTTCTGCTTCCCTGACCTGATCAGGTCCCACAGCACCAGCTCACCGCTGAGGATGCAGAAGATAAACCAGTTCAGGTCCCCGTCTCTGCCGCTCGTCAGGAATCATCTCCAACTGTCGGCTTACCTGAAGCAGCTAGACACCAGCTGTGTTGGCCGTCCCTTGGGCCAGTGGACATTTAACCAGAGTCTCTCTTTGACCCCGGGGTCGACTGCCGAGCCTCTTTTCTTCAGATACGGCAGCTTCAGAGTCATCACGCCTGTCAGCGGAGGAGGGGAGAGGATATACATCTTTCTTACAAAGGACGCAAGAGTTTGAGGACATCTTGAGACTATTTGGTTAAAGTATGCTCTCACCTTTGCCCTTCGCTGTGCTCCAGATCCTCACTGTCTGGTCTTTGCTCCCAGAGGCCAGATAGCAACCTTCCTCCGCCCCCACAGACTTGCCATTTGTTGCTGTCAGATAAAAAAAGTCAACATATAAACCACCTATTTAGCTGAGGAAGAAAACCCAAACCACGGTGGGGCTGGTGTCTCCTGTACCTTCACTGTCCTCAGGTCTGCTGTAGAGGTCGTCCTCCCTGGGAAATGGCGACCATGCCAAAGAGTGGATCTCATCATCGTGTCCCCGCAGACGCTGCATCACGGCGCCCTTCTTGCTGACATCGATCAGAACTATCATCCCGTCCTTGTACCTGAAACACAGTCATCATCTTTAATTCTACTGATAAAGGTGGAATTGGACCACGGCCGTCCTCTGTCCTCGTCATACCCGACAGCCACCATGTTCCAGGCGTGAGGGGAGCAGGTGAGGCAAAAGATGGTCCTGGGCTCAGGAAAGAAGCTGGTCGCGTCTCCTGTGTGGAACCAGGAGCAGACGACCACGCCCTTCTCGTCCCCTGACACCACCAGGTTCTTATCCACCGGGGACCAGTGCACCGCTGAGACAGGGCTCTGTGTGTGGAGGCAAACAACTGAAAATAAACAACAATGTCTGTCTAACTTTAACTGCACTTTTAAAAGCGTCCTTAAGACAGTCCCAATCAGAGACGTATGATGTTTGCTCTCCTGCAGAATACTGGAGAAGACTGGGTCAGTGGAGAAACATCTCCATGACGACAGGGACAAGTGTTAAGACAGACTGCAGCCTCCAGGGGGCATCAGCACGTCTCTGGTTGACACACACACCTGATGAGCCGCATGCTCCCTCAAGAGACTCCTGCTGCTGGAGTCCCAGTAACAAACTTTCCCGTCGTTGGACGAGCTGACGCAGAGGTGACTCTGTCCTGCGTCCTGACAGAAGGACACGCCCGACACCAGGTCCCTGTGGCCGACCAGCTCCCCTGAGGACACACAGCGCAGACGTACAGGGAGCTGAAGTGTGTAGTGTTGTAGTGTAATGTAGTAGTACTGTGTACTCATCCTCCACTCTACAGGATGCTGTACTGTGTAGTTTAGTGCAGTGTTCCACTGCAGTAGTACGTGTACTCGCCTTCCACTCTACAGGAAGCTGTACTGTGTAGTCTTGTGTAGTATTCCAGTGCAGCAATACTGTGTAGGCACCCTCCACTCTACATGAAGCTGTACTGTGTAGTATTCCAGTGCAGTAGTACTGTGTACGCACCCTCCACTCTACAGGAAGCTGTATTGTGTAGTTTAATGCAGTACTATGTAGTATTCCAGTGCTGTGTTCTCACCCTCCACACGACAGGAAGCTCCGGACACATCGATCAAATATACGATGTTTTTTGCTCCGACTCCCATTAAACCATCTCTGTTGACGTCACTGCAGCGCGAACAGTACCAGTTAGGGGAGGCCGGAAGTGACCGTTCGTACATGGTGCCTCCGACGCGTTCAACTTCTCTTCAGTGTTTTAGTTATTTCTCTGATAAATCCTGAAAAATTCGAACTGAACTTCTCACATGTCAGAGATGCTACATCAACTACCGTACGGGAGGCGGGGTGTCGTAAATGTTGCCCGGTGCCACGGAAGCTTAGCCGGGTCAAACCAGACCGAGTTTGCTTTTAAAACGAAAACAAGCTGTTCCTAATCAACACTTTATTAACACTTGATATTAAATAAAATCAACAATAAATTAACGGTTAATTTACGAAGTTAACTAAGGAAGCGTATTCCCTGGTTAACCCTTTAAACAGTACTGACGTAAAGTTGATGCGGTAGTGTCGTGAAATTCCAACATGGCGACCGCAATGACAGGACATGGTGAGAGAAACTCGGCTTCAACTCTACTTCACAAATGTTCTTTAACACAGTAGCTACGCATGTTGCTGGTATTTCAGTGTGTACTCATTTGTTTCCAGGTTTCTGTTTTATTCGGAATTTATCCGGAGTGTTGCACTCGAGGTAAGAGCATCGGTTCGTTATCATATATGTTAGCTGCAGCTAACTCACAGAAGGACAAATCAGCCGCAGCAGTTTGTTTATGTTGGTTCAGATGGGGGATCTTCTCTTGTTTCAACAGTGACTGTGTTCCTGGTCACATTCTGTACAACATGTGAAGGGCACGTTAGCTCGAATGCTAAAGCCAAGACTGTTTTTAATCAGTCAACAATGTCAGAGTCGGACACACAGTCGGATGTCGGGGCTGTAGGACCCATGTGAAGTCGGTTTCATCCCTCTCTGCAGACTCCAGGCTCTGGGTGCCTGCGGTCCTCAGCAGCTCTCGTGTCTCCACACCAGTGCTTCACTAGAAGCCAAGAACTGGGAGAAGAGGAACAAGCAGGTTTACCCTCCTCAGCTGCCGGACGAGCCCCGCAGGCCAGCGGTGAGTCTGACTCCTGCTCCGTGGTTTAAAGTGAGGAGGATGGAAGAAACTGGGTGTACTGGATCAGATTTGATCTGGTTTGTTTAATTATGAATATAAACTGGAAACTCAAACTTTTTTCTGTTGCAGTGCACAAGTTATTTTTTTAATTACTCTAAGATCTGACCTGTTTTTCTGTCACAGGAGATCCACCACAGTAGGAGGCAGATCAAGTACAGCAAAGACAAGATGTGGTACCTGGCGAAACTGGTGAGAAAATTTTGATGTCGCTATCGCCGTAAAATATCTTTTCCTTCCTTGGTATTCTAACTTTTATCTATCAATTTTAATCAGTGTTATATTAAAGTATCTGTCTTGATATGACATACTGGGTTTTACTGTACCTTTTAAAACACAGACACATTTCTGCTTTGAAAAGCAGACCATTAAGTATTATCTATTCTATTCGGATCCTCCTACTTTACCACCATGAAAAGCTTTGTGAACTTTCATGTGTGTGTGATCTGTTGTGTTCAGTGTTTTGTTCCTTCTTTGTTGACGTGCCCTCTGTGGTCAGTGCTGACATCAGGCAAAAATCTGGATGCTCAGACATCGTAGCCCCCTGCTGTTTAAACAGCTGTGCAGCAGAGGTTCATTACGCTGTGTTGTCTCATGTTTGCTTCCTCTCATAGATCCAGGGGATGAGCATCGATCAGGCCATTGCCCAGCTGGAGTTCAACGACAAGAAGGGAGCAAAAATCATGAGAGAGGTTTGTGGCTGCATGTGAATCACTCGCAACCTTCTGGAGCATCGGAAAATAAGCCTGTGAGCTAAAAGTTTTTTTGTTCATTTATTTCAGGTCCTTCTCGAGGCCCAGGAGATGGCAGTCAAGCATCACAACGTCGAATATAAATCCAACCTGTATGTGGGTACGTGTCTGATGCGAAGAAGAGTTTAAGGCTTTACTCATTCAGATTTAGGAGCATGAATGCTTCTCAAAGCTAATCTCACATTTGTCCCCATACGCTGTCAGTGTTCGTCAGATTATGAACGTGTATTTATCTTTGGCAGCACTGGATTTCTCCTGGGTTCAGATCCTGAGCAGAGTGCCTCATTTAGGCGAAATAGCAACTGTAATTATAGATAAGCTAAGAGTCGCCACGTCTTTATTATTTCTTATTCCTTTCCAAGGCGCCTCCATGAATTAAATCCCCTCCATTGTCCCTTATCTGTGTCTTCCTGTTTATCTTGTACCCTCTCTTCATTAAACGCCATCCCCTCCTGTCCCCTTGTCCTGCAGCCGAGTCCAACTCTAGCAAAGGGAGGTACCTTAAGCGGATCCGCTACCATGGCCGCGGAATGTTTGGCATCATGGACAAAGTTTACTGCCACTACTTTGTCAAGCTGGTGGAGGGTTCGCCGCCCAAGGTCGAGGAGAAGACGAGCTTTGACCAGGCTAAAGAGTACGTCCAGAACCTCAAGAACAGAACCATCATCCGCAGTCTGTAGGTCACATGACCGGTCACATCGTACCTGTATGTGTGTGTGTGTGTGTGAGAGGGACATTTGTAAATAAAATGTGTAATGAAACCTCCAGTGTTTTTGTTTAATTTAACAAAAATCTACAAAACAGATTTCCATGGAACTAATTAGAACAGATCTGAGTGTGACATCACTTCCTGTAACATTGTGAGGACATTTGACTTTTTTAATTTTGATTGTATGGACGGTTGAGGAGGTTATTAACTTGACTATTGTAACCACAGATTGGAAGGAACATGTCAGTGTCATGTCATTTTCCAACCGCTTATCCGTGACCGGGTCGCGGGGGTAGCAGTCTAAGCAGGGGTCCCCGCCCACGACTGCCACCCAAATCGCATTGCACCAGTCCCTTCTGAGACCTCCTGCGGGTGGTGAGCCTACTGGAGGTGGTTCCTCGTCTGGGAATCGAACCCCGGTCTTCCGCATGACAGGCGGAGATACTCATCCACTATACTCACGAGGATTGGAATGATCATCCATATTTAAATTAACAATTGAATTAAAGGTTGAGTGCGTACCGAGGACAATGAGCAATGAGTCCATTTATTTTTTCAAATTATCTGCAAATGTCCCATTTAGTAATGAAAGACTAAGTGTCTGATGCGAACCAGAGTCAAACTTGAAGATGCTGGTGCCTCATCCAGTGCAGCTTCTCCACCCGTCAGCACACAGACAACGGCCAGGAAACGACACTGCACTGAGACACGCTGAGCTCCAGGACAACTTGTTCTGTCACTGCCTCACTGAGACGGTTTAGTCTTTGTGTTAGTGTGACAGCTTTCACCACGACTCGTCCCCCTGGAGTCCAGACCTGTCCACACCACTGTTCCTCATCCCCTCAGCTCAGCCGCAGACTGACAGAGAAAGAGAGAGAGAGAGAGGGACCAGCATGTGGATGAGCAAATAGATGGGAGTGACTGGTTTCACTGGGAAGCTTCAGTGAGGTGTGCACAGGAAGAAGTTCATGGCGCAGTTAAATACTGGAAGTAGAATTAAAGATCAACAATAAGTTCATTTCCCATTATTTTGAAAGTTTGTTGCCATCTTTAATTCTGTTTCCTCTAAAGTGGAGTCTTTTATGTCTTCGTCTTTCTTCTTTTTTGCTTTCCCTCCTGGATTTCTCTGCCTCCCACTCATTATTAGTGTTTGTCTTTTAATAAATTGAATTTAGAGGCGCATGAATGAAAAGTGATTCGTCTTTTCCAAAGGTCAGATGTTCTCATTGTTGTTCGGGCCCAGAGCTTTGGCTCTCCGCTGTTTCTAATTGGCCCTTTGCGTCCTCCTCCTGACGCGAGCTGGCGTGTCCGCCCGTCAACACGTCCCCCGTCCCCTCGTCGGCTCTGAGCCGCTTTACAGTTAATTTCGAGATAAAATACCATCTGCTGGCCCCAATTTCACCAAACAAGTGCCCTCGATCTCAGGTCGGAGGCCGGCTCGGTCCCACAGCTCGAAGCAGCGCCGACGTCTGAAAAGAGCAAAAGGCTTCATCATCTCTGGATTTTTATTTCCTTCCACTCCCTCCCTTCTTTCCCCGAGCACAAACACTGAAAACATTTAATACTCTGCACTTTTTTAACATCTCCACCACCGCCTCGGACACACGCACACACATACCGAGATTGAAGTGGAAGGTGTTTGGCAAAGCTTCAGCCAATAAACCTGAGAGAGTCAGAGTCAGACGAGATGAATCGCGTGGAACACGTGGCAGTAACGCTGATTAACGGATGTTAACGGCGCGTGAGGACGTGAGGGGAACGTGTTCACACGCAACAACAGGAACCATTTTAAAGAGACGTTTATTTATTAATGCGCTGGCCTACATGTTAGCCGTTCTGTCAAGAATCCAGATGTGTTTTGTCGTGCTGAAACATTTATAGTCCTACACTGTGTTTTCTTTAAAGAAGTCACATGGTTTTAACCTGGCACTCCCCCCCCCGGGGCTGAGGCCACGCTCGCGTCCCGCGGTTTCACCCGGTGAATTATGCATCGTCTCTTTCCAAGCATGAGCTCAGCTGGCAGCGGGTCGAGTCAACCCTGCGAGGACGAGTCCAAATATTCTGGATTATTCATGGAAGGAGATCGTGTACAAAAATGTCCCTGGTTGCACAACACCTGGGCGAGAGGAGGGGAGGTCACGACGCTCCCTTTCATTTGTCTTTACCGCGGCTGGCTGGCCAGCGTGCTGAGTGGCCCAGCGGACGCTCGGATTGAGAAACAAATAGAAATCAGAAGCCAGTTGTGCCTCCGGGTGTTATTCATTTCCTTTTAACTTTTCCATTTTATGTTTCCCCCCCTCTCCCTCGCTGTCTCTCGGCGAGCAGAGGACAACACTCACAAAATGGTTTTCGCTCCCAAATGAAATCTGCGGCACAAACTCGCCGCCCGGCGCCGGACGCTCTGCCCTTGAGAAACGAGTCCAGACACGAAGCCGTTTGTTTGCTCCCTGGACAGATTCCAATGAAGCCGCGCCTGAGTCTTTATCTCGCTGACGAGAGGACGCGTCCGCGGGGAGGAGGCATGGGAGCACCTGTCGGTTCTCGTTGCACCTCAGCGACGTTGAGCAGAAGATCTTTGCCTCCTTTTAATCTTCTTCTTCAGCTCCTCACAAAAGAATAAGAAGGAGGATCCTCTCCTCATGCAGCACGAGTCAGAGGTTCTGGAACCTCCTCAGTGAGTTGGTGGACGCGTCTCTGAGCTTTCAAATACACGACAGTGCTTTATTTTAGATTTCCGAGACGTGTTGTGATTGATAAATAATTAAATGCATCATGTTATCAGCATGAATTCACCAGACTGAAGTTGAATTGTTCAGTTCGCCTCATGTTTCTTCACCTCCTTCTCACCCAGGAGCTCCCACGAGCCTCAGCTGTGCCTCCTCCTCCTCCTCAGAGCACTGGGTGTCACTGTTGCATCACATCTGAATCCTCCTGCGCTACGCTGCCCCCCCCCCCCCCCCCCCCCCCCCCCCCCCCAACCACCCCACCCACAAGTCCCCCCCCCACCACAAAAAAAAACCCACCCCCCCCCCCCCGGGCGGGGTTGGGGGATCACATCGAGCATGAGTCTCCCACAGAGCAAGAAAACCGATCTGACACGTCCCTGCTGAGTGTGTGTGTGTGTGTGTGTGCGTGTGCTGCATGTCCCTCGATTCATCAAGATGAATTTCAATATTTCAATATTTCACTCGGTCACACGTGCTGCAGGGCAGAGCCGAGCAGAGCAGAATTAAAGACAGTGACAGTAACGCTGGCCTCCTGTCAGTCTGACACCATGCGTCTGCATTCCGCCGTCTCATTAGACGTGCACACGTTAATGACACGTTGCAGCCCTGCATGACGAGCACCACCTGTAGAAGCCCAGAGCCATCCCTCTGCTCCCAGACCCACAGAACCACAGAGAAATCTGAGGCACCCCCGCCTCACGTCTACCAGGCGTCCTGACCTCGGCCAACCTCTGAGTTTAGCTCCATGTCTGGTCTCGGCCCCGTGGTGCCATCTGATCGCAGCAAACATTTTAATGGTTGCTGGTATAACCCCAGTGGATGTGTTGGGCTCGGTGTTGCACTCATAAAATCTCTCCAAGGATGACATCGTTTCAAAATCATCTTCCTGCGAGCTGCTGAAACTTTGGAGGACGCAAAAAGTTGAGATGACTCATTGACAGTCAGCCGGGGTCTCTGTCGGAAACTCTCTCGGATCTGATGGAGATCCATCACCAATCCAAATTGGCAACATTTGGATTTAACATCAGCAAATGTTTTGTTGCTCTCTTGCTAAATATTAAAAAGAAAAAAAAAAGAAAAAAAAAATGAACGGCTTCCTTTCAGGGAAGCTTCTTAAAGCAGCACCGGGGGAAAAGTCAATGTCACTCAGCAGAAACAATATCATGTTGTTCCTGAGCAGCTGCGCCCGGAATGAGAATCACACTCAAATGACGACGGTGAGGCTGCACATCCTGCAACCACTGGATCAGCAGACTCCCTGGACTCACTGGGGGATCAAACTGGGGATACTGGGATCACATGAGACGTGCATTCGACCTCAGGAGAATGTTGATGAACTCAGACTTATGCTGAGTCGTGGTTAGATGAAATTTGCTGACAATGCTTTTGTTGCTATTTGCAGGATTCTTATAAACACTAAAACTAATGTCCATGAAAAGTCGTAGCCGCTAATCTCAGAGAGTATTCACAGTGCAGTATAAGTATTGTAGTACTTTCTGTGACATCAGGGGTCATGTCAAGTTGGAAGTGCTAAAAAAAAAAAAATCCCAGTTCCATTTTGTCCTGATCCAGTTTAACAGAACCCACCTGAAAGACACAATCAGATCCCGGCTCCAATCTTCTTAGTAAACAATAAACACAGCACTCAGATATAAATACGACTTCAACAAGTCCAGATCGGCTCAAACCAGTTAGCTATCAGCTGGTAAGCGAGCTGAATGGAAGCGAGCTGTGAGCGTGTGTGTGATAATGGTGACATAATTGTCCAGCTCTCTGCCTGAGACCCGGTGAAGTTGAGCTCTGCTGAGCCAAACCTTCTTTATTAACCAGGAACATTGCACCTCTTTCCAGTTAATGAAATATTGATTTGGAAATTGTATTGTAAGACGATGGAAAGCTTTTAAAGCGCTTTGTGCCTCTGCTCAGAGCCAACTTCATCAGTTATTATTTTTTAATGGTATTATTTGAAAATGCTCCTAAGGCAGAGAAGCTGTTTTTTTTTTTTTTTTTTTTTTTCCCGGGGCTTGGCGTGCACCGCGCCCGTGATTAGCGTCACATTTCTATGCCGAGGGAACGCGGGGCCACAAACGGCCGCATGTTTTTTTAATGAGAGACGCCGGCATCAAACCGGTGTGGTAACGACGGCTGATTTAATGACGTGTTTGTTCCCTCTCCAGTCGAGCTTCAGAAAGAGAAATGGGTTCGGAGAAAAGGGGAATTAGTCACATTTCCAAATGTAGTTCACAATCAGTGACTCTGTATAATGGGATTTTGTTTCTCTGGTGTCCGAGCCGGGCCAGCGCCGAATCAGAAATGACAGAAACTGTGCATGTGTGTGCACTGTAGACTCCATCTGTACAGTAGAGATAAGAAACTAATCCAGACCAACTGGAAACCACTTGCTGCTGGAATTTGGTTATTCTGGTATCTGTGCTCGGCAGCAGACTTCGGTGAAGCTCACGCCGGAAACGGACATGCGCTGCACGTGCACACGCTGCGCACGCACTATTAACTCTGTTCACCGCTGCTGTGCTGGAGTGGAGGCACACGAACACAGCTGGGCGTATCCGTGTTGATTTGCGCTGAAATAACAACTTTTATTTAAAAGAACAATGATGCAGTTAAATTGTAAAAATATCAAGACTCAGTTGAGATAAAATTTGAATATGGACTCAGTATTTCTGTGTTCCTTATTCTTCAGACCCCCTGCAGCGAGGACGAGCTTCACAATATTTAGCAGGGAAAACAAAGACTGGACTGACAACAACAGAGCTCACGAGAGGACAAAGTGTCTCTCATAAAGACACGAGGATCAGTGTCTTCATGAACCAAATCACGTCTAATAGTCCCTAAAAATCAACTTATTCAAGCTCAGCTCACGACTGGAACGAACGGACGGAGGGAACTGATCCACACGCTGCAGGATTCCTGATCTATAACACACATACAAACACACACACGCTACAGAACATGACTCTGAACACCAGAGTCCCCACTTTGACGAGCACCTGCGAGCGCGGATTAAGAATTAATGTTTTAATCCACCCAGATATTTGTTAGATTAAAAAAGCCTGGTGGCTGAGGATGAACTCGCTCCGTCTCTGCTCCTCCGAACACTCGACATCGGGAAACGCTCTCAGCGTGTAGAACAGGAGACAACAGAGCGTGAGCGTCGTCCGTGTTGAACCTTTAAAAGCTTCCATGGCTTTTATTTGTTCTCGGATTGTTTGTTTGGGCTCCAGATTCAAGCAGCTGATTCCACAGATTTGCTCCATTTCAGACCCAGAAGCACTGCAGCCGACCTGGGGACGGACACGTCCCCTCACTCAGTGACCGGTGATGAACTAAAGGCTCCGGGGACATTATTTCACGGTGATGTGATTTGAACATGGTGGCGTCAGACGGCCGGTCTCACCTCGGCAGCACGAGACCGACAGATGTTTCCGGTGACTCCAACAGAAATAAAATCGACTGCAGCTCGGCAGTGTCACCTGTTTGTCTCTGTCTGTGTTCCCCCTGTCTCCGTCTCCTGTGTCTGTCCTCAGCTGCCGTCTGACTCAACAGAGTTGATTGGCCAAGGAGTCTCAGCTGTGCCAATCAGCTCTGGTTCCCCCGGTTCCCCCGGAGGTTCCGTGAGACACGTGAGCCTCTGACCTGGGGTCAGCCATCACAGGCTTCTTCTTCTATTGTTTCTACTGTGTATCCTCCGGTCTGTTGACCCGTTTCCCCTCCTTTGGGATCAGACTATGACCTGAAACGTTCGATGCTCTGATTGCCATCCGCTCAAAAACATAACCAGGTCGGGTGTGCGTGTAGACACGTGTGTGTGTATCTGAGTGTCAGGGTGAGATGTGGCCTTTTCCTCATCTCATCCATTATAGAAAACATGCAGTTTAAATGACCGCGGCGAGCAGTGTGGAGCCGAGTGGAGCCCGGGCAGCCGTCCATTCACTGACCATGCTTTAGTGGCTCTGGGCAGCAGAGTGTGGGTTTGCAGGAGGTCATCATGGTTTATTACCCACAGTCCATCAGAGCTGTTTCCATTCAGCTGCACCCCAACGCACACACACACACACACGCGCACACACACACACACACATACACACACACACACACTAATCAGCGCTGCGGACATCACCACCCCTCACTGTGCACTCCGCCGCCGCCTCACATGATTGAAATGCATAATGCAGTTCACACTCCAGAGCGCTCTGTCCGGCCTCTGTTGTCACTGCAGCCATTTATTCATCGCTCCAGCGCGGCGTTAATCAGAGGCGAGCCGCACGGAGCCGCATGTGTTAGCGCGGCCGACCGGAGTTTAAAAACACTTTGGTCCCGAGGGTGTGATGAAGACGTCTTCGTGCGGGCGGTTGTTTCAGGGGCGGTGACGACCTCCGTCCTCCCAGGCCCAACCTATCCCAGGATGCATTGCGCTCCTGCACCTTGGGCTCGAGCGAACAGTGAACGCCGCGCACGTGGAAAACAAAAACAGACAAACCAAAGAATTTTCATGTCCGACTGCAGCTCTGTTGCTAGGCGACTGCAATGAGGGTGGGACGAGCTGGTCAGTCCTCTGTAGACCAGCCGCCTCCAATTGTTTGGTATTCGCAGACAAAGACGTTTCCGTCGGAGGACGCCGCCCCGTTGACGGTGTTTTGAGTTGTCCAGAGCTAGCTTCACTTCACGAGGCACAAATCTGTTCTGAGATCAACCTCCAGGTTCTGGCGTCTTTTAAACTGATTCAACTTTGTGTTCGGTGGTGTGAAGAGACGGAACACGCCAACACCTCGGAACATTTCTCTAGACAACAGTTGTTGTTTTTTGGAAAACGACACAAAGACATTTCAGGAGGTTTTGTGAACATCGTGTTTCGACCCTCGGGGTCAGCCTTTATATGAGACTCTGAGTTGAAAACTGGAGAAGAAGAATCTTTTATCTTCTTCCTCTGATGCAGACGACTTAATTATCAGTGACAGTGAAATGTTTTCTTTCTTGGTTTCTTCCTCAGTCACTTTTATCCGACGTCACTCCTCCTCCTCTCAGTTCACAACAGTTTCCCTCAGACGCAGTAATTACCTCCAACACTTTGATGTGTAAAATGGCTGCGGTGCCTCTGACTTTAATGGCCCGTGTTTGTGCAGGAGCGATGCCATGGCAACAGGGCAACCCAAGAAACTGTTGACAACAGCAACACAAACGATGAAGACAAGAATCATCAAGATTAACGGGACCCAAATGACATCGACGTAATTCTTTTTTATTCATTTAATTTTTCTGCATAATAATAAACTTGCACAGACTCAGAGAATTAATCAAATTTACTGTATTCTTAATAAAAATCATCATGTTCAGGAATGTTTCCAATTCTTTTAACAATAACATTGCGTCCATGAAGCCGCCACCCCCCCCCGCCGTCGCCTCCTCCTCCTCCGAGTGCGTGCCTGCTCCCCTGCAGCTGCACCCCCACCCTCCACTGTACATGAGGGCTGACGCAGGACCAGATGTTGTTGTTGTTGTTGTGTCACTCACATTTCCATTAATCATCATCCCAACTCCTCTCCTCTTAAACAATCAAGCATACGGGCCTTACCCCCGCCTCGCCCGCCATGGCGCCCGCAGGCAAACGCCGCTCGCAGTTCATCAAGGACCCACATGATGGAACAGCCCGAGTCGCTGATCTTTGCCTAATTTAATGATAACTATCACCTGTTCTCCGAGCGCGCTGCCACACTCCAGATTGTTTGTGAGTAATTGGTCTGTGCCTTTTGCTTGATTAATTTGATTGCTACATTTTTCACTGTCCCCTCTCCGGTGATTGCCGCGGCACTACAGGTGCTGGGTTTCATTAATTATATCCTTAATTGTTTTGGAAAAACGTCGCACGCAGGTTTGTTTGGCGGGGACGGTTGTGGTTTGTTTGCGAGCGGCAAAAACATCTCAGCGTGTTTCTGCCACTTAAGAAGATAAATGAATCTCATCTTTGGAGCAGATTGTTGGCGAAGATTCCAGGAGGCAGTGGAACTGAAGGACGGAGACGCTGCTGGAACCGCTGGAGATGAGAGGATGAGTCGGGTGGTAAAACGGCCTCATGAGACGTATGGAGGAAACCAAAGTTCTCCACGGACGTCTGCTCCGCCTCGTTAGAACTGATTGTTCTGAGAAGGTCAGCAGATCTTTGTCTCCTACATCTCAACAGTTCCCTGATGTTCCTCTGGGAGCAATTTATTTAATCTTAATTTAATCTTTAATTCTGTTGAGTCATTTAATTGAGATTCAAATCTCTTGTTTAAGATAAAACTGAGAAACAATAAAAAAAAATCAACCAAAGAAACTAGTTTCTTTGTTTTGTTGGAATTAAGAAGTTACAAGAAGGTTTCAGAGGAGAAACCTGTGTTATACAGATATTGTGAAAATTAGTCCCTGGTCAGTCCCTGGTTTTACTGCCTGTTGGTACCAGTGAGCAAATGTGTGTCTGTGTGTTGGTTGACTCCATGTGTGTTCAATTAGGTTCTGACAACCCTGAGTGTCTGCACCCGGAGCCTCATGGAGACGCTGCAGCAGCAGCAGAGACGTCAGAGAGGTTTCAGCTGTGAAGCTGAATCAAATCCACGGAGACTAAAAACTCTATTAGTTATTTTCTTGAATTAGTTTTTGAGTTATTATAAATAAGTGACATAAGCAGTAAATGGGACAAAGGAACAAAGTTTACGGCCTGAGTCTTTGTGCAAGGGATGAAATGTTCTAACTCTCAGTGTGGCAGGATGACGGCTGCTGCTGATTCAAATTGTCTGTGAGAAAAAAAGCTGAAGGATCCATTGTTCTTGCTCGCAATTATTCCTTCAGACTGTGGAATTATCAGCAGCTGTCTGCTTTACTATCACAGGAGGCTTGTTTTTCTTTATCTGCTGCTGACACAAAGCTGGGGTGTGTCCAGGATCTGGAATTAGCAAAAAGTGTAAACAACAACTTTCCAACATGATAGAATTTATGTTCTTATACCATTCTTTTCCTTCTTCTTCTTTTACTTTTTCTCTTTCTGGATTCTACTGAAACAGTCACAAGTAAAAAAGAGCAAAAAAAAAAAAAATCACCCAGTGGTTCATCCACCGCCTGGAACCTGCCTTCTCTCCACTCACCAGCAGGGGGCGACTGCTCTGTAGGAAAGCTCCAAACAGAGCAACACAAAACAAACGTCACAGAACAAGGACATCTCGTGGACACTGACAGTGTCCTCTAACGTCCCCAAGCTCCGTCGTCCCCTGAGTGATGGACACAGTCGCCCTTGTTTCTGATTGTAAAAGCACAGATGACGTGTTTGTGGTGGAAATGTCTGCGAGGTTCTGATCAGCATGTGAGACGGACACACTCGTAAACATTGAGCTTCTGTCGGTTCTGTGGAGGACTGTGCTTTTATGCCAAAGCTTGGAGCTGTAAAGCTTTTATATGTGGGTTTATCGCCCCGCAGCTTTCTGCTCCAACATTATTTAGACAGACATGTGGAGCGTCTCAGCCAGGACGTTTGAGGTCAACCTGTCTGTGCCCAACACGTCCGGCCTCCACGGCGTCCTCACCTCTCTTTGTCTCACCCAGGAAATGAGAAGTGACACCAGATATTCTCTCGCTTCGTGTTTGACAAATCTGCAAATCGTCTCCAATAAATCGAGTCTGAAATTAAGTGGAGAGATTTCTAATTTGGTTAGAAATGAACGAACAAATCGTTTCACAGACTTCACGATGAGATGTTAGCACACATGTCAGAGTGCGTGTGAATGCTCTGGAGACGCTGAGGACGAGGTGACGAGGTTTCAAACACGTTTCAACGTACGTGAAACTGGACGAACAGATAGCTCAGTCCTCCTTCATGACGAACCCGCTCAAAGATGAACTGAACACCCAGAAGAATCAAAGTGCGCGAGACGCACAGTCTGCTGCGGTGTGGGCGGGGGCGGCATTTATTTATTTAGTTGGGTTTTTTTTGGTGGGGGGGGGGGGGGGGGGGGGGGGGGGGGGGGGGGGGGTGGCTAGCAGCATGTGTGGAAACCCCTGAGGCTGGATCGATGCTCGCTCTCCCCTCAGTCTAAATTGGATGGCTGGGGATTGATTCCTCTGAGAGCTCAGCGCAGAGCTCCGTGCAGCCGAGGGAACCAGCACACACACACACACACACACACAACCTGCGCTGCATCTCAACTCCACTTAATCACGTAATGCGCTGCGGCCAGACACCTGGATCCTCCACGGGCTGATCTCGATAATGGATCTGTGGCTCTGCAACACTTGACCCTGAGTGTAAGTCTGTGCGTGGGTGCGAGCGGTCATTTGTCTGGCCCGGCCTGCAGCGGCGACTCGGACCTGCTCAGGAGGAGGGTCGTGTGTTCCCACACACACAAAGCTGTTGTTACTGTCCCACATGTGACTGATTCCACTGCGCTGCAGCAGCGGCGCCACCTGCTCACACACTTTGTTCACTTTTCAGCTGGTGGAAGAAAGTCTGTGACAAAGCCACTGAGCCGTGGCACAGCGGCCTCTTGGAGCCCAGGAGCCCTGACTGGAATATCTTGACTCAAATGATGAGACTGACTTGTGATTGGTTGAGAGCAGGTTCCGTGGCTCCGCCCCAGCTACGAGTGAGGTCACAGAAAGATGGCCGCTCCCTTTTCTGGAGTATTTTAGATTCGGCAGGAGGGAGGAGAGACTCGTCGTCCATCTTTATTCAGAGAACTCAACCATCTGAAATCTCAAGTGATTCTTTATTTATGATTCATGAGGTTGTGTGCATATTTATTTGTTTATCTATATCTGTGTAAGAGTCTTGTGAATTAATTTGTGGGTAAACATAGACAACATTGATCTGGAACCTCTGGCTCAGTCTCACTTCTGCTTTACAATTCACCCTCCTCCATTTGTCCTCGTTAAACGGCGACCTCATGTCTTGCGGTGGAATCATAAACACCAGATCAGATGTAGGAAATCCCACGAACCAAACAAGGAGCCTGGGGGACTGTTTCCCAAACAAGCTCTGAATGCAGTGGCGTCAGGGCCAAAATTCATGAGGAACGGCCCATTTATCTCATCTCGAGGGCATAAATTAACACAATCAAGTGTGGTGGAGGGGGACAGTGTAGAACACTTTTCCTCGAGCCTCATTAGAACCAATTATTCTCCAAAATAATGGCTGGAGGTTTTCTCCCTGATCCTGTGAAAACACCTGATATTTCCTGTTTGGCTGAGAGGGACGTCGCAATCAGTGCGTGTCCTTACTCCGTGTTTAACGCGTGTTCACTGCGGCGTGCGGCCGTTGAGGCCTCAGTTTGTCGCGCTGACATTTAAATGCACCGCGTTCCTCTCAGGTTGAAGTGTACGTTCCGGGGAGCTGGTTTTTATTTCCATCTGCTTCCTGAATCCACAACCGAACAACAATCACTTCTCAGACCGCAGCCGAGCGCGGCACCCATTGATTTCTGCGGGTTTTGTCCGTCCTTCTGCAATGCTGCGCCTGTCACGCGCGCCCTAAGGAGCGGCGACGGGCACCTCCGGTCTCGCCGCCTCGCTGCAGCAGGAGCCGCCAAGGGCCCCGCCGGACTGCCGCCTGTCACAAGCTGTTTAGGAGGCGGCGCTCGGCGCCAGCCTTTAATCAGCTTCAGGGTCTCCATCGCTCGCCCCCCCGGACGCTGACACACTGATACAGACAATCCAATCACCCACAATGCCCGTCAAAAGACGAGGGGCTGGTGCCGCCGCTGACATTTCTGCTTTTCTTTCTCGGGCGCTCCTGGGAATAAAGCGGCTGAGTGGATCACACCGCCGGAGGAAATTAAAAGTAAAGGAACACTGATTGGTTTCTGCAGCGGTGCCTCTATCTTGAAACAATTGCGACAGTCTTATCTAATTTTTGGAGTTTAGCACAATAACTCAGCTGTAATTGTGTAAGTGCTTCACGTTATTTATATGGGCTCTTCTCGAAAACATCGTAAACTTTTACTTACCCGGCTTCACTCTTCATTCAGCTGAGGGCTGAAGGTGGTGTGACCTCACGCCTGTCGTCTCTTAACGATGATAAATACATAAGCTACAGAGGAGGTGCGTGTCGAGGCAGGAGCAGTGGTTGGGGCGGGGGGGGGGGGGGGGGGGGGGGGGGGGGGGGGGGGGCACCAGAGACAGAACTCAGGGGTTTCCTTCCTCCTCCACCCGGTTCTTTTGGTGGGATCCCGGCTCGGCTCCCACCTCTCGGGCTGAAGGTCACGGTGGCGCTCGGGCCTGTTGTTTCATAAATCAGGGGGTAATGTAATTGTCTGAGGTTGAGTCAGGGAGGCGATTAATTCGCCCGACTCCTGCAGCAGCACTTACGGCGGCATTACCAACACTCCAGATGTATTATTTCAATCAGTGTCTGCTCCGCCAGCTGAAAGCGCCATGAAATAATGGGACGGCGCGACCGAGAGCTTCTTGTTTCCTCCTCCCCTTCTGATGAATCTCTCCCGCTCCTGTGAGCGCTCCTTCCCTCTGCTCCATTCATTCCGCCGTCCCTTCATCCTCTTTATCTCCTCATCTGGCTCGCACCCGGCAGATGGTTTAAACGGCCTCTCTGCGGCAAAGTGCCACAGCGTCGTCCAATTTACCGTTTGATCACACGCCTTTGTACGCGTGTGGAAGACGAGAGCCACTTCTCGCTGCCATCGCTCACAGCCGCTTCAGCCTGGGAAAATAACACGTGGAGCAAAAATGTGTTTTTACAGACATGCTTGGGAGCAAAATGTGGAATCCAAGACAAACTACGACACAATATATTTTTCAAGATGGAGCTAGTTCCTCTTCAGGTTGGTCGCAGCGGTGACTACCAGTTGTTCAAAGGCAATCTCAACAGCCTTTGGTTCAAATCTTGAAAATGGGTTGTTGCAAAGGGAAAGAAGGATTCTGAAATCCACTCGGAGTTTTAATCTGGATCTAACCTTCAGTTTGTGCTGTGTAAAACTTTTCATTTCGATCTGGATCCAAAAAAAACAGGATTTTCCTGATCCCAACTAATTTCACAAAAAACAAACAAAATAATAATATCAATTGTTCTGTCATTCGTCTCTGTTTATTATTTCAAAGGAACAATCATTGGAGATGAACCTGTAAAAAATAATTTCATCACTCCTTACTTCATAAAAGTAAAAAATTTAAACGGATGACCTGATCCTGGATCACCTTCATCCACATATTTTGAACAGCTGGCCCCAGATATCGGGGTTACTTTCTCGATTCGATGTGAGCTGGGACTGCTTGAAGAGACATTGTCCATCGACCGTGTCACCAGAGTCTCATGTCCCTCCGTGTCTCTGCTTCGGCCCTCCCGTGTGTCCAGCGCTCCCTCGGGTGTAAATCTTCGATCACGTTCTGTGACGCTGAGAGGTTTCAGCTGCGTGTGGAGAGAGAGGATTTCCTCCGCTGGGCCCATGAGGAAGAAACCCGTGAACAAAGTGAGCGATCCTTAAAGAACGCCGACACCAGCAGCAGACATATTTACCCACGTGTTAGTTCACAGTGAAATCAAGATAATATCCAAATGTAATTAATTGCTCAGCCTGATGTAAACATAGTTAGAGGTAGTTAAGATAAAATAAATACAATCCTCACCGCCTCCCTCTCGCCTCGCTCTCCTCCTCCTCCCCCTCCCCCTCCCCCTCCCATTATTTGCTCCCTCATCTCTGTCTCTGTAAATTGTTGCTCCCCATGGCTCTCCGTTTGAATTAAGCAATTTAACTGATTGCAATTACACACTGTCAAGGGCTCTCACGTCACGTTGATTGAATTACAATTTTTATCCACCTCCACCCCCTCAATGAATTTCCCTCCGATTGATACAGTATGGCAGGAGTCGGCTGCAATATCCCCCTTAACCAACTTTCTGTTTTCCTTCCTGCGCTGCGTTTCTCTCTCCTCCTGCAGGAAATTGAGTCCACGGGAGGAGCGCGTCTCCTCAGTTTAGTCATGGCTGATCACAATAACGCCTGATCCCTCATGAAAGGCCAGCGCTGCCCTGCGGGATACAGTATTATGTGAGTGACATTTGCGCCCTCATGCTCCCAGTTTTCTTTCAGTTCCCAGCTCCCGCTCACAATTATCGTCATCGTCATTTTTTCCGACACAATCTCCGAGGAGAGGAAATTACATTTAGACCCCGCAGTGTAATTCCTGCTTCTTACCGCCGAGACAAACACATCCTGAGTCCTCTCTGACTCTTCATTACACGAGCGTGCTGCTGGTTTTGGGTCTCATAACGGAGAGCTGATTGTCGCAGGTTCGCTCATTTATCTAATGTCGTGGAGGTTTATTAGCTTTATGAGCTAAACGAAGTCTGCCGTTGTTTCCTCGGTGATGCTGGTTGAAGTTTTCTTCATCTCGACGGCTGAATATTTCCTACGTGGACGAGTCTCCGGGTTTATTTCTTCCGTTTGCATTTTTAAATCCAAACAGTCGGGAGTAATCAGCAGCTCTGCAACACACAGAGCTGAACGCACAACAAATAAAACCAAGATGCACATTACCCACAACACCCTGGGGCTGTGTCGGACACAGAGCTGAAACCATTTCCATCAGGTCGAACAGCGAGGTGGAGCTTGACGTGTTGGTTCACACCAACCAAGACCAGCAAGTGATGGAGCTGGAGGCTGCAGCCGGCGGGCTCCTGGAGTCACTGACAACACATGCACACACAGACACACACACACACACACACACACACCAAAACTTTTCTTTCTTCTGTCACTGGAAGAAAAAACTTTTCCTGACCAGCCCCTGAATTCAAACCTGAATTTCACATGAGCTGAGATTTATTGAGAGTCTCACCGCCCCCCCCCCCCCCCCCCCCCCCCCCCCCCCCCCCGGTGCTAAGGAGACCTTTGACTCGTCCAGAGCAACTCTTGCTCCTCCTCCTCTTCCTCAGCTCCACACTGACCACTGAGATAACGAGCCTGAAAGTTTTACTGCTGGTGGCTGCAGAGTTCCTGAGACACAGCGGCTGAACAACGGAGAGACATTTATTTTGAAGGTTTTCAAACACTTGACTTCCTGTGGTTAACCAGAGACAAACTATGCTGAATTCTAAGGTTTATTTTTAAATCATCAGGTGAAGTGATGATACATTTGTTTGGTCCGTGTCCCATCTGTTGACGTGGAGGAGGCTGGGTTTATGAGCCATTCCTGTCTGATGAAGACAAAAATAATAATAAATACCTTAATGTTTTATGGCTCAAAGATCTGATCAGAAAGTCATCCTGTTTTTTTTCCTTGAAGGTTTTCAATTCTCTTTCTCCTCGGCAGATTTCTCCTCCTCGTATTTTTCTCCTTCACTATTCCATTTCTCCTCTTCCTCACATCTGCCCTCCCCCTCTCGGCTCTCTCTCCTTCCATCCTCACTTCTTCTTTGTTCGTTGGTTGAACTCGTTTCACACGTGAGGAACTCGTCACAACTAATCACTAACGTAACTCTGACATATGATTTATTTACCTCGTAAATGGGCTTTAAATGTGACAGGGTGGACGACAGGAAGTCACAGAGCCAGTAAAGGACCCGGGATCCTCCGGTGCAGAACCTTGGGAACGTAATTGGTTCGGCCATTCTGACTGTCATGTGACGATCAACGACCTCAACGCCGCTCCACGCCGCTCTAATCCGGATGATGGAGCTCAGCTGCCTTTTGGGCCCCACCCACTAAACATGAAACCACCCGACGAGTGTTAAACCACTCCTGCATTTCTTCTGCTCTGACCTGTGTGTGTGTGTGTGTGCGTGTGTGAGCTGATCCTGGCTGTAAGCAGGTGCTCCGGTCTCCTTGGTTTGAACTTGACACTCGCCTCATGAATCAATCTCCACTCCAGGGTTATCTGGCAGTCGTGTGAACGACTGTGTGTGTGTGTGTGTGTGTCTGTGTGTGGAGTCAAGAGTAGCCAGGAAGGTATTAACTTCTGATTGATTCATTTGGCTCTAATCCACCTCGCAGTGAAAGGACTCTCTCTCTCTCTTTCCCTCTCTTTTAAAACATTATTTACTCAATATTCTTTCTCACTCCAGCTCTGGACATGAAGGAGCCTTAAAAAATACACTTTCAGATCCTCTCCACTTTATTTATGACCCACAGTGAGTCCTCTGTCACAGTACCTGTCGACAGACCCAGCTCCCGTTTCAAGTCTTTACTTCCAGCGACGGCTCGTTATATTGGAAAATGTTCAGTAGGTAAAAAAACTAAAAACCTTTTCTGGTATTTGGTTCGATCAGAAAAAAAAAAAAAAAACATGTTGAGTTTTAATCTGTAGCTCCAGTGGTGTCAACAGCTATTTTTATATTTTCATGTCTAATTTCATTAAGTGATTTGCTTTGTTAATTAACCTCTGTTGACAATGAAATTGTTTTGTTTGGTCGGTAAGCTGTTATATAAACGTGTGTGTGTGTGTGTGTCCCATATGACAGGTTTGGGACTAATTTCACCTCATCACACTCGGACCAGCCTGGCTTCTCTAACGGCAGCAGAAATATTTCATTTTCCTTCTGACTCCGTTCAGTGTTTCTGGTTCTGTGCAGGAAAACTGATGGAGAGGAGGAGAAGGCAGGTGGTGTTTTTCTCCTCATGAAGAACCTCTGAGCAATTAGACTGAAGAGGGAGAGAGAGAGAGAGAGGCAGAGGGCAATTATACTTCATTATCTGGAGTTCATGTGTCCACACTGTACATGAGTGTTTGAGTGGGACTGAGTGTGAGTCACTTATCCATTAGATCCATTTGTGAGGAGCGTGTGTGTGTGTCTTTAACCTTATGTCTAACATCATCATCACACACACACACACACCTCCTGGTCCTCAGAAACACGTCAGCTCTTTATCTTTATAACCGACATCATAACCAAACAGTTTGAAGACGTCATCTCCTCAGAGCTGCTCCTCAATCCGGTTTAACACACTGACCATAGGAGACTCCTTTAAAATGAGACCTCTCTCTCTGTGTGTGTGTGTGTGTGTGTGTGTGATGAATGATAAAAGCATGCCGTGCTGTTTTCTTTCATGTGACGCTGGAATAAATCGTCTCTTAGGTTGAATTCCTCCTCGCTGCACCTGCACCTGCACCTTCAGCAGCAGCAGAAGAGCTGGCTCTGTTGTTAACGTCAGCGCTCCTGACAAAGACAAAATCAATAATGTACTTTCAAAAGTTTGAATCCTCCTCCACTGAAACTCTGAACATCAATTCAGCCGCTCCGCTTCCAGCAGAATACAGAGCAGCTTTGCGGCTAATGTGGGAAATATTAAAGTCCGATAAATGGCCGTTAAAATCGTTTGGATGCGGCGACGCACGTCTCGCATCTCTGTCATCCGCCTGAGATGTGGAGCAGCTTCAGGTCCTGGTACCGCTGGGAGGTTAGAGGCTTTTTAATTGTTATTACGTCTGGAAACCAAACAAAGAAAAGGAGGATGGACGACGTGAATCTGAAGAAATGTTCATTGAATCGCACTAAATCAGAAAAAAACTCAAATCCCTTTACCTCGGTCCCCATTTTCTCTCTTCCTTTACATTCATAAATTGCCGATTTGCCGGAGGACACGGCTTCCATTTGCATTTTTGCCGTACAGTAAATCTGCTTGCTTAACGTCCTCCCATAAATTTCCTGGTGATTAAAGGTAATTTAGATGAAATGGGATCTTCTGTCTCTCTCAGAAGAAAGTTAGTAATCATTCATTAACCTCCTGATAAGTGTTCCGAACATGCGTCATTAACGTTTCCCGGTTATTTTCCTGCAGCTTGACTGGCAGTGTGATAGAAAACACAGTGGCTGCTCTCCGGGACGCGAGGCAATGAAACAACAACACTTCCCCCTCTCGTGAAGTAGGTCGCCGCTAATTGCATCTGACGATGAAAATGCTGCGGCGGAGACTTCATGTGAAGCTTGTCACAACGGCTGTATTAATAAACATGAGGACAAAACGCCCGCAGAGCTCGTCTCTGGCTGCCTCTCACCCCACAGATCGGAGTTTATTCGGCTTCGGATGGATTGAAAATGCAGATAATGGTTTGTTCAGCTCGCTGTGATGCAGCGACGCTGATTTATTCATGGATG
Organism: Pseudorhombus dupliciocellatus; assembly: GCA_016785235.1. Classification (NCBI taxonomy): domain Eukaryota; kingdom Metazoa; phylum Chordata; class Actinopteri; order Pleuronectiformes; family Paralichthyidae; genus Pseudorhombus; species Pseudorhombus dupliciocellatus. The sequence continues at coordinate 875,904 of JAFBJW010000183.1, forward strand.
GAGTTCAGATTTCTGCGTGATTAGGAATAAAACAAGACAAGGTGCAATGTATAATTAAAGAGTTTATAATGAGTCGACTTCATTTGAGATACGGAAGAAACGTGCGTCCATGTAAAATATCTCATGTCTGAAGCTAAAGAGCCTTTAATCATAAATAATCACCTGATTAAATCATCATTATTCCCAGTTCAGGTTAAAGAAGGAGAGTTGCTTTTTTTCTTTTTTTTCTTTAGTTGGTTCAAATAAAAAATTTTGGACCGAATTTCATTTCCCAGGAGTGTGAGCTACACACGCACACACACTCTTTACCTTTATGAACGTGTCCCTGCGTGATCGCTCGGCTCAGATCCGTTTAAAGTCGCTGCTCCACAGAAGACGCCCTCCACTGCCCTTCACTTATGAACGAGGAGAATTATTGTTGATGTTTTAAATCAATGGGAAACTTTTCCGCCGCTGTGCGATTTTTCCAGGTCAAACCGGTCGAGTTGAGGCACCGGAGGTGAGCGAGGACACAGAGTCTCCATCCGTGAGACGCGGGCCTGCGTCCGTCCTGCTGTTCTGTGGGACGGGATTGAGACGCTGACGCGTGACGGACAAACAAGAACAAGAACAACAACAACCCTGACACATATTTGTCAGGAGGAACAGCACTAGAGCACAAAAAAAGCACCCTGGACTTTTCAAACTTCTTCAATTAGCCGTAACCATAGCAACAGTAATGCCTCCTCACTCTGCAGTGGATGTGCTCTTCCATCAGCACTTAACCAGAGCTTCCTCTCCCCTCCACCTGTGAGACACAGCACAGTATAATTCCCTGCACGTCCGGTATTTGAAGTATTACCGCGATGATTACTCTTCTCCATCAGCCTCGGCCGCACTCGGACCTTAGAGCTCGTGATTTGAAGTCGTTCAAACACAGGTATTGACCTGTGTCCGACGGCCGGCCGCTCCTTCATGTTGCTCTGCTCCTGAAGCCGCCGTGACTCAGCCGGAGACAGGTTTTGATTATTTCCATGCTTCATACCGAATTTCTCTCTCTCTCTCTCTCTCTCTCTCTCTCCCTTCGGTGTGAACTGAAAGAATCAAATGTCCTGTGGGACTGTGGAACTTTTCAAAGCTCCGTAAGCTTCAAGGAAATGAAGGACAAAAGAGCGAAGACACAGAAACATCGTCTGAGAGGGTCCTGTCCGAACGTCTCCTCTGTCTCTGTCGGGGTGTTTTAAATCTCATTATTACCCGTAACCTTAAACCCTGACGTCCTGTTAGCACGCTGTAGCAGAAAGTTTTTACAAAGTGTTTGTATTCAATGTAAAAACAAAGAAAAGTTCCCAAATTTTCTTCTTGCCGGAGGACAGCGCCCCCCCCCCCATCACCGTCTTTCTTCCATCGCCTCAAATTCCTTTAAACAGCTCTTATCCCCAGCAGCCGTCTGCGGCGCTCCTCCTCTCCTAGCCTCCATCCGTCCTCATCAGGCCGCTCGTCCACTTCAAGTACGTCTTCATCTCCAACCCATCTGCTAATCAGACGGACCGGAGGAGTCCGCCGGCTCCCTGCTGAGCTCGGCACAAAAGAAAACTGCGTTACAGGGCCCGGGCCTAAACGAAGACGAACCGGAGTCTTTAGAGTGCGAGCCAGAGATAAAATCATGAATCATCTCACGTTAGCGTCGGCGGTGTTTAACAAATGTGTATTTCCTCTCCTGTGTTCCACTGGAATGGGATTCTAAAGAGAGTCTGAGATGACGGTTGAAGCCCTCCTGCGACCGCCGCCTCCACCTCGGCTGGCGCCGACTAATCACTGGTTAAACGCGTCGATGCGCCGCGTTATTAATCCTGACGCGTTCAGCAGAGTTCAGCGATCAGGAGTCCGCTCATCGACGCGAGTTTTCAGAACGGGGACAGAGTGTATCGAGAGTTTTATTCTGCTTCCTGTGAAGAAGCATGTGTCGGCTTTAGAAATACTGATCAGCAACACACACACACACACGGCTGCGGTGGGTGTCTCCTCCGCGCCGCTCACTTCTCTCAGCTGAGCTGGAAACATGATGAAGATGAACAAGGGGAGGAGGGAGTAAAGGATGGGTTGGTTGAGGACAAACAGAGGGTTGAGATCAGACATGAGTTCTGAAAACTCACTCCACAAACTAACTGTTCCTAACCCAGTGTTCCTGGCCGGCACACGTGACGTCTGCGTGTTTGAAACGTGCCGTGTCCAGGGAACATGAGCTGCACCTGCATCATATCTACACGCTCCCGCTTCTTCCTCACTCTCTCAGCTGCCGCATACCTTCACTGGAGGAGCTGCCCTGGGGCTGATTATGTGAGCACTGTTACTAATTCATGTAATCTACTCACATTTCCCCGGCACACCAGAAAAATGTGAACGGTAAGCAGCTTCTGAGCCGCCGGGTCCTGACGGAAACACTGGAGACCGCTCTGGAGCTTCACCTGGGGAGGAGACGGATCCAGAGCGAAGAAGTTTCCTGCTCTGCTCCAAATGTCAAGGTTTCGGAAAAACTTAAAATCAAACTAAAATAAACATCGCTGTTCCCACGAGGAGACCTTTCTTCGGATGTGTCTGAAGTTTCAGGCGATCCTGAATCAACACCTGGATGTGAGAGACGAGGCAGCGCGCACGCACCGCCCATAAATATAAAAATAAATGTGGTCACGTGCCTCCAGAGGGCACTTTGGAGAACAAGGCTCACTAAAGGTTGGCATGACAGCGCGGCACGATGACGGCATGCATGAGTGACGGCCCCGGGAGGTCGGGACGTGTTCAGAGAACACACACACACACACACACACCTGCTCACTGGGTCTGAGCTCGACAGAGCTGCGACCTTGTGCGGAGGCACCGAGGGAAACAGGACTGAGGTCGTCACCGCAGGAAGAGACGGCTCACGTTTCTCACGTTAGTCGCTGTCATCACATCAATTTGAGGGTTCATCGTGCCGCCCCTGTAAAACTTTATGGACGTGTTTACAGTCGTCTGCGGGGGAGGGATGTTCGGTGGTTCTGCTTTTCACGGGGCCAAAGAAACAGAAGCCCCGTCTTTATAATAAATCATTTATACATGCGTATGTGAATCATCTGCAGGAAGGTTTGATTCTTTATGTCTTAAATAGGCCGATAAAATGAGGTTTACATCTGAAGAGAAAGGCTGGTGATATCATTCTCTCCACCTGACCAGCCATCGGCTAAAACCCACGAGGTTCCACATTCCCAACATGCAGGAGAACTCATTAAATCTAATCTTTGAAACGGAAAAAAAAAAAAACAAATTTAACAACCCTTACTGGAAATCCATGATCACTCATTTATGTACATTAAACCTCTCTTTTAAACAAGCCCCTCTGAGTAAAATGTGTTGCCAGGACCAATGTACAAAAACACCCCCACCCTTTAAAATGTTAGACTCATAATTAAGTTAAATTAAACCCAAGCTGCGGTCTCCAGATTCAGGACGGACGTTGTCTCTGGCCGGGAGTTAACCCTTCCAGCTGTGGCACCACCCACCACATCGTGTTTGTTGTGACTGACGTGTCAGGACACAGTGCTTCTGATCAGGTGGAATCTGAGCAGCGCTGTCTGCACCTGAATGATTCCAGCGTCCAACCTCAGCCCGCTTTTTAGCTGACCGCCGCGCGCTGCGGCCGAAATAAAAACTCCTGCGGAGAGCATCGTCCCATCGTATTTCAGCCCGACCACAGATGCGGCGTATTTAACTGATTCTCTTATGCCCTCGCAGCGTTTTGCCAAGACATAAAGCCACTGAGCTCATCACTTTAAATATGACATTAGGATTATGATGACAGGACCAAGATTTGGTTTTCATGGCCGTCCACCTAGCTTAAGTAAATTAGTTTGAACTGCAAGCGTTGGAGGTGTTTGATACTTCACCCTGTGCATATGTCTCATTTAGGGCCCACAGTCAAACTGCCTCCTCCACCGGCTCGGCCATAAACTTTAAAGTCACTTATATTTTCACCTTCTAAAAAAAAAAAAAAAAAAAAAAAAACCTAAAAGGAAAAATCCATTTGCAGCGAGGGGAAGACGGAGTGTGGAGGGGGAGACGCAGACAGGGAAAGAGTCTCAGCGTGTCAAACCTAAATACTATTATACTTGTTATAATTCATTATTATTTCAGTGACAGGGGTCTTGGTCTGAAGGTGACTTCATTACATTACAGGTTATTGCCTCATATATCAAACTTGGGTGGCCCCAGTTTTGGGGCGGCAGGAATGTCTGGCTGACTGTGAAATTGACTGCTCTCCATCACAGAGTAATTAGATTAGCCTGCTGGTTATGTATAAAACAAGAGCAGACAGCGCTCACTGCTCTCCTGAGGCCCGCGGCGGCTTCCACGGCGGCGATATGGTGATGAGGGGCTCACCGGAGCCGTAGAGAGCAGGAAGACGCGCTATATATATATATATATATATATATATATATATATGTACATCTGTCTCACAAGTCTCATTGACTTCAAACTCCTCGACTAACGGGGACTTGCGACAGCGGCGCCGCCGCGTCGGATCAGTGCTGGGAAAGAAATGCAACACTGGGCCGGGTCAGGATCCAGAGTGTAGAAGAAAATGTGGGCCAGGTTAGAAGAAGAGGGTGGGTCAGTCATGGTTTGACCCAGTTGTGGCTCATCTGTGGCGAACAGCTTTGGCTGGGTGTTCCCACGCAGCTACACCAACACACGCAGAGATCCATAACTTTCAAATATCTGTCCACTTACACGAGTGGAAGCGCCTCAGGAAGAGAGGGGCAACGGCACAAAGACACACACTCACACACACGTGGTCACACTTGGAGGTTTTTTGAAGAGTTTGTCCTCGATTTAATTCACAGGAAGTCGATGAGAGAGAGTTTGCCAGTGATGAAAAAACAGATCTTAGACCGAAGACGTCGTGTTTCATCCTTCATCCTGCAGATCAGGATGTCGGGGGAGGGGGGGGGACGGGGGACGGGTGGGGGGTTTCACTGACGATCCAACAGCTTATTAAAAGCGTTCTGCCTCCCAAATATATCTGGTGACCATTAGAGGAAATATTAAGTCCCTTCTGTTCAGGATTACACATTCAGCTGCGGCCGCGGCTGCTGGGATGAATAAATCATGGCGGAATCACTCAACTGATGCCAAGTCCCAGAATGTGAAGCCTGTGGTGTTGACTAAGTCCTCTGACTTCCAACAGGCAAACAGGCCCCACTCAGCGTGACCGCTGATGCACCAACCCAACGGTTAAAAACCCCTCCTATTAATTTTCAGCCATCGTCTATTTCTTAAAGCTTAATTAGAGTTGTTATTAAGCACTTGGTGTTCGCTGATTCCAGCTCCCGAGGAAAACCAGGTCAAAGACAGTAAGTGTTCCAGACAGGTAACCCTGCCTAAGAACCACCCCTGTAGCCAAAGTGAATTCATCAGACACAGATTTTTTTTAGTAGTAAACTAGAAAAGATCAGGTTGATTTGTGTTGAGCTGGAAGATGAAAGTGTCCCTTACATCTGCCAATCACAGCAGAATGACCCGTCACATGTCGCCGGTACTCCCAGGACTGGACAGATGTCATGTGACCCCGTTCTTGGGTTTTTGCGCGGGGGGAGACGCCTCCCGCAACGTCCCTCCCCGGGACTGGACAGATGCGACGTGATGGAAATTCACAACGTCCGCGTTGCCGTGCGTTCGAGGGAAGAACATGCGACAGAGGATCAGCGTTGACGCGGAGCGCACGTGTCCCGCTGTGTAATCCACGCTTGGCGCCGTTGTTCAGCACTGCCCGTAAACACCAGGTCGTTAGGCTGCGTTTCCGCCGTGCACGGACAGAGACATCTTATTTGCAGTGTTTACATGATGTAGATGTCTGTGTTTGGTCATTAATTTTTCAGCGGTGTCTCAGCTCTCCGGCGCAGCCTTGATCCTCCACGCTCCATCGAGCCGCCGGTTCAAAGCCGGAGCCCGTAACATTCACCAGCAGCCGTAACCAGGACAGGTGGGTGCACGACGTGCACGTCAGCCCGTAAAGATATTAATCTTCATTTGTGCAGAACTCCTCCAGACAAAGTTGGAAAGTTTGTAACGCCATTAAAACGAATGCACTCAATAAAATCAAGCAATTAAAATTCAGAGAATGAATAAAAGTAGACGCTCGGTAGAATGCAAAGCTCAGCCGAGGCTGACAGTCTCACAATTATACGACTCGTTTAACTTCACCAGATCTGGATTTTTATTTGGATCGGCAGCAAATTGAACACAAAAGATCCATTAATTGATTTCTGGGGAATCAAAAAAACATCTCATAATATTAAAGAAGGAGAAAATATATTCCGACATAAAACCAAAACTTTACACCGAGTCGGACTGAAACACGGTCAGGAGTTTTTTGCACAGTCATGCTAACAAGCAAAGGAACCAACTCACAGCTCAGCGAGCGGTTTTGTATTATTGTTTTATTCTTGTGCGACCCCAAACATGGACTCTGCCTGACCTGCTGAAGTCTGGAGTCTGTAAATCCACGCGTGTGTGTGACCGCGAAGCAGAGGATCCGCCGTGAGCCCGGGGTTGATGCAACATGCAGAAAAATAAAATAAATATAAGTGTCTGCTGCTGTGTGCATGTGTGTGAACGGAAACTCTGGATAAACTCTGCAGCCGACTCTGGATTTCACTCAGAGGTCACGGCTGAATGAACGGTTTAAAAGTATGAACTGTTAGAAACACAGAGATTTAAGTTTCTGCAGTAACATCGAAGTGTTTTTGAGTCAATGTACCTTTGTATCACCTGAGACTGTCCAGAAAAAAAAACACCGGTCTCTTCTGAGTGACCTACATTTGTTTTGTCCGAGTTCCTGAACGTGGCCGGGTTAGAAACATTCATCACCCCTCGATGTGTTTATGCTCACGTGTTGACTCCAAATCGTATTTTCTCATCTCAGCTGTCTGCAGGGGAATTAGAGCTCCGCAACAAAACACAACAGGAGGCTCCACGATGTCGAGATCTGTGGCTTTCACCCACAAATAAAACGGCCGCCCCGTCATTTTTAAATCTTCAGCGATGAGCTTTAATGTGAAAAGTTGAGCAATCTTATAATAGAATTTTTAAGTGCCCTCAACTTTTCTTGGAGTGGGGCACCACGTCGTAAAAAGGGCAGAGTGACCCCATCAGCGCCCGCGCTCCCAACTCTGATGTACTGGCCAATGAATCAAGACTCCCATTGGTTTTTTTGTTTTGTTTCTGGTGTCACAGAAAACTCCCCAGACAACAGACTTTCTGACCTCCAGAGGAAAAACAGAGACAGACGCCTGGTATGAGCCTGAGGGGAAGCTACCGGGTTTAGAGTCCAGGTTTAATCATCTCCAGGCTAATTAGGAGCCTTCAAGGATAAAAAAAAAAGCTCATGATGGCAAGATGAGGAGATTCCAGAATAACAACAGTGAGTGAAGTAAAGAAGATGAGGATGTAAATGAATTTTCTTGTTATGTCACATTAATGATCCCATCCGTCTCTTCTTTGTGTCATCAGTGTGTTTTATTTTGAAGGGCCTCGGTCCTCCTCTCACTCTGTCTCACAGACAGAATTAGTGTGACAGCGAAGGCTCTGGGATGATTTAGCTCGAGGCCCCGCGCGGCTCTGACACCCTCGTAACTTCATCTGGAAAACCGACTGACGAACTTTGGCCGAGCTGACCGGAGGAGTCAAGGCTGCATCGGTCCGTGGCGTTAAATAACTCCGACGCCACATCTGAGCGGAGCTCTTCGAATGAACCTGCGCTGTCGAGCCACGAAGAGCTGACATCGATCACACAGCTGTTTAATGACCGATAACACGAATGTGGTTCAACCTTCGAATAATTCATCCAATGTTTCTGGACCTGTTATCGTGCACCTGGGTGGAACGTGTGTGTGTGTGTGTGTGTGTGTGTGTATACCCCTGAGAGGGCGGGACCTTTGCTTCCAGCTCCACACACCTGATCCTCGTCACTGCCAATCACCTCCTGCAGGAGTCAAACGCCCAGGGTCAGCTGGTCAGCGCCGCCACGCCCACACTGCCCCACCACTGCCTCACGGTCAGGTTAGTATTCTTATTATTATTATTATGAATATTAAGAGTTGTTGTTGATCTTTACTCTGGACTTCTTCTCTGTTGAAATGTTGTGTGATTAAGCAGAAAGTCACAGTGGGCGTGTCCCGTGATGGATGATTCATTATTGTATGATTATTATGATTATTATTCCTCAGACGCTGTCATGACACTTTCTTCAGATGAAAGTTGTGAGAACTCAAAGCTCCACATGATAAACTCTGTTTTATTTGCATTCTAATAATTTAGATGATCAATAATCTAAAATGAAACCCGGTGTCACCAGACATCGGTCTGCGTGCCGCGGGTCGTCCGCCTGCTCGCCGCCGTTCTCGCGCTCCTCTGCCGCGATGATGATGAATTACAACAATTACCTTTAGCCCCTGAAAACCTTGCGTTATTGATGGCGGATGCTTAGAGGCGCAAAACAAAGCTGCGGCTTCCTCTGCTGCATTCATGAGCGCAGCTTTATCTGAACGCAACACGCAGATAAAGGGCCGGCGTTAAAGCTCGCTGCGAGAAAAAACCTGAGCTATAAATACAGACGAATCCCCACAAGAGAGCGAACAACACAATAAGCAGAAAACTACACCTGAAGAAACTCTGAGAGGAGTTGGTGTGCAGCGGGAGTAAAAAAGTGCACTGAGAAAGTCTCCGCTTCAGCTGCGTCTGAGGCAAAGACGAAAAGATGGCAATGTGTAAAAAGACAGATTCCGATGAGCAGAAAGTGGTTCCTTCCATCTCTGCACGGTTCTTCCTTGAAACCTTGAATTTAGAGCTTCCATCAGACGTAAACCCAGAGGAGAGAATGAAAACACACCACGCCGCTCTGAGGAGCTTCTCGTTAACACGCCCCCGATCGCGCTCCAGCTGGCCTCAGTGGTCTGAAGTGGCTGTTTTGGAGCTGTCGCCTGTGACGAGCGGCCTTTTGTTTGGGCTTCTGTTCCGTCTTCTCGCTCCGTGCCCTCCGAGCGTTTGCATTTCATCTGGGAGTGCCAGCCTGTGTTTTCGGGTTCACTTCACAATAAGTGGGATCCTGTCGTGCACAGCGCACGGCTCCGTGAGCAGAGGCCGAGAGCAGATTCAAAGATGCACACAAAATAAAGCAGAAGAGGATATTCTGTGTGTCAGCAGCTTTGACCTCAAACCTCCTGGTGACTGTAATCCACTTTGTCATCAGTGTCCCTGCAGCCTCTCTCCGACATGTGGAGACACAGAGAAACTCAACAACTCCTGCCTCCAACTTTTGATCATGACATTCAAACTGTTCACTGTGCAGGAACGGACAGTTTACATTCAAACCTATCAGCTTCTCTTTCAACGCTGCTGACGTCCTCACTGTGTCTTTCAGGGACCTAAATGACATTCAAAGAAATTTACTGATGGACGAACAAAAAACGAAGAACGAAGAAGAGAAGAGAAGGAACCACGCTAAGTACACGAGCAAATATGTGAACAGTTACGGCTCCGTGTGACCGTGGTTAAACATCTTTGGTTGGGCACAAATCTGCTCCCCTGCTCCTCCTCCTCCTCCTGCGAGGAGAAGGTCTGCACCTGCTCTCCAAGGACGTGGCTGAACATGTGGCCAGCTTCTTCTTCTTCTTCTTCGGTCCCTCGTGTCGTTGGCAGAGAGCACAGGCTCCATTAAGTGATAAAAGAGAAGCGGGGGGATGTAACAGAGATAAGAATCAGTTGGAGCTGGAGTGGGGGGGGGGGTGCTAACAATTTTCTGCATGGATCGGCTCGGGGGGTTGCTAACAATTTTCTGCATGGATCGGCTCGGCTCATCATTGCCGTCGGGGGAAATGTGTCGTAACATTGAGCGTGTGTGGATCTGTGTGTGTGTGATATGATAAACGCCTGCTAGACCCCCCCCCCCCCCCCCCCCCCCCCGGCCCTTGTGGGGGGGAGGCCCCCCCTCCTGGACTCTGGTGGTGTGAAGTGGACTCTCTCTCACACGAGTGATTACATCAGGTGTCTCCCCCAGCGTCTGGCCTCTCCAGGCAGGAGGAGGAGGAGATCTGATTAATTTGGCAGCTCCTTTTGAGGATATTATCCAGGCCGGGCTGGCAGAGCGAGCGGCGGTGGGAGGATGTTTACTCTTCTATTTGCTCCGTTTAACCACAGAAATGAAAGTGTTAGGTTGAGTATTACAGCCTCCATCCCGACACCTGCGGTGAGTGATCTTTGTCAACGAGGAGATACCAATGGAGGAGGGGAGGGGGGGGTGTAATGGTTGGTGGTTTTAAACTGTGGGGGTTTGTCACACCTGGGGGGGGGTGCTACAAGCGATGTGACGATGGAAGTATGGAGACACCCCCTCCCTGACATGATTCATAGACTCGTGGGGACTTTTCACCAGCTGAGGTGTCTACGGCTGCAACATATTACCCACAATCCTTCAGCTGCATCGCTTCTATACGGCCGTCTGTCTCCTCCTCTCCTTGTTCAGGCGGACAAAAGGCAGAGTCATCGTCCACTTTCAGAGTTAATTTTCATCTGCTCCAGGACGAACTTGAATCAGCTCCTTCACCGCGTTCCTGAGCTGATGTTGGAAAACAGACAAGCGCTCAGGTCCGGTTCCAAAAACCCACCGAGCTGTGTAAACTGGAAAAATACAAAGCAGCTAAACAACAGTGACACCACCTTCAAAACACTGTCTCAGCTCCTCTTACCCCGGGGCCGGCACCTCCTGCCTGCCCCCGCCAGCCGGGCTGTGAGACGAATCCTCCGAGTTTAAAAAGCTCCTCACATTCGATCTTTTTTAACTTAACATTTGTTTGGATTCTACCAGAACCAGCGGCAGCGGAATTGGATGTATATGAGAATAAATAACCGTCTGCAGATTCATTTTAAATGGAGTAAACACGTCCCGTCAGCAGAACGTCCGACCCCACTGTGGCCCCCGAGCACACACACACACACACACACACACACACATGCACACACAAACTCTGTTACAACTTTGAATGAAAATCACTGTGGGGGCCTCAGCCTGCAGAACTCCAGGCTCCGACACATAAACGCTCTCGTTCAGGCGCAGGCATTAAGTCCGGGCTGTGCTGAAGCTTCCAGACAACAGATAAACAAAAGAAAATTAAAAGTGAGAGCCCCTCGCTGATGCTAAATACTCCATAAACCTCCCCAAGCACCCTCTAACGTCTTCAGTGATTATATGGCAGTCAGAGCTCAAACAAGACGGGTGGGTGGGGGGGGTGGGGCGGGACACGGAAACAACGTGAGCGATCTTCGGGGGTGAGACAGAAACAGAAATAGAGTTAAGATAAACTCGGGAGGAGAGGAGATCAGAAGCAGCAGTGACAAACAAAGAGCATCCACCAAACACAAACCGGCGACTCTCTCTCTGCCAGAGAAGACAGACGTTCCTGTTCTCCCCGCCGCCGCCGCCGCCGCCACCGCCGCTCTGTTTGGGTGTGATGCATCATCCTGCCTGTGAATGTTGAAACTTCCAATTAAGCCTGAGCCAAGTCCAAGCCTGATAAATGTGAGGAGCAGACCCCTCCGGCGTCAGAGGGGAGCGTTGGACAGCAGACAGTACCTCTAACCGTGGCCGCGCCCCTTAACAGTAACTGTGCCCGTGGAGCGCTGCCTCTTGGATGGATCTTAATGAGGCTGGGGCTGTAATAGATGGTTCGGCCTTGAGGATGCATGCTGTTCTTTGACACCGCCTGTCAGGGAGGAGGCGGGAGACGGGGGGGGGGGGGGGGGGGGTGCGCGCCCCCCGCCTCCCGGGGGGGGGGGGGGGGGGGGGGGGGGGGGGGGGGGGGGGGGGGGGGCTCTGATCCATCACCCTCTCACTCACTCACTCATTAACTTCCTGGCTCCGCTGGGTTCAGGGCCCATCCTCTTCAGTCACACTCCTCTCAGCGTTTGTCTCACCCCTTCATTGCTTCACCCTCACCCCTCACCCCCTCACATTCACATAAAACTCCAGTAAAGAGCCATTCTGTCTGTTTGAGTAAAAAAACGAATTATTTAAATTCTAACAGCCCCGTCACTCAGCACTTGGGTGTCTGCGGGACCTCCGGCTTCGTTCAGGGGCCTCGGTGGAGCCTCGATTATTCTGCAGACGTGAGTCCCATGAACAAGAGTTGGCGCTGTCAGGGACATGAACACGTCTCCTTTAAAGGTCGCTGCGCTGATCCAGTTAAGCTGTACTCTGCTCTTGTACATGCACATGTTGCGGTTATATTATCAGTCCTCCTGTGGAATAACAACAACACACCACAGGTGGACGTTAGCGCCCCGACACACCTGACCTTCCTCTCTCCGCTCGCTGACGGAGTCACGGTCAGAGACTGACGTTTAATTCTCACCTCCTCAGACCGAGGCTCATGTTCTCTCCTCTCCTCTTATCTGCTCCTCTCTCTAATTTCCTCTCATCGTCACCCACCGCCTGTCCTCGTCCCCGCGACCCTCTCCTTTCATTTCCTCTCCGCTGCCTGTAGCTCTTCTCCTCGCTCTCGTCATCAGCTCCTGATTTAGTCTCGTCCTCCCTCGCCCCCCCCCCATCATGCCCCTCACCACCCTCCACCACCAGCAGATGGATTTCAGTCACATGTTCCTGCTGCTGACAGGCAGATGTCATGTGACCTGCTCATCGCGATTAAAACCAAAGTGGGAGCTCTTTAAAAATAAAAGCACCTGCTTCCTGTTAAGTCCTCAAACAGCGTTAGGGGGTGGATACCACCGTGTGATTGACAGCTGCTAACATCTAACTGGTGCAGGTGGTAGGTGGGCGTACTGTCTCTCAGTTAGGCTCCACCCCCTCGCTTCTCCAAAAAGATCTTGAGCAAACTTTTAAGATAAAGTTTTTCTGTAATTATATTTGACCCTGCAAACAACAGCCGTCTTTTTTTATCTTGTTTTTATGGTTTGGTACAAAACTAAACGATCGCGATCAGTTTCAATTTGCTGTGTGTGTGTGTGTGAGAGACTCTCCTCCAGATGCAGGTTAATTAGAGTCACTTGTAACAGAACTGAGGAGAAACAGTTTTCAATCATTTCAAAGTGCAAATCTGTTTATGAGAATCAATAACTCATAAACAGCAGCCACATTTACACGACCTTAATTATCACGACTCAACGCTTCAGAGGAAAAACAACCGCATTAAAACTCCTGCAGTGACAAAGAAGTGACGACAAACTGAGGTTTAAATTGACCAAAGAAAAAGTGAGCGTTCCCCGGACCGAAGAAGTAGGAGAAAAAGAAGTAGGAGAAAAAGAAGTAGCACCTCTGACAAAATAAAAGTTTGAATCACAGGGTTGAATTTGAACTTTCTTGGAATACCGTTGTACTGTGAAGTACCGTAGTACTGTCAAACCTAGGAGGACTGCTCCTGAAGGTGCTGACCCCCCCCCCCCCCCACCTGATAACACACCTGCTGCCCCCCCCCCCCCCCCACCTGATAACACACCCACTTGAGACATCATCTACAAACCAATCAGAGTCAAGGACAGGTAGACCCCGCCCACATAGGTGAGTCAAGACAAACATGACACTCCGGCCTCGTACGTCACCTCACTGTTTTACTGGTCGGTTTGGTCTGAAGAAGGTTCACAGTTTGCGTGTGAGAAGCAAAGAGGACGTGGGAGTGATGAGGGTGGATATGCAGCTCCTTCTGGAGACGTAAATGTCGTCTGACTCCAGGGATTTGCTGTTATTTGTTGTTCTGCGGACTTAGAGACGCTTGTAAAACACAGGCTGGCTCCGATCTATAAAATCTATACGGCTCCTCACTCCAGTTGGCTGAGTGAATGTCGAGATTTGTAGTCACTGAAGGATAATCAATGGTTTGTTTTGAAATTCTGCTCGTAAAGACTATAATCACATCTCATTTCTGCTCCGGCTCTATTTTCGTCGGCACTCCGGTGATTTCCGCGGCTCACGCTCACCTGCCTCCTCCTCTCACCGGTTCCTTTCTGCCAGGATCAATATCAAGATTTAAAAAACAATCAAGAGAATCAAGGAGATGCAAAGTTTTAAAAAAAAGAAAGAGGCATGCAGAGCTATTACCACATCATTTCCTCCTCGCATCAGACGGAAAAACGGCAACTTGAACAAAGACGGAATAAAACTATGATGAGGAGGCGCCCCGCAGGACTCTGCCTGCTCTTCGGCTGGGAGAAATGAAAACGAAGACAGAGTAAAAACTAATCTCAGACTCGATACATGCCCGGCCTGCGCCGCAGAACCCGGCCATCAGGCAGACGGCTCCGAGTCGACGTCGAGGGGTGAAATGTGCCTCGCATTATGTCAGCGCTATTTATTCCCATCGCCAGGAGTCTGCAGAGTGTGTCCTCAGAAACGAAGCCTCAGCAGCTAATGTATAAATTAGAGCCAACAGGAGCCGGTGGATGAGCCCAGACAGGCGCCGCGCTCCGGGTTATTTTTCATTCTTTTTCAAATTTAGCTGTTTTTTTTTTTTCCTCCCTCTCTCTCCATCATCTGTTGGTTTACTTCAGTTTGGAGCTGTAATGAGGCAATGCCCTGAAATCCACAGGTAAGAGAGGCAGGGAGGGCGCCGCGCACGCTGCACAGTGTGCGGCCGGCAGCCAGAAGTATTCGATGGACTACTCTGTTTATTGACAGTATTTGATTCGCTCCATTTGCAGTGCTGACTGTTCCTAATGATGACAGAGCAGTGGGATCGGAAAGTGCTGGAAAACGCTCAGTTATTGTGCACGTCGGGGCGTCCACGTGTCCGTGATCATCCCGGATGTTGGGACGAATCTAATACATTTGAAATATTCCAGCGACTTTCCCCCCAGGGGCCTCAGGCCGTGCAACGCTCTGAAGTCTGGACACAAGTTTTCAAAAGTGATCTGACAAATTTCTATAATTCAAAGGAGGAGAAACCATGGGGGTTGTTTTGGTGAACGTGTCGGGGTCTGGACGAGACATCGCTTCAACCCGACGACCCCCGAGAGATTAAAGGAGAGAGCGGGTCTGATGTCGTGCTCTGGGACCCTCCAGCTGGGCGGCGACAGCTTGCAAGACTCCCGCCGAAGGACAAAATGTGTGAGCCACCTCTCTCTCGTGACGCTGACGATGAAAACTAATTAAGAGCAAAACAACGGAGGGCAGAAATATCAGTGAACTGATGCTGGAGGTCACTTCTGCTTCCTGTGGATCGCCGGCGGCGAATGGACGAGTCACAGACCGTCACACTGGGAGGAGGAGGATCAATCAGGACTGAGACAAACATGGTGACGTCACACACACACACACACACACACACACACACACAGTTTGTCATTAATGGCAGATGGGCCCAGTTTATATTTACAAATTTATTTGCACATAAAGCTGCTGCAGTTGAGAAGCATCTGTTTTCAATCACTTCACTGCAAACGCTGATGAGTCTCAATCACAGAGTCACATTCACATGACCCCGACGCTCGTGAATCAGAGCGACGGCATCAAATCAGCACCTCAGACACAAACTATTTATAATCTGGCAGTGTGCAAAAAAAAAAAAATAATGGTGGTATTGTTTTCCTCCTCTGGTTTAGATTCTAAAGTGACATAATTGTGAATTAGGAGGTAATTTACTGGAACGTTCTGACGAGTCAGAGGAGGAAATCACAGTCTGATTAGGTTTCATTTGGAAACGTGTTCTTAACTTCCAACGAGCAAAGTTAACAATTCATGACTTATTCTGAATAATTCATGACTTTCAAAGATCACCGCGCAGGTCGCCAAGTTTTATTTGATTTAGCTGTTCTAGTAACCGCCGTCCCAGCCAGGAATCATCACGCCAGCGAGCACGTGCGTCGCCTCTTTGATTCCGCTCTGTGGTTAACGTTGAATTCCTGCTGTCGGCGCCGTGCACAGACAGAACTGCTGAAGCGGTGATCCTGGCCGCCTCCTACTGCCTGTAAATCAGATAAACTTTCCCCCAACATCTGGAGTGGCACGGAAATAATGCGATCAATATTCTGCCCAGCATGCAAAGCGTGCCGCTACAACACCTTGCAGGATAATCAATACCCCGCCTGCGCCTGCCCACATCCTGAAAAAAGGCCCAGTGACTCCGGCCCCGCTGCCAAAATAAAAACCTGCTGAATAAAAAGTTTGGGAGAAGCCGCAGCGACGTTTCCTCCTGCGGTGACAGATGGGACGGCCCGGCGCACGTGCGCCCTGCGTGGCTGCGGTTAATTATGCCGGCGTGCACTGTGTGTAAAACAAACGCAGGGACCCGCCCCCTCCGCAGCATATGGTGCGATGGCAGGGGGACGTACGTGCAGCGGTGGGAACCCTGGGAAAGCAGAATCATGAATATAGGAATGAGGTCACGTGACTGGTGACGCTGTGGCAGAATCCAAATATAAAAAGTAAAGTTTATAAAGCAGAAAACTTGAAGGTGGGAAACTCAGGAGACGAATGAGAAGCAAATGGAAGCAGCAGGAAAAGACCGACCGCATCGACTCTGCAGCGTGCTCTGCTGGGCCGGAGCCCAAATGAACGTTTCCTGTGTTTACCTGCAGCTCTTGGTGGCTTTGACACCAGCATGCCTCTGAAGGCTCGTCGCTGTTAAATCCTCCCTAGGGCAGAACTCTGAAGCATTACAATGGTTTTATATTTCTCCTGGACTGTTTGAATAAAACCATCTGACCGCATCTGCCCCTCATCTCCATTCAGAGCCTCGTCCGGCGTCAGAGTCTCTCTCAGCCCCTTTGCCTCATTATCACTTTTCCACAGATTCATACCGTGCGTCTGCTTTAATTGTTGATTCACGGGAGCCGGCTCCGGGTCCTCGGAGCATGTTGATGGGCTCGGGGACCGTCCAAATGACACATCTGCAGGTTAGTCGAAACTTAGCTGGAAAAGAAAAGCGAAGATTCGTCCACAGCGGGACACGTCAGGGACAGTTTCTCATAAACACTGGTTCATGTCCCACCTGCTAACATGGAGGAGGTGGGGTTTATGGGGACGCTGTAGAAGCTTCGGCTCCACCCCCGGGAACAGTGATGTCATCAGGATTCACAGTGAAGGAACAGGATAAAAAAAAACATGACACTTTCCGTCTATTACCTGAACAACTCTTCAGACTACGACCACTGATGATAAAACGTATTATCGTCCTCACCGCTCGCCGCCGCTCGTAAACACGGAGAGCATTTCCTCGCCCTCCGCTGTCGCAGCTGGGGCCTGTTTTTAAAAATGGCTTCATTCTCTCCTCCTCGGCTCCTGTCACAGCCCGGCTGCCATAAAAGCTTCACTCCGCATTTACAGCCTGTGACGCCACGGAGGAAGCTGCACAGATGTCTGTCACAGGCGTGCGTGTGTGTGTGTGTGTGTGTGTGTGTGTGTGTGCCTTCCTTGTTCATCGTGTGTGGTTTAGATGTTATCGAGGTGACATTGCGGAGTTGTTGACAGAGATGGTGTCGCTCAACAATAAAATCATGTGTGTTTGTGTGTTTTGTGCGCCCACACACACACACACTCTGCTGCAATAACCTGAATCAACACATCAGGTGCAGTGACGTGAAAGGTAGTGATGTAAAAGGTAAAAGGTGAACGAAGGGTGAGTGAAGATGTGCAGTCACATGGAGAGATAGAGAGAGAGGGAGTGAGAGGGCGGGGGGAGAGAGGGAGAGAGGGAGAGCAACTAAAGGTGACGACTGTGTCCTCTGTTGTCTGACGGTGAACTGACAACACAAGATGAGGAGGAGGAGGGAGAGGATGGGAAATCAGGATCATGGGGCACGTGTGGTCGGATGGAGGGATGTGAAAACGACAAAATGAGGGGTGGAGGGATGGAGAGGTGATGACGGACACAGTTTCATTCACAAGCTGGACAGAGACGGAACGAGGGTGACAGAGGCGCGAGGAGCTGAGGAGCTGTAATTGCTGCTCGCAGGGAAGAGAGGGATGAGAGGGATTTATTGAGGGAGAGGAGGAGGAGGGATGGAATGATGGAGAAACAGGTGAGGGGATGACGGGAAGTACAGAGGAGAGGTGGAATGATTCAGTGCAGAGCGAAAGAAACGAAGGGAGGATGAAGGGGAGGAGGAGTGCAGAGATGAAGAGGTGTTATAATGGAGGAATGAAAGATTGGAGGGAGGAGTCCGGTGAAGGAGTGACGGAGGATGTGTGGAGAAAGAAGTGGAGGGAGGGATGACAGGACAGAGGGATGAAAACACAATCTGTCTTTATCTCCTTCATCCAGCGGCCGCTCCTCATCCCTCCATCATCCCTCCTCTCTCCCCGAGGGAGACACAGCATCAGGTTCCTCGATCAGAACACGCCAACCACACGTGACATCACATTAGCTTAGATTTCAAACTGTGAGCATGAATGTTTCTTTAACCCGGGTTCGGCACCGGGCTCGCCGTGGTCGTAATGGAAGCTGGCAGTGTGTGAAGGACGCGTCCGTGTGCCGCTGAAGGTTCATCAGATGTTGATGGACAGACTGAGCTTCTCTTCCTCCGTGGCGTCCGACGCTTCGCTTCCTGTCACCGCTTGTTTTCCCGCCTCCTCGGTGCCCGGCGTGTTTGCTCCCTGCTCCTCCTCGACCTCGCTTGTCAGTTCGTCGTGTCTGTTTCCCTCGGCCGTCACCTTCGCTCGGTCTGTCGGATCCAGGTTTGTTTTTCGACCTTGCCGTCGCCTCGGGGGGGAACCAGTCACGTTAAAGTCTGCGTCTCTGTCCTCGCCTGTGTCCCACGGACACAAGGGTCTTCATAAACATGTTGTCCACTGGTCCTTCGGGTCAAAGAGTCAAACCCAGTTCACAGAGAGGAGGACACTTCAAACAAAATAAAGTTAATGGACGCCCGAGTCTGACGGACGGTTTAAATCCTGCACGATAAGACTTTAAGAGCATAGGTGAGCGGGGGGAGGAAGTTAATTAAATGCAGTGTATTTATGGACGTGTGTGTGTGCGTGTGTGTGTACGCTGGTGTAATGCGGCGCAGTAATTGGGTCCTAGTGACTCTCAAGAAAATTTAATAAGAGCAAGGAAAAGATTAGGAGGAAAATGTTTAGGCATATTAGAGAATAAAAAAAAGATAAGCAGAACCGGAGAGAGAGAGAGAGAGAGAGAGAGAGAGAGAGTGACGGAGGGAGGAGGAAGGAAACAAAAGACGTTTTCAGGGAGGGAGATAGAAGCTGCGGAGGAAGAGGATTATATCTACAGGGTGGGAATGAAGTGGATTTAACAACACGGTGTGTGTGTGTGTGTGAGTCCCATTATTCCAGTTAATCTCCATCTCTCCGGTCCTCCCTCTCTTCCCCTCCTCTGTTGTTTACACGCTACATTTCCAGACATTTTCCATCTAATTGCTTTTCTTTTCTCTTTCATGTGACAGAGGAGCCCACCGCCCTCCTCTGTTTTTGCATTTGGAGCTGTCCTTGACTCGTCAGCTAATTAGTTTTGGAGTAATTACCTGCTTCAGCGCTTTGCAATAGTCTCTCTCTTATTGTTTAGGGGAAGAGAGAAAGAAGAAGAGAGGAGGAGGAGGAGGAGGAATGGTGCGGTACAGGTGCAACGCTTCTGATCGACAATGTTTGTTTTCAACTTGAAACAGCTTGAATGTCAAACATGTGACGGACTTTCATGTGAAATGTCAAGAAATGGGAAAAAAGAATCGGCTGATCGTCCTCAGAGTTAGAGGAAGGAAGTTAACACAGACAGGCCCCGCTGTCAGTCATGGCGTTGCAGTGAAACGCTCGTGTCTCGCTGCCACTGCCCGTGCTCTCAGGGCGTCGGCGCTCTGCCGCTGAAATGGACTCACACATTCAGGAGGCGCCCGGCGCTCCCGTTTATTTATTCAGAGTGTCCCACAGCGCAGGGACGGGACGGGACGGGAGGACATATTGAGGCGAATGCCGGCCTCTTGGTGAAAACAGAAACAACCCGATCATGAACCTTGTCTTTGCTTCTCTGCTGCGCCCTGCCTCCCCCCTCCTCTTCCTCCTCCTCCTCTACCCCAGAAGGAAAGAGGTCACCATCTGTGACAGAGGGAAGTCCAAGTCAGACGCCTCATCCATTAATCAGAGCTGCATTTACCCTCATGTTTAATGTCGCCTGCCAGGGAACATCATGTGGGTAAATATTTAAAGAGCTCTCCGTGTGTCAGCTCGCGTCTCGTCTGCTCGAGCGCGGATGTGAACAACTTGTAAGTGTCCTGGAAGATCAGGTGAGGGGATGAAAAGGCGTTTCATCCTTCAGGAGGAAGGAGGGTTCTCCAGTCGAGGCCTCAGAAGGAGCATGGATCCTCGTCCTCCGTCACCATCAGTGAAGCTTCATCGCTGTGGCGAAGCGAATCAGCCGCGCGGCCTCACGCCGAGCTCCGCTCGGCTCGTCTTTGATCTGCGATT
Organism: Pseudorhombus dupliciocellatus; assembly: GCA_016785235.1. Taxonomy (NCBI): domain Eukaryota; kingdom Metazoa; phylum Chordata; class Actinopteri; order Pleuronectiformes; family Paralichthyidae; genus Pseudorhombus; species Pseudorhombus dupliciocellatus. Next base: position 896,335 of record JAFBJW010000183.1, read on the forward strand.
TTCACTTTGCCTTCGCGTACGAGCGGCCCAGGGCGGAGCCTCCGAGCTGGACTCCCTCACTCATCACTCGCCGCCTCGGTCAGGGCTCAGCGACGCTCGCCGCACCTGTTGCAGCTCTGAAGCCGAGCGTCTCCCGACCCACTGCAGGTCCACAGGCGTGACTCCAGTCTGCGCTCCACTGGTGTGACTGGAGTTCAGCAGGAGAGCTCCAGTGGCTGCACCAGTGGCTCCACAGCTTCGATGATCTCTGCCCAGTTGAACTTAGACTGAACAGAGACACTGGTCCTGAGCTCTGGAACTGGATTCATTTGAATAACACAGATGGGCCACTGTCAGTGTGTGTGTGTGTGTGTCAGATTGAGCAGACAGAGCGACGTGCGCACACATGACTGAGTTGGATAATTTCCTCCAAATGATCAAACAGCCATTTAGGAAAATGTTTAACGATTGGCTCCCGCGCTCTGCCCTGACCCCTCCCATGTGTTAAACACCCCATAATACGCCGACCTTTGTTCCCCAACCTGATTGGCTGACATTTGCAGTGAGAATTAAAGTCGTGTTGCGGTAACGGGATGATCGACAGTGTGTGTATGTGTGTGTGTGTCTCCTTCTTATTTCTCTCAACAATCCTCACAGATCCACTCTGTTATGAGACTCACACACACACACACACACACACACAGACGTGGGGCCGCTCCTCCTGGCGGGAGGCGCTCCTCCCCCCCGGGGTGAGGAAGAAAAGGCCCGCCTCTCCCGACAGCTGTTTGCCGTTGACCTTCGGGCGCCGATCAAAGAGCCGAGCTTTGTCTGGTGTTAGAATCAAACGATGAACATGCAGCTCCCGCGCTCCTCTTCTGCCTCAGAGCCGTGGCTGGTGGGAATTCACCGGTGCTTGTGTAAATGAGTCTGAAGCTCCTCTGGCTCCTGATCCTTCAGCTGACTTATTAACCCAATGTCTCCCCGTTTTCCCCAAATAATTAGACTTAGGAGTTTTTATTATTTCCAGGAAGTAAAACCAACTTGCAGAAAGTTTCATCATCGTCATGTGGGGACACGGAGCGCACGTTTCAAATCAGTTTCAAATCAGCGTGGAGACAGCTCACACACACACGTTGTTCAACATCTACACTCTGTCCAAGTCTTAAATCCAGGAATTCATGGTTGGTCGGTTTCTAACTTCAGATGTCAGTTGTCATGACAATAGAGTCATGTAAATAGAGCTGCTCCTCCTGCTCCTCCTCCTCCTCCTCCTCCAGATAAATAGCGGATCCAGATCTTCTGAGTCCGGAGCTTCACCCTGTTTTTTCCGTGACGTGAAAGCGAGAAGCTCTCAGACACCACAGAGACGGATTGAAGCACAAAACACTTCTCCAACAGCAGCTCGAGACAAACAATCGATGAGTGTGGAATAATTCACACACACTCACACACACACACAGTCTCTTGCTGTTTCCTTCAGTCAGATTAAAATTTAGCCATAGGATCGATTTCCTGTCAGATCCCTCACGTGAGAGGAAAACAGAAGCGGTGGTGATCGTTGATGTCGGGACGTGTCGAGTTTCTTGCAGCTGCTGGTCCGTGATCCTCGCCGGGCTGCTGGTAATGATCCGCCTCAGCAGTTTGTTGTTTGTTTGTTTTTTTTTTTTTTTTTAAACGGAGGCGCCTGTGCTGTCACGGTCACAGTCATAAACACATGAGTGGGACCACTCTGACTCAGAGTTGTGCACAAAGACAAATTGCGGTTTAAGAAAGTACTTCCATACGGTGAGTGGACCCCCGTCGCCATGGTAACACGGTTCAGACTGCAGATCAATGGAAGGATGTTGCCGTGACATTTTCAGATGAAAGGCATCATTTCCTGCGCCTTTGGTTTTCCTTCACTTCTTCAACAGTTTGCGTAAACGTGGCGTCTCGTCACGTCTTTCCTCCGGTTCTTTGGGACAAATCAGAATCGCTCTCAAACATCTGCTGCAGTAACCGCTCGCCCGAGGACGCCTTCGTTAACTGTTTGCACGAATGAAACAATGAACAGTTTTGTTCCCGGCGCAGCGTGCAGGTCCTGCCACCTCCCACCGGGTGGTGTGTTCCTCCCGCCGCGGAGTCTCGCTCGCTGACACTTTTTTATTTATTTACTTTGTGCAGTCGACATCAAAATCCGGCGTCAAAGCTGCGGGAGTTTGCTCCGGCAGCAGAAAGATGTACAGCGGCAGCAGCAGCTTTAATCTGACAGCACGTGAAACCTTGTTATCTGCACACGCACGCAGCTCACGCGGCGTTTAACACACATGTGGAGGCTTTTGATGATGTGGCGAACGCTCGGCGTCCAAGAGACTTAAAAGTTATTTTCTGCTCTTCGCAGCTTCTCCTCTGTTTTAATTTCACCTCCAAATGTTAGCGGCAAAGTAAATAAAGTCCACGTCTGAGTCAGACGCTTTTTATTCTGACGCTCGCTGCTTTAGTCTGAAGACGAAATCTTTGAAATCCAGAACCTTAGCGCAGATGTGATCCAGTGTCAGAGGAAGTCACGTAGCACTTATTTAAACTCTTAATCCCTCTGCGTCTTCATCTCTGCGCCCCCAGATTAGATCTGATGTCACCTCCTCTGCGTTCAACGTTCATTTGAATTTCCACTCCCCTCCCTCTCCTCCTTTCATCACCTCACCGCTCCATTAGCATGTGGCGCCCGTTCGGCTCCTCATCCTCACGTCATTAGCAGACATGATGTGTAATTTCCTCTGCTGCGGGAGCGTGAGGTACGGGTGCACATCTGCACTTCCCTCACGTGTGTGTGTGTGTGTGTGTGTGTGTGTGTGTGTGAGCAGCTGCCTCAGATCCATCACAGCACGTCTGCAGATTAAAGAGCCAAGTTATTACTGCAGCCAAATTTCTTTCATGTCACTCACCATTACAAGGAAACGTGTCGTCTGTGAGTAATTCCACGAGCGCAAATGAAATTCAGGACTGTGTTATATATCACAGAGAGAGAGAGAGAGAGAGAGGAGAACTCAGAGGAGAACAGAGGAGCCAGTTTGTGGTTCTCAGTCTGAACCTCCTGACTCTTGAGAACCTGAGATCTCCTTCTTCTCTGTTATTCCCTGGTCTCCTCCCCTTGTCCCCCCCTCCTCTGGTGTAAACGAGTGAATGTAAATGAAAACAGGTGATGAACGATCTCTGTGGCAGGGGAACTCCTCCTCATGCTCTAACTCTTCCTCACAAACGGCTTTATTTTTTATTTCTCCTCCAACTGACCTGACGACGACTCGTATAAACAGCAGGGCGGGCAAACAGCGTTCTGTGAAGTGGCTGCGAGCTGTTGGCTCTTTCTCCGCGCTGTGAGATCGGACCTGGAGGCTGTTCCACCCACACTGATATTGATTTAAACATGTTCAGGAAAAAAAAAAAAAAAAAAAATCTTAAATTTGAAGCACTCGGATGGAAATCATCCATTGATTTAACGTCACGACTCCAGGAGAACTTCTCCAGTTGCCTCCTTCACCGCCGAATCGCTGTCGCTCCACCGGGAAGCGATTGAAACATCAATCTCCGTTATGAGTCTGCAGAGTTTAGCAACATCATGAGAATGGCCTCAGTTAAACACCTGTGTGGGCGCGAGTGGCGTCCATCACACGGGCGCGACAAACAAATGTGCTCGTAACTTTGCCTTCGTTTGTTTTGACGCGGAACATTTAACGGTTACAAGAAAACGACTGTGCTGCAACACGACACAAACAAAACTTTCACAGCAGAACAAGCTGAATAGAATTCCATCATTTATTCCCATTTTTTCCCACGTTTGTTCCGATTTATTCCCACGTTTGTTCATTTCATTTTCAATCCCGCCCTGTGAGCCGGCAGCAAAGTATCAAACGTGTGGAATCCTCCTCCACGCTGCTGCAGCGTTTCAAATATCACATTCACAGCTGCGCCTGCGATGAGAGGCGCTGCGTGTTCAGGTTTTCACAACAAATTAACCGCTCCGCTGGAACGGCCGACCTTTGCGGCGCGAAGCCCATCTTGATTCGCGGCTCCCCGCGGGACCTCCGCCGGTTAAACTTAGCCGGGTTCACGCCGGAACAAAGGCTAAGGTTAGCTTTGATGGCGCATTCCATTTCTCCGCGCCGCAGTCAGCCGGGGGGTAAACGAGCGGCAGCACGTGTTGCTCGCCTCGCTTGAGTCGAAACGACGGTGCCGTCATTTATCACAGGAGCCTCAGAAGGAGGCGCGAGAGGAATAAACCGTATGGTGTCTTTCAGACGGAGAGGACAGAGGAGATCAGCTGATTCAGCACATCCGTCTGCTGGGAGGAGGCGTGATCTCAGTTGCATTGTGGGACGACCTGTCAGGTGCGAACCAAGACGCTGAAGGCGTGGGCAGAAGCAGGTAGGACTCAGGGGAAGTGTTTGTGGCTTTTTAATGACCTGACTTTAGGCTTCTCGCTGTTTCTGAACCTGACGGTGACATCATTTGACACTCGCTGCGTGTGCATCTCTGTTCGCTCTGGGTCGGAGACGTATTTTGGGACGAGGACAGGAGCTGTGTTTTGCCGCTGTATAATGTTACATCGCATATCGTATGCAGCAGAATGAGCCGAGCGAAACCGGCGGCTAACGAGCTCAGGGTCAGAGCGGCTGCAGCCTGAATCTGAATCCACCCGAGGCTCCGATGGACCGGACGTGTGTGTGTGAGACTCCCTTCATTATTCATATTATTTCCATGTCTGGATCCATGTTCTGTACATACGTGTTCACCCACATGTGCCCTGGGGACAACAGAGCTGTGTGTGTGTGTGTGTTGAGCGAGCTTGGTAGTGAAGGCGCTGGCGTGTGGGTGGGTGCGTCCAGCAGGCTGATGTGATGAATGGGGTTTACCAGGCCAGAAGACAAGGGCTGCAGCCGGTGACATGAGATGCGGAACATGGATTTATCAACAGCAACAGAAAAATCAATTAAACTCCACTTCTGCGAGCGTGTGCGTGAGTGTGTGTGTGTGTGAGAGAGGCAGACAGAGACAGAGAGTAAAGATCTGCAGCCGAACGAATCCGAAAGTCACCTCAACTTCGACTTTTCATCCAACACCGAATCCCCAAAGTCTCCGATCACAACAGGCGAAGCCGCAGGAGACGCGTGTTCGTGTGTGTGTGTTGGTGGAAGGACAGCGTGACCTTTGACCTCACACACCTCACAGGATTGGACCAGCCGCATGAAGACATCGGACGCCTTCTGTCCGAACGTGCTCGGCGAGCGATGATCATTTTCTGAAGGTTCCTATTAAATCTGAAGGAATGGCATGAAGGGGGCGGAGCTGTGCACCAGCGCTAAACACCCACTTTCCAATTCAATCATGTTTCGTGTCAGATAAAGAAAATGAAGAAAAGAAATCCTCGGTTCAGGTGAAAGAGTTGTTCAGCAGCGTCCGCCCACCGAGCCTCCAGGGAAATGGGTTTGGTTCTGAATAATCCCGCTGACGCTCTGACGGCGAGACAGGAAGAAGAAGCAGCTGTGGGATCATGGGAGGTGGATTTCTCTGAAGTCTGAGGAGATCCACCAATGACGGTCGATCAAATTCTTCGGGATCCTGACGGTGTCGAATTATGAGCAATCATTTGCAGTAAATAGGGCAGGAGGAGGCGGCGGCATGCCTCGTGGGTGGGGTCACAGCCCTGAGCGACCCTGCCGGGGAAACCTCACCTCGTGGCTCATTACTGGCAGCGAGGCGCGGCTCATAGTGTGTCGTGACTTTGTGTCGGAGCTGTAAAACCAAACGAGCCGTCAATTAACACAATCCTATTTGCCATTTATTATTTGACACGCATTAGTAATACATGAGCCGCTAACGACGGCCCTCCCTTTGTTTAGTGCTTATTAGCACCACGCGGCTAATTTGCAGCGTATAATGTCGAGCTCTGTAAAGGAACGTACATGAGCAGTTTAATAAACCTGCGAGCCACTGTAATTAAGATTAGGAGCCTCCGCTTAAGAGAACTCCTGCTCAGCTCCTCCTCATCGGCTCTGGAAGGGAGCTGCTACTGCAGGAGTTCGGCAACCACCATGTTGTGTGTTTCAAGAAATGATCGAAGAATCAGTTTTTTGGCCTTTTTATCAAACAGCAGGATGACTCAGCTCCTCCCTCCAGGTGAATTACAACCTTCCATTGACAGGAAGTAGGTGGGGCTTCCAGTAGTCCCACCTGAAAAGAAAAACAAACACGGTTTAAAGACGTTAAAGTAAAGAAGTGCAGATGTTTGATCACGTGAAGAAAGATCGGAGCTTCCAAATTTATTCATGCCGTTTGGACTGAGTTGTCGGTCGTGTCTAACGTGAATTTATTTGTTTTATTTGCATCACTTAACGCTCCTCAGATGCTAAATCGGTGTTCATCTCCCTGATCGCGTATTTTCAACCGTAAAGAATTTCCTGAATTTTCTTTTATATTCATGTGTTCATGAGTCATGAAACCCCAGTTTGGGGAAGAAATGCAAATCTTCCATTTCTTATGTGCCTGGCAGCTGCGGCGCCGGCCCACAGTTCCCTCTGCCGCAGCGTTGTGGGTGGCTGGAATTCAAATCCCCTCCGTGTCCCCTTTGTTTGCCCCTGCTGGGCTTCCGTCTACAAAGGGAAACATGGCTTCGGGGCATCGGGCAGCTCTGACGGCTTAATAATTCATGGCCTGTCATTGTGAATCACTGCACACTCCCCCGCCGCAATCGGCCACATCATTTGCTCAGCAAACCTGCTAAATGCCGCCGCCATTTGTCACAACAATAATTAAACGTTCAGCATTGATCCGGCCACCTGTGGCCGCCGCCGCCGCCGCCGCCGCCGCCGACCTGGAGTCAGATGGACGTGTGCACTAGTTCGGTGCCAGTGCTTAGTTGGTTCTCAGTTTGGTTCTCCATCGGCACAGAGCCGAGTTGGAGCCACGTGTTGCGTCACCGTAAAGCGTCAGCACGTCTCTGCGTCACCTTTTTTAATTTTTAGAGTTTATTCAGGAGTTGCTCGACACCAGCTCGGTGGAAAAGCCCTAATGGTGAGATGGTGCGTGTGTGGGCACCTGTCATCAATCATTGTCACCCCCCCCCCGATCTGGAGCGCTGGAGAAACCAAACGACGTGTGCTCGTCCTGCCACGCCTGGAATAACTGCCTGGAATGAACATGAAGTACATTAGCCGATAAGACGCCTCAGAACAATCTTACATTTCTTATCGGAGCCGACGCCGAGGTTTGTGAAAGCTTTCAGGCAATAATGTGGGTGTTAGTCGCTGGAGAGAGAACAGTCAGGTGTCTGTGTAATTCAAGATGGATCTCTTCCCCACATACATCTGCAGAACCCGGATCACAGAGATATCTCAGGAAAAAAAAACAAAAAAACATGGAGCCCGCTGTGAAAATACAGGTTTTAGTCCCTGACGAGCAAACAGCCAGGAAAACAACGCAGGGATTTATGGGTAAAACGAAACAGATGCTGACAGCTGATGCCAACAGCCGCTAATGAACAAACCGAGCTGAGGCTGGGGCCGATGCTCGGGCCCAGATTATTCTTTATGTGTTTGCCAACCGATGCAGACTTGAGAGAGGAGGCCAATTACGGCAAAGAGCACCGAATCAAACCTGGCCGCCGCTGTCTGGGAATAAACATTTCACCTGGTTGCAGAGGATGGGAGGAGATGGGAGGAGTCACAGTGACGTGAAGACAAGCGGACGTCAGCACATAAACTGTCACTGCTGCTTTGGCTTGCTCCAAAACATATTTCATTATTTACTGATTCTCCACCCTCAACCATATTTTCTGATTTAAAAAAAAAATTCACTCCCCTGTTATTCTTGAATTCGGTTTCTGGCTCCTGATGTCGGAGGAAGTCAAGCGCTCAGCCGGTGTGTTTGAGGAGAAGCTGCCAGTTCTCCATTAATTACAGGGCAGAGTGAGAGCTGGCTGAGGAACAGCCATCAACACATTCTGTTAAAAAGAAAACTGACATGCACACACACACACGGAGCATGAAACACACTTCTCCTGCTTGGCTCTGTTGAGACCCCCCCCCGGCTGCTTCCTGAGCTCATTTGCAAACCGAACCCACAGTTTCACTCACTTCACGGTTTCTCCTGTTTCAGTTTGGACCAAACCGCCGCCGCAGAGTTGAGGAGCGCTGCGCTGCTGAGGTTACAGGAAGGGAAACGTGTCACGGATCCATTTTCCACGTTGGCACAGGAGCCTTCAGGCCTCCTCCTCCATCCCCGCTCTGCTCCTCTTGCGTCGGTCATGGAGGTTCTCAGACGTTTGTCAGAGGAAGCCAGAGTCGATCAGGAACCTCCCTGCACATCTATTTGTGAGAGGAGCATCGGAGAGATGCAAGAAGGCCGACATGATGTTCTCCATCAGTGATAATGACAGCTGGAGAGGACCCTCCCCCCAGTGGAGCCTTGAGTCAGTCTATTTCCTGCCCATGAGTGAAACTTCATGAATTTGCGTAACAACATCATCAGGTGCAGTTTGCTCCCATGGAAACGTGACTCGTGTGGATGTGGAGTTGATAAACTTGCTGTGGCGCTCCGCCCGGGAGGTTGATCCCGATGCCGCAGGAAAAGACGCCTCAGACGAACGGGAGCCTTCTCCCTCGGCGCTGATTGAAAGTTGTTTACGCTGCAGACGTTCGCCTTTGTTCCTCCACTTGTTTCGGAAGCGTGGCTCCTTCATGTGCTGCTCCTCGTATCCCCGCCGCGAGACCAATGCATGATGGTATATATTTCTCAGTAAGTGACCATCGGTTGTGCTCTACCTTCACTGAAGCATCGTGGGAAACAAAGAGTGTCCCATCTAGTCAGTAATAACGTTCCTTCCTCCCTTTCAGTCTTGTTGCTTCATGTGTTCAGCTTTTTACGTGGTCATTGGTTTATGTACTTCAGGAAATACCCCGTCGTTCATGTAACTGCAGTATTAGTACGCACGTGTTATCTCTGTTCATCTTCGTTTCTAACAGACTGTCTCCCTCAGCTCTCTCACTCTACGGCTTTACGGCGTCAGACTTTAAACCGGAGACGTGCCACTAAATGCTTTTAATTTCTTTGGCCCCACCGGCCTGTAATGGTGTTGTTGTTGCCAGGGAATGTAGATGCACAGCTCACATGGCAGCTGATCGTCGGTCGTTACAGTGACGTTGCTCAGGGCCGTGGACGCGTGAGGCGGTCAGCTGACGCCGTGTCAGACACAGAGCTACAGACTTCTCTGGAATCTACTGCAGCATATTTTCTAAAACTTGCGTGGAGACACGATGGGTGGAGGAGGAGGAGGAGGACCTCTACCATTAACTTGCAACTAAACTGTGAATGAGTTCACCAGCACAAAGAGGTTAGAAATAATTCCGCTCTCAGTTTAACTCCCATTGAAACCAGAGCGCATTAATCAGAGCGGAGAATTTAAGTGCACCAAAGCAAATTGGTGAAACCTAAACTTCCCTGATTTATAACTTCCTCATGTTTGCTTCCTCCGCTCTCGCCCTGCATGAATAAATACTCAGGTAATAAACTTCCTTTTGCTCCTCTCTCTGATACCAAACTCTTTTCTGTGCTTTCAGAATCTCCCTCTCATCCCTCGGAGACGTGATGCTAACAAAACTATCCCGTCCTTGTGTCTCTGAAGAGTCACGGGTTCACCGTCACCTGGACGCCGTGCTGACCGATTTGACCCTGATGCAGCTGCACGTCACTTAAAATAGTTCTTTTTTTCATCCGCTTTAGATAAAAACAGATTTTTTTAAATACCAAACAGTCAAAGGCTCGACTGGAGCCTGTGGAGACATTCAGCCAAAGCCTCTGGAAGCATTCATCATAATATCTGTGTGTGTGTGTGTGTGTGCTCCTCATGTGCTGTTCTCTGTGATGCTTCCTGCTGTTTTCTAATCAAAAAGCTCAGATTTTCTTCCCACAGGCCTCTGAGGAGAATCTATTCATGACTTTCCATTGATTTAACATTTCTGCCGCTAATTCTTTTCCTTTTCATTAAGTCTGAATGGAGCTTTTAGCGGAGCAGCTCTTTCTGACAAAGTCATGTTTTCCTCTCCAGGTGCAGGCTGAGCGTTTCCGAGCATCAGCGGTCGCTGTGCAGCACTTTACTGAGCCTGTTCAATAAATTACCTCAGACGAGGACCCTGGTCCGGTACTGTCTGCACTCACCTGCGGCTCTAACGTCCCCATCAGGACGTCGCTCCCCTCCTGCAGACCCGGGCTCACCTGCCGCGCCTGTAAATACAATCTTCAAGTACGTGACCGCCTGCGTCTCGTGGGCAGAGACCTGTGAGCGTGGTTTATGAGCCCGCCTGTGACAGGAGTGGGTTTTGGAGAGAAGCGGTGATGTGTAATGAGTCCCTGCATGCTGGACACACACACTTTATGAACGGCTGCACGTGGGAGGGCAGACAGACGGGTTCAGACTCAGGCCTTGAGGCGGATTAAAGGCTGCTTTGTTCCATGGTGAGAAACTTTATGACGGTATAATCAAACTCCCACTTCATAATAGTACAGCGTGTGTGTGTGAGGAGTTTTATAAACCCATTAAATAAAACCTTTATCACTTTATTTTTGTTGCATTTTCGTCCCCATATCCAATATTTCTGCTCTCCTCCTTTATTCAGAGGTGAGATCATCAAAGCAACAGTCACCTCCCACCAACAACATCACTTTATCCTTTAAACTTTAAATCATCGCAACTTCACTTTCTCTGTCAGTAAACTGTGATATTTTAGTTTGGTCCATGTCCCATCTGCTAACATGGTGGAGGGAGAGTTTATGACCTGTACCTCCACGTTAGGTAATATTACACTGCTGTCCCATCTTTATTTGCAGTGGCTTTGGAAGATGAAGAAACAAATCAGTTTTTCGTGGTGTGACACAGAAAAGCTTCTCCAAGACTCTGGAGGAGAAGATTAGAAATAAAAACTGTTTCATGAATATGAGAAAATGCAGAAGACAAACGACTCCCACACACTCGCTGACAATCCCGTTTCACTCTAATCATCTGGAGGCGGAAGAAGCAGAGTTTATTCAACGTTTGGTGATGTAAAACGACCGGCAACTGGCTGGAGGCTCCTCTCTGAACTCTACCAAAACCACAGGTGACGATTTAAAAACGACAAAATCAAATGGAAATGTTTTGGAAAATGTCAGAAGTCGATTCAGCAACATTGACAATCGAGCTTTGATTATTTTTAGACATTTTAAATGAGAACAGTTTGATGCTCTGACTTGTTAAATTCATGCTGAGCTCCATGGAGCACTGACAGTGCTGCTGGTGACCTCCAGTGATTCCTCCTCCTCCTCCTCCACCTGAGCTAATATTACATCCGCCCCACATCGTCAGGGAGATAACATTGTCCACATTAATTAATTAAAGATATAACTTTACTCCCATGGCGTCCCCCTTGCCAGGAGACGCTTCCCACTCGCTCTGTCAGAAATTATAAATAATTTTGGCCGAGGTAACAGGAGAATAAATGAAGTGATGGTGAGACAGTCTTTCCAGAACTTTAAGTTATGTTATGAAGGGAAAACACCGAGAAACAATGGGGACGTTGTTTTCATCTGTGAGTCACTCTTTGTCGCTAAAAGTTTTAAACGGCAAGAAATTAAAGAGACGCAATCAATTCTTAATAAAGCAGGATTACTGGAATTACAGCCGTGCTGCTTTTATGCAAACCAGATGGGAAAACCACAAATACAACATTTATTTATTTTCCTCTTGTTGTAAAAATGAGATCGTTTAAATAAACACCTCTCAGGGTTTCATCGTCAGCCGGGCGCCGCCTCCAGCTCCACGGCCCCTGAAACGCTGAGCCAACCCAAACAGCGCTGCCGTTATCTAATGACTGCACCATAAGTTAATGAGCAGGAGAGGAAATTGAATTAGAGCCGGCGTCTGGAAGCTCTTTAGCTAAATCATTAAGCCTGTGTGATATCTTCACTGCCCTGAAAACACCAGTGTCTACATTAAAGACTTGTCCTGTGGTCGCAGGGTGTCGGCCATGAGGCAACGTTTACCGGGCCGGAGAGAAGTAGGAACAAGTTGTGAAGCTCCTCCTCTCAGGAGCTGAGGAGCTGAGGGTGAGAAGGGAGAAGATCCAGCCCCTGATCTGTTTCCTACTTCCATTTGTTTGTTTCTGAGCAACAGGCGTCGCGGTGCCAGGAAACCGGGTGAAATTCATTTGCTCAAGTAATCAAATGGTCGGCTTTCTCCTGAAGTTCCAGCTGAGCCGTAATGGTGATGGTGTTGGGTCTGTATCAGGCACCAGGGGCTCACAAGACCGGAGGAGATGGTGGCAGCAATTCTCCGTTTTTATGACTTCCTTTTAAAGGTTGTGAGTGAACGTTTCAACATCACTTTCACCGGAATCTGCAGAAAAGTTCATTATCGTTGGAGCTGCGACAAACAGCCGCGATGATTCAGAGAAAATTAAGGACAAAGAACATTTTGTGTAATTGTCCACATTTTGCACAGTGTGTTTCACAATAAAAGCCTCATATAGTAAAAACACTGAAAGATGATGCAACGAAGGTGGCTGTTTTATTTCTTGCAGGTAAAAGGCATTAATGCAGAATTTAACTCAATAAAATAAATACAGTTATTACGTGTTGCGAAAGGAAAAAGATCAAAGGATCATCAAAGTCACAAAGATTCACTTCGAGGTTTGTTTATCCTCAGAGTTTTCTGTAACTACAGCAATGGAGACAAACAGCTCTGACCGGAGTGAGGACGAGGACAACATATAGAGTCCCCAAAGCCTGACTGGTTAAGTTGTGTTTATTGTTTTTTCCTGGCGTCATGTCACTTCTTCCCTCACCAGTATGTGTCAGACTTTCAGCTCCCCTCTCTCTCAGCAGGATGATGGATGTGTCTTTGCTAATCGTGAGCTCCCGCTCTGTCCCTTGTCCACCAGGAGACCCTCTCTCGACTCCCGCTGCTTTGTTCCCTGGTCCTCCCTCGCCTCCTCGCCGTGTCTGTTTTTTGTTCCCTCTCTCTGTCTTTTTTCTCTTCTCGCCTCTGTTTGATGATGCATGTGGCTTCATCCGTTTCGACACAGGCCTGTGATGCCAGAGGAGCCAGAGGACCCAGAGGACCTGGAGGACGGCGGCCAAGCCGAGCCGTCTCGACGAGGTGCTCGTTAAACTCATCATGAGAAACTAATGAGAATGGATTCGTTTCTGTGCTGAGAGACAGAAAAGTGTCTGTTCATCTGTTTCCGAAGCTGCGTGTGTTTTTTCCGCCCCTGTGGATCCAGTTTCATTTGATTTGACGTGAAACAAACGTTCATGGTGTCACAACACAACAAAAATCCCTCTTCTGAGAGTTTGCGTCCGTGCACGTCACCGTGCTGCGTTTCCAGCCTTTAGATCCGACTCCAGGAGAGAACCAGGTTTCTGTTGGCTGTTTGTTTTGTGACGTGTGGATGTTTTTCACATGGCACGTCGCCCGAGTCTGAGTCATGTGACGTGCATGACTGTGCGCATCTGTCCCTCCTCATGTTTTCAGGGAGGAACTCTGAACAACCTCCTCACATCAAACCCATCATTTCTATGCTTTTCTCCGTCACATCGGCGACTTTGCAAAAATGTGACCGCGCGAAATGGGCTGGACTTGAAAGAATTCTGGAGATGATTTCAAAGCGTCTCTGGCTTCTTACCTCCAGTTTAAAAGTGCTTTTCTTCATTACTTTGTGTAATTTGGACTCACAATAGTCCGGGGACTATCAACCCGTCTGTGTCATTTAGTTATGGGTGAATGAAATGAGAGTTTTTCCTGCCGCACTCACTTTAATGTTTCCTGGAATTGATAAGAGGGAGGAAGCTCATCACATTACACCGCAGAGCTGTGATCCTCCTTTGTTGCGGCTCACTCACACTAATGGGTCTCATCAGCGTCGCAGGCAGATACTCGAGTATTAGCCAAGAAGTTGTAATGGGAAACACAGAGACGGGGGAGGAGGGGTGAGGGGGGTGAGGGAGGGAGGCTAAATGTTAGAGAGAGATGAAAAATGCTGGAGACACTTTGCTCATTATTATTCAAATAACTTTTGACAAGTTCATTCAGAGTGTGCTGTATCAGAACCAGGCCCCATGGCTCTAAATGGGTTCAGCTGATCGACCGCTGTGTGCTGTGATTGACAGCTGGCACCATCCAGTGGGTGCTGGTTGTAGGTCTGCGTGTGGGCGTGTCCTTGAGGCTCCACCTCCTGACTTCTTCCGAGATGGCGCTGAACACGACGGCTAACAGAATCTTCATGGATCGAAGCGCTCTCTTGTTTTCAGGGTGTTTTCATCCTTTCATCCATCCCTCCACCTGTTTACCTCTCCCTCCACTCATCCCTCCATCTGGCCTGTTGATTCATCCGTTCACCTTCACTCTCTCTGAACGGGGCAGCAGACCTGAAGGCTTTCCCCCAAACTCCAGTGGCCCATTGATGGCAACATGTTGCCATCCATAATGCATTTTTCCCTAGAGGAGGCCTGTCTGGCTGAATGAGACTTTCAGGTTTGAGTATGCACACACACACACACACACACACAGAACCCCTGAAATCTTTGTGTTTGGTTCCATTCTGGATGTCCTGACCGATCTCTGAATGCAGTGTGCCCTCTGATTTATCTACGTGAGATTCTAAAATAACAAGAGGACAGACACAGCTTCAGGTTCTCAAGCTGTTCACTCACACACACACACACACACCATGCACTGCTGTTTGCTCTCAGACGCTGCGAGGAGGCCTCTCTCTCTGAGCTGCAGGTCAACAATCCTCCAAAAATCTCAAGCAGCCCATTTTCAACAGATCCCTGACGGTGTCGTTCAGGCTCCGGGTCGGTTCTGTGTGGAGTCCTGGACTGTGCGACCGCGACAGAGCTGTTCCGGAAACGTTCGTTTTGTGGCGAAGGATCAACCAGAGCAATCGTTTGTGATGAACTCAGAGAGGAGCCTGGTCTGTGGGAGTCAGAGGAGACGAGAACACAACAGAACCAATCTGATTCCAGTTGTTCCAGTTTGAATTAAAACATTACAGGAAATAGTCACTGACATCTGAGCTTCAAGTAAAAAGCAGGTGCAGCAGACGATTCGGTGGAATCCACAGCGGGGGGAGCTGCAGCGCATAGTCTTCTGGTGGCTCCTGCTAACGGCTCAATGAAGGGAAAGGTTAATCGCAACTGCCGCTGAAACCGTCTCCAGAGACGCGCCGAAGACGCGGAGGACGGACATTAAACGTCTGGAGGCTGCGCAGCTGCCATATGTTCTCTTGCAGATTCAAATTCAAACTCAGGACGGACGAAAGAAAACAGAACGAGAGGAAGGCTGCCGTAAAAGCAAAGTGAAGTAAATTAGCACAAATTAACAACCGGACATTGATTTGAAGTTCTTCAAGGGCTCTTAATGTGGTTAGAGACTCCTCTGTCCATCCGGGGGACAAGATGCAGGGAAGAACAGAGTGAAACGGAAAAGCTCCAGATATGGAGAGAGGTGTGAAGATGGTGGGCCAGATGGAGGGAATTAGCTGCTAAAAGGAATTTATGATAAAACCAAGAGAAAGACGTGAAATGAGACGAGGGACGACGTTCTCTCTCAGACGCGTCACAATGTGCAGCTTGGAAACATCCTTGTAGTTACACCTGTACGGCGTATGAGGGACGTTTTCAAAAGGAACAATTAGGATTACATTATTTTTATATATCATGAATGTGACCTTTAAGATCCGAGAGCAGCTCCTGGATCTTCATTAAACATCCGTGTCGGGTCAGTTTCCTCCTCCTGCCGTGAACCCACAGGTGCCTTTAACGGCTCCGGCCCATCGGAGCCGCTCAGGTTGGAAATAGGTGGATCTATGTGGGAATTAATGATAGTCGTAAAACCCTTAAGTACTGATCAGAACACGCCTCAGTGTTTGGACTCGGGGCATTTAAAACGCCGGGTTATTAACTTCTGAAGAAAGATTAAAGGTGAATGAACCAAAGAGGAAGAGAAGAGGAGGAAGGAAAAGACAAGTGGACGGATGTTGAGTGACACACACACACTCAACCAGAGGCGGTGTGAAGGATGCTCTTTATATAACTATAGGCCTGTATGTGTTTTATTTGGATATCCGTGCGTTAATGTGAAAGTACTGTCTTTTATGTCCGCGTGGGTTCGTTCTAATCTCGTGTATTTCTGTGTGCGCACTGTCGTGTGTGTTTGAACGTGTGTTGGTCTTCAGTAAAACACCGTCATTTATATTCATGCCGGCCGCCTGAGGAGAGAGAGAGTGGAGCTGACTCTCTATTCGACACTAATGCACATAAGACACGAGGCTGCTTTATAAATAATGATTCATCCTCCAGGGTTTCTGTTTTTGCTCTGCTCCTCCTCACCCCTAAATTTCCATACAACTCTTTTTCAAAAAATATCGTTTAATGTCATTAAAATTCAGACTTTACATTTCTCCAACAATTTGCCGTGTTTGCCGGGATCAGCTCGTAAAATATTCGCCAGAGCAAATGTTGGACGAGAAGGTTTTTCTTCTGAGAGGATCACGAACCGAGGGTTTTCCATGAGTTCTGCTGCGACGCAGGATCTCTGCACTTAGGCTGTAAAGCTGTTGCATGTTTAAAACCCAGCAGATGTAGCAACAAAAGCTAATAGAGTGGGACACATTGTAAAATGCAGCGCTGTGGCCCCGAGGAGCCCGAGAAGCACTTAACAGTTATGGTCCCGTTTGTTTACTGTAGCTCTGCTGTAGAATTAATGGAAAAAGCAGCGGAGGCGTTCAGAGCCTTTACTTAAAAGTTACAACTGAGAAAAATACAAGCTTCAGTTTTTTTTTCAGTCTGTTTGAAAAAGCTCCTCATCTTCTTCTTCTTCGGTTAAATGGTCATCGGATGTTCTCAGATGCAGAGAAATAACCAGAACTGTGAGTGTGAGGCAGCAGGAGATCCGTCCGGGTCAGACCCAGCAACGGGAACAAGCTTCTGAAACAGAAGTAATTAGTAAGAGCAGCGTTTAAATCAATTGACTGAGTAAAAGGTACAAGAGACCGAAACATGTGGAGTTATTGTAAACAAGCAGGGCAGCCTCGTTAATTGGCTCCTCGTTAGCCTCGACACAAACACAGATCATGAGAGAGCATCGTCTGCCCCCCCCCCCCCCCCCCCCCCCCCCCCCCCCCCCCCCCCCCCCCCCCCCCCCCGATCTCCTGATGTGATCTGTGCGCTGACGAGATCAGCTGCGACTGTCCCGAGCAGGTGACCTTTTCCAGGCGACGGACAGAGACACAGAAGCTGAAGGACAGGAGGATGCCACGGCTCTAAGTGACACTGACATTTGTGCGCCACAGTGCGTGGGCCTGCTGGGACGAGATCGTCCACCTGGACACTGAACGAAGACTTCACATCGCTACCAAATAAATAACTTATATTTGGATGCATTTACAAGTATTTCTACAACATTTTATTTATTGCAGTTGTACTGTGTTTGAGGACACCTTGTCTCCCAGTGTGTCCAATTGGTGAGTATCTGTCCTGATTGAGTGTGCATTGGTGTGTTCAGGTGCTGTCGACAGAATCAGAAATTTCCCAGAACCGTCACCTTAGGTTTTAACGACCGTCAGAAAATGGGGAAACGACTTAATAAAACCAAATATTCCACTTAATAAAACGATCATTTGAAAAATCCACGAACGTTAATGTTCAATCTGTCACGACTATCGACCCACACCTTGTTTCTAATCATCTCTCTGTCGTTTCAGATCCAGTCACCGTCACGAGACACTAATCACTTCATTCCCTTCACCCGAGCCCCCCCCCAACACACACACACACACACACACACACACAGCTGCTCCTGACTCCCTCATCAGTCCTCTGTGTATTTAAAGGTTCAGCTTGTTTTTGTCTCGTGTGTTGTTCTCTGTCTCCTTCAGACAATCAGAACAGAGAGGGACATGTGTGAACGGGGACTGTCCCACCCACAATTGCATATGTCCAACATCTGGACATCAACACAAAGTTTTGGACGGATGGGATTGTGGGATTATATTAGCACATTACCCGTAAAGACGCTGTTGGCAGAAGCTGCAGTTTTCTGCCTGGATGTGAGAGAGATGCTGAGGTTGCCGTGGGAACAGCCGGCGGCTGCAGGACATTGCTGAGCCGAGAACACAACCTTGGCTACCATCAAAGGAAGCGTCAGGACCGACAGGTGGCTGCTCCGATCCTGAGCATTAGTCTTAGAATCACTTTAATGTGCCGGCTTGAGTGTGTGTGGGCCCACCTCAATATGGTTATGATGAATTAATTTAGATTTGTGCTATCCTGAGAAACAGGTCACTTCACTTGAACTTTATTAAAGTGTATTTATTTAAAATGTATTCTACAAACTGGAGTTGTGTCAATGTATAGAAATCCTAAATACATTTAAAGAGGCTAAACTTCCCTTGTCTTAGTTATTCACACAAACACAACAGAAGCTTAATGGGTGAAAAAAACCAGATGCATATTTGTTTCCCCCAGATCTTTGCTCTTCATGGTTCAGGGCAAAGATCTGACCTGGGAGCTGCTGCTACCAGTGTTCAGTGGAAACAGGAACAGGTTTATTTCTCCGCGCTAAGCGTTCCACGTCCTTGCGGGTGACAAACGAGCGAGTGAGCCTGAAACTCATCTCTCAGCGTTTCTGCCAAACGAGACGAGTCCTCAAGACTCAGGGCCGAGTTTTTCAACTTCCTCTGAAAGGGAGAAGAAAAGTTACAGTTAATGCAGTTATAAATATGCAAAGATGATATTTGAAATATTTGTCAAGCCCTGTCACCGGTGGATGAGCACCTCATCGACATGCAGCTCGTCAGGCCCGTGTTTTCCTACTGCAGCGCAGCCTCTCGTCTGAGGGGAGCTTCACCTGTTGGGGCCCAAACTTGACATTAAGGAGCGGGCAGGATTTTCTCTTTGTTTATATTCACTGGTTTTGAAAGCCCCGGCTTCTGACGATGAACATGCCCGAGCGTATTGACAGTCTGACCTTCGGTTCAGCCGGTAATGAGAGTGAGAACCGGGCAAACAGCTTCTTCTCCCTCCAAGGCTCTCCTCCGATGAAGAGGAGGAGGAGGAGGAGGAGGAGGAGTGATGCTGCAGATCTGCCGCGCTCCTCTCGTTACTGCAGAGGCTGAGGGTGCGCCGAGTGAATGACTGTTTCTCCTCGTCTCCTCTGCTCCTCCTACTTCCACTTAGGGGAGATTTAAAAAGATGAGATCTTTGAAAGTGGAGGAATTATATTAAGCTTTCCTCCGAGGTCGCGTTGAGCTGCCGGGCTTTTCTCCGAGCAAACACTGCGAGGTGAGGCGTCTGGACAGAGCTCGCCTGGGGAGATTAGAATCTGCGACTAAGGGCCCAAGAGCTGTCATATCCGTTTACCGGTTTGCAGCGTGGTGAGGGGCCGGGGACGCGGGGACACAGCGGATCCTCTGCGTTGTTGTGTTTTCCTCCCCAAACACTTAGCGGCACGTCGGCGGACTGGCTGAGCCGCGTTAGGTTAATGGATGGAGGCGCCGCGCTCAAACCAAACCCGCTGTCCTCCTGAATTAGACACGTCCATGACCTCACCACCAAACAATGAAAGACTCTTAGTAACACGTTTAGTGATCTCACTTAAAACCATGGAAGCATTTGATTCAAGATACAAAGGGTTTATTGTCATATCTGTACAAAATTCTGAAAAAAGTTACAATAAAAATAGAAATATAGACTCTGAGATTCTAAAACACAAGAAAGAAATGAAAAAAAGGCAAAATATGATAATATTTCTCTGAATTGAAATGAAAACAGATATGCAAGATATGAGAAATTATAGATAAAAGAAGAAGCCGCCTTTCAGGAGTGCAAAAGTGTCGTCCTTCATGTCTGTGATCCGTCAGAATCTGCAGGTCTTTTAATGCATTTAAAAAAGTGTGAGTGTGGCGTTCCCTGGCCTCTCTACCAGTGCATGCTGGGACATGCTTCAGCATCCTGAGCGGGAATAAGCGACCAGGGAGATCTGACGGATGCGTGCTGTTGTTTCACAATCAGAGTTTTCTCTGCCCTTCCATCAGCTTAGCGGTGACGGACAGCAGTGATCGCAGTTTGACGCCTGAACGCCGTCTGCAGGAATTTAACGGAGATGGTTCATAACGCTGCGCGTGGCGTGTAGCCGCTGCCGCCTTCGGGGGGAGAGAGGGAGAGATTCCTCGCTGCTGCTCCTCAAACGATAAGGCATGAAATCTCCGTGGGACGCACCGCTGTCCTCGCCTCGGATTCAATTGTCCGTCTAATTGGGGCAACATGGCGTCCTCTTTGAAGGAGGAGCGCTCGCTGAGGAGGCGCTGAGGGTGCTGCGGTACTTTGTGAAAGTGGGAATACTTGAGGAACCATGGAGAGGGAGGGGGAGCAGGACCAAAAACATTACATGGAGATGTAAGGTTACAGGAGGAGGGGGAGGAGGGGGAGGGAGCCGTGAGCTGCAGAGGAATTGGAAAGCCTGCTGACTGTGAAATCACTCTCCTCCTGGAGGATAATCAACTGCTCCTGCATCATCTCATATTGGCATGTGCCGAAACCCAGTCATAATAATTAACCTCTTTAATTTAGCTCCACTTGTTACTGTAAGCCCGTCAATGGAGCCAATCAATGCACGCATAATTACCCCGGGATGGAAACAGCGCTGGAACAGAAGAGTTCACTCCGCCTCCGGCTGACGGAGGAGCCAGATTAATATTCACAATGACCCGCCACCTCTCCCACAGGAGTGTGCTGTGTTAGCGGCCCGATGAGCCTGGAATCGAACCCTGATACTTAAGGTTGGCTGGTGGGAGAAAAAAAAGGTCAAATCAATTATTGATCAGCAGAGTGTGTGGAGCAGAGGTCACAGAGGGGGGGAAGGGGGAGGAGGGGTAGAGTCTGAACCACTATTTAATAACTTCAGCCTTCAAGTTAACTTCAGTAAAACAAGATTAAAGTCAGCTTGATATTGTATTCATTCATTTATTATCTTTTCTGTGTTATTGAAAATTAAATTGTGTGTTTTTCAATTATTGATACATTAACCTTGTCTGAATAGTTGGATTTTACTTCTCACTTTATGATTTTCCCCAAGCTTCAGATCCATGAGGCTAATGGCGAAGCTGCCTCAGGAGTTACTGTTGCTGTTGCTTCAATATTTGAACGAAGCGGCATTGATGGATTTCATTCATCATCTTTTATCCTTTTCTTTTGAATGATTTATTTCTTTATCTGTTGTTTGAATCTGCTCCTCGTCTGTTCCCTTTTTAATCGCCTCCCCTTATTAACATCTGTTGTTGCTCTCCCTCCTGTGATGCTGGCTGTGTGTGCCCCTTGTGAGCCTCTAAACGTACCATCGCAGACTGTGATGAGTGCAGCAGTGTGTCCCTCTCATCTCAGCGCAGAGGTGTGTGCGAGCGTGACTGGGTAACACTCGGATTTACTGGTTTTGTCTTGAAGCTGCTTCACCCGCACTCGTCCCGGAGGCTTCATCAGCGCCGCTATTCATCAGCAGAGATGATGAGGCCTCTTGGGGAAGAGGTAATGAGAGTCTCTTCACTCAGAGAATCACAGGCTCATTTGAAACCTTGCAGTTCAGGGTTTCCCCCTCAGGATAATGTGCAACACACACACACACACACACTTCAGACATGTACTCATCCCGCAGCTTTATCTGTGAATCCTGACCTGATTTTTCATTGCTGAACTCGTTTCGCTGTTTCTCCATAATCAAATTAATCAGTCGTCGCGTTGCCGACTCATTTGATAACTGTGGTGATGTCACAGTGTTGCCTGTGGTGTCGTCCACTGAAACTTCTGCGG
Organism: Pseudorhombus dupliciocellatus; assembly: GCA_016785235.1. Classification (NCBI taxonomy): domain Eukaryota; kingdom Metazoa; phylum Chordata; class Actinopteri; order Pleuronectiformes; family Paralichthyidae; genus Pseudorhombus; species Pseudorhombus dupliciocellatus. Next base: position 918,181 of record JAFBJW010000183.1, read on the forward strand.
GCATTGGAGCGCTGAGCTCTTCATCGAGCAGAGGGGGAGATGAGAACAGAAATCCTCCCTCTGTATGATTTGATTCATTAGAACCTTTTGAGGTCCGAGTGCTCGTGCGCACTCCTCAGTGCACGAAGAACCCTTTGATGTGCCTGAACCGAGTCAGTGTCCTGGATTCTTTCTGCTGGAGACAGAAAACTGAAGTCAGGAGGCATCGATCTGCTGCAGGAACAGTGTGAACTGATCAAACAGGGAGAGTGACGAGTTCTAACTTTTATTTTACTGGTGTTTGATTCTTCGCGTAAGGAAACGACTGTTACCCCTCGGCAGGGACGGATTCTGTCGTCCTGGATCTCCAGCATCTCGAACCATCAGCACGTTGCAGCCGCCATGCGATGCCGTTGTACGACATGATTATTCGCCATCGCTGCGAGGAATCAGCAATTTGTCACCATGAGCGATGGAGCCTCAGGTGAAAGGAGATTTAATGGACAGAGTGAGAACCTGATGGGGAACGATGCCTTGGTTCTCCTGCCCGGGTTCTGTTGAATGAGTTCAATTTAAAAAATGCATAGGTGGAAACGTGGAATCTGCGGCGGCGTGCAGGTCGAGGCTCTATGGGTTTTTTTGATAACATGACTCCATATGTGCCACAACAATGAGTCCAGCACCGGCTGCTATTGTATCCTGGGCTGGGTTAATTATTTACTCCCATGCAGAGAAGAGCGATAAAACGAGGGAGGGAGGAGATACGAGAGGTCACTGAGGCTGTGTCAGCTGCATCATCACCAGCAGCCGACACAGTCTCACAGTCACTTTTATAAAGACACAGAAGCACTGAGGGTATGAATAATTTCACCGCAGACGCTCGAGTTAAATGAGTGAATATGTTTTCTGCTGTCGAGTTTGACAGAACCCTCGTTTTACAAAACAACCTTCTGCAGGTTCATCAGCTCAAATTCAATCACTGAGCTCAGGGGGAGGGACAGAAGCTCCTCCTAATTGCGCTAAAGACACACGTGCAGAAACGCGCGCGTCAGCAACACGCATGCACAGAGCCGCATATGGCTCCTGAATGCAGAGATCCATCTGTGCTCCGGCAGCAGCTGGAGGTGCTGACGTCTGCTAACTGGATCCTGTGAGCCGCTCAGCTTCAGACGCTTCCCCTGCAGCTGTGGGACAACCTCCCCGAGGAGGTCCGAGTGGTGGACTCCTCCTCTCTCCTTTTACATCCCTCTTCAAGACGTGTTTTCTGAATGCGCCTCCTCAGGCCTGAACTCACTCTGAACAGCTCATGTCACGTCTTAAAACCTCGATCAAATGAATACGGAGGCATGGCGGACGCCATGAAGCGTCCCCTCCTGGTTCGGTGCTCTGGAGTTTATAACAACTAGAGGGGGACAGATAAATGGACGCTGGGTGTCCACTACACACCGATCATTTCCCTCCGTTGCTGCCAGGTGTCATTGATCAGCATTTTAATTACTCTGTGAGAAAACAAATTAGCCCAGGCTGTGCGACGCAAACAAGAGGACGGACATCTACACCAAGTATGGACAGGAAGTCCCTGGGTAAAAAGTGGAGGACACCTCATGGGGTTGAGACGGGGCAGAGATCCCTGGGGGATCCGGATCAGTCGGATAAATGAAATGTTCCAGTTGTAGGACATCGACCCCAGATGAAGTCATCAGTGTCCTCCCGGAGTAGACGGGCACTCCCCATCCAGCTGTTATTTGCAAGTTGAGTGACAGCTGACGTTAACGGCCCCTGAGCCGGCGAGCTGTGACGGACGTGTCACTCCGTGTTTTCATATTAATTCTATGGCTGGTGATGTGAGTGGGACAAATTTCCCCTGGGAGCGAGAAATGTATCCAAGATGGTCGTATGAATTTGAAATGGCATGTTCCCGGGTGAGTGTGATATTCCAGGTGGAGTAATGTGGAGTGAAGGTGTGATGCTCCTTCTCTTCTGTTTCACACCAGAAATAATCAAACTGGAAATCGGAGGTGTTTTATTGGGACGCCGCCATGAAGAGACACTCTCAGTAGCACTTTAAACTAGTAGAAAAACAGCGTATCATTGTGTGTATATGCACACAGCTGCAGGAGGCGTAGCCGGAGGAGGGCGCTCTGGAGCGCAGAGCGTCGATATAATTTTGAGTCCGAGCAGAGGAGCTGAGACAGGACGTTTCCGTCTCGCCCTCGTCCAGTGGGTCCTGACGAGTGATTTGGTGCAGCTGATTGAACTGACTGAATGAAAGGGACATTGGCAGAGGCTCGTGCTTTAGTTTCTGCAGCGACAGCTCCTTTTTATTTCACACAAACTCCACCCACAGTTTCCTGGTTAATTATCACTGGCTGAGAGAAAGCATCGTCTTTAGAACTCTCGCTCTCCATTCCTTCAGCTGACAAAAAAGGGTGTGAGAGTTCCGTGCTTTTATTTGTCGCAGCCTCAACTTGTATCGACAGACGTGTTAAATCAAATGAGTCCTAATTACGCACCTGGGGGGAGGCTCGGCTAATTAGGTTCCTCGTTTGTGGTTTTTCTTTAGTGTCAATGAGACGAGCTAAGTTTTAAATCAAATGTATAAAAAAAACTGGCCGCATCTTTAACCCCACCTCCTCCATGTTAGCGAACTAAACATGTTTCTGTTAAATTTGATTTTGATCATTATTTAATGAGATTAAAAAATGATTGAGTCAAATCTTAACGAGCTTCTGAGTGAGGGGTCGTTAAAATCCACATCCCCTCTGAGTGTCTGGGAGCTAATAACACGGCTTCCTGAGGTTCCCCTCTTCTTCGCTGCTGTCTGGAACCCAACCTGAAATATCTGCCTCATACATAACTCGTTATCGGGGTGGTGAAGGCACACACCATCGCTCCTGAGCCACTGAATATTTATTTAGGAAATGCAGGTTTGCTATCAAGGTCAAGCAGCCTCGACTCTCCCTTCACAGCAGAGTCATTTACCTCCCCGAGGTGGCAGCGGGGGGAGCGATATGAAGGGTAAGCGACAGGAAGAGAAAGAGAGCGGGGGAGCAAAGACACAGCAACTTTTCTGCGTTTCTGTGGCTCGGATTTTCTTTTATGTGCCGGGCGGAGATGCACAGGACACGCTGGAGCCTTGTTCCTTTTTTTTTTTTTTTTCTGCATCAGACTCAGTAAACTCTGTTCTTCATTTTAACTTGCTCAAATTAAACAGTCTTTGCCTAAAGAGTCCACCTGGCCGACCGCAGCTGATCTGAGCGCGCCCGGCTGAGGTGTGGGAGTCTGTCGGAGGTGTTATCTCTGCACCGCTGTAATGACTCGCTGTATTGTTGCTGTTATCTGCAGAGCAACACAGAGGGAGATGATGAATGCTGGTGATACGTGTTGACACCTTTCACACCGTGATTAAAAGCCCTTCTGATGCGATCGGCATCACGCTACCTCATCTCCCTCCGCTCGGCTTTAATGAGTGAGCTGTCTCTCTTCATCGTTTGGTGGCCTCCTCCTCCTCCATTCTCCCTTCTTCTGTTTCTTTTACTTTGCTCCTCCCTCCGCCTTCTTCCCTTTACGATTTGACTGCTCTTTCCCCGCGGCCGTTCACGTCTCCTCCCAGTGGAAGAAATGTCGACGCCCCTTTATTCCCCAAACTCGCCAGCCCCCTCTTTTTTGAGCTGGAGAGATAAGAAAGAATTTTCTGATATCATTTTTCCATCTTTTCTAAAGTAGACCAAACCTCCTCCTCCTCCTCTCTGCTCCCTGACCTTCACCCAGTTTGGGGAAGGCAGCTCAAGGGAATTCACATCTCCCTAAAACAAGAAGAAGACAGAGGAGAGGAGCAAACCTGGAGCTTCTCTGGTCATCGACGTGTCAGATTAATGGAGCCGTCCTGCCAAGGCCTCCCGTGGACAGTCCTGTCTCTTCTGTCACTCGCCGTCGTTTTCTGTCCTTTCTCCTTGTTGTTGAAAAGAATAATTTCACAACTTAGTGAATCCAACACAAAGTTCCATGTGTCTGTGTTTAATCCCCGCACATGCCTGCAGCAGTTCAAAGCCAATATGTCAGCGTCGGCTTCATGTAATCCTTCGCTAGTGGGAATTGAATTCCTCTCTCTCCGCACGGGGACGTAATGTTCTGCCATTGTACTCATATCATGACGTGGATTAACTGGCACCACAACTAATTCTCGACATTTCTCGTACATGCCAATTCAGAGAGAGGGAGAAAGACCCATTTCATGCAGCCGCTGTACACGATGCATGTGTACACAGCTGTGGACCAGTCACAGATGAGGGCTGCAGAGGGCGCCGTTTCTCAGTCGGAGCTCCATCGACGGTCCTTTAAAGGTCTGAAAGTGAAATGTCCTCACAAAGATGGACACACACACACACACACACACCTTGACAAAGCTTTATTATTCTGCCCTGCACATCACGTCTGCATTGAGTCAAACCAACAGTCCCATGACAAACAGACAGCACGGTCCCTGCATGCAGATGTCAGCACTATGATCGGGTGTGGGGGGAGGAGGAGGAGGAGGAGAGGAGGGGAAGCTGTGAGAGGCAACACAAATAAACGGATGAGGTGTATCTGCGAGCTCCTCTCTAGAAGTTGAGGAACGATGACGACAGATTGTTCACTGCATTGTTTTCACATTTGAGACATTTTCAACTTGGGTGAAATCCAGACCGATTTTCTGCTCGTCTTCTTCTGTCCGTCCACTCTGTCCACCACCGGGCAGCGTGTGCAATTAGCTCGGCAGGGGACGTCATGTTTGCACCCCTGTCCGCTACTCAAGCCATTTTCTCCACGGGGTCTGGACCGAGTTCATTTTTTCCAACATGCAAAACACAGCAGGAGATTCTTTTAAAAGCCATGTTCACGTCAGCATGAAGATCTTTGAATCAAGGACGCATCAAGTCAGGCCTTTATTGTGAAAACGCTCTGGACTCCCATCGTCTTTCTAAGTTGATGTCAACTCTCACATTTCTATCAGGCGGCTGACGGGACATTAGCATTCTCACCCCCTCCAGCTCATTTCAGGAGCTCATTGAGTTGAGCTCACATCAGAGAGAATCTGAGTTTACACGTTTTAAATTAAGTTAAATTAAATTTGTGCAGCATAAAGTCTGTGTTTTGCGGGTTGACTTGAGCTGAAGTCTCAGATCTGCAGCCCTGACACCTCCCGGCTCCCACAGACAGTTCAGTAAACACAGGCGCTTCAGTGGTTTGATGCTGAATAAAACATGACTTCGCCCTGACAATGATGTGACGTGTCTGGAGGCCAAACAGCGGTTTGAACAATCGAAGAAAAGCAGTTGTTAACCTTGGCTTTGCCTCCTGTTTGCCTGTTGTTTTGTTAGAGATCAGAGAACAAACGGAAGCTGGAGAAGCTTCAGCAGAGACGTCTCACTTTCCGCTGAAACAATGGCAGCGCCCCAGCTGCGGCCTCAAGGACGCGGCCAACATGGCTGCAACTTCAGTTTCTGCTCCTGACTTCATCTTCCTCGCCACACACAGAATCCTCCTGTCAGCTCAAACCTGACGGGGCCGGACTTCTGCAGAGTGGCGCCATTCATCTTCTTTTCCTGCCGCACTTCCTTTTCGCTGCGTTTGAAGGCCTCCATCTTTGTGGGGTTTAAAGGTCTCCGGTCATTACAGCGAGCGAAGGAAGCGGAGCCAGCCGGCTGTCAGGAGTTATCACCATGCATGAGCGTGCCGACAGACCGGCCAACTGGGACTTCATCTGCTCCGCTACACAGGGGCAAAATGGCAGCGGGCTATTTCGAGGAGGAGGTTAGCGAAAGGCCACCAACTGAAAGAAGGGAACGGGAGTGAGCATCGATCTGAGCGAGCTGCTCGACTGGAGCTGATCCGGACACTTCAGGTCTCACCTCCTCACAGAGCCATTTTCCTGTTCCCTGAAATAATGTTTCCCATGGCTTCTCATGTAAACGCTCATTGGATTAAATCCAAGTCACATCGTTGTCTTTAATAAAAAAACAGGCAAAAATGTCTTTGCTTTGTTCTCGTCTGTACTTGGGGGTCACTCCTGGTTGGTCCGTGGGTAAATAAATGTGAGTCTGTCTCTATCTCCAGCTCAGACATTTTGTTCTAGAAGGATTTACAGACATGCTGGCGACTTCTAGAATATCTCTGGCTCCATCTGAGAAAGTGATGGCTGACCTCCCGCCATCGATCAAATGTATCAACTCCCGTTCGGTTCATTTCTTACCTTCTCCAGAACGTGAAACATTTTGAGGTTAACCTCGGAGTCGAGTTACAAACATCCAAAACAGCAAAACAATAAATTGGGAGAACTCCTATCAGCTCTTCAGCTCGCTCATCTTGTTTTCGCTCCCGCCGAACTTCTCTATCTGTCTCTCTTGTTTTTCTCCACCGCTCTGTCTCGTCGGTGTTGTTTTCTCTCTCCATCTCTTTAACCTTTCTCATTTTCATTCTCTCCTCAGTTTTGTTTATCGGCTCACATTTGTCTTCTCCCCACCCTCTTGATGCGTTGCTCGCTTCCTCTATCCCTCCACCTCTATCGCTGTCATCTATAATTCTCCACTTGTCATTCCTCTCCGTTATTGTGTGATCAGTTTTTTGTCACATCAGTGTCAAACGTTACTTTTTTCGGCTTTATCTACAAACATGGCTGAGTGAAGCTTCCCGGGACTGAAGTGATTCTCTGTTTCGCTCGTGGTTGATCAGTCATTGCGTCATTAGCTGGAGGGATTTTTGACGAACAACGACGTTTAGAGCTCCTGAGAGATGCCGTCTTGTGACAGGCGCAATATTTTACCACAGCTGTGACATTCGGGAACGGGCGTCTAAACTTATTGGGAGTGGATTCTTCTGAGATCAGAGAGTGCAGAATGAGATGTGGTGTAAATCGTCCCGCAGTAATAACTCAAGTAAAGGAGCTGCTGGATGCTTTTCACTGTTGTTATGCCTTTTCATTATGTGTGGGTTTGTTACATTTGTGTTGTCAAAGGTCACGGTCGCCTCAAAGAAAACCTTCAGCGTATCTCAGGGCTGACGTAGTTTATACTGCAGTGGCTGGTGGAGGCCACCAGACTCCAGATACGGTGGTGAAGTCAAGATAAAACAGCTCCAAGTCTGACACTCTGCAGTCCGGTCCATGCTGCCCGCGAATCAAAGCGAGGTGGTCTGGTAGCAGGCGATCATCTGTCTCTCACCTCTTATTGCTCCGCTCCTCTCCTCCCTGGAATAATCGTGTTTTCTCGGTCGGAATCTCATTTCCAGATGCATGCTGAAACTCATCATCTCCACCTCCACCTGTGCTCTGCCTCAACCTCCGACACCTTCATGCCAGGGCGGCTCTGTAACATATCTGCACCAGCTCTGTTTGGATTTGTGGTGATTGCTATTGTGTTGTTATCCAGCCTAGCAGAGGACCAGGGTCAGATTCGACTCCATTAAATCCTGAAGTGGCCTCTTGACCAGAGCCTCGTCTCATCTGTGTTTGCTGTTTACCTCTTTCCCAGCTTACGCTGACGAGTCTCTGTTATATATATATATATATATATATATATATATCTTTGATGAAAACATGAATAACTTTAATATCGTGTAATATGCTGAGACAGGATGTGAACTCAGTGACGCACGAGGCTGACATGACAACCCAGCGTCCTGACATGGATGCCCTAATTCCTCCTGCAGCTAAAGGCCTTCCTTCCTGCTGAATTGCCCGAGCGTGCGGGGAATGGATGAAGATTGTTGACTGCATCTTAATATGACCGTAAATCCTGGGGAGGCAGGGGCTGGTGCGCGCCGCATCCTTAATCGGGTGATAAAAACTTATGTGACTCTAATGTGACCTCGTCTTGTTAAATATCGTGTTTGTCTGCGAGTGGCCCGGCGTGGCCAGGAGGCAGCGGCTGACAGCGGCCCAGAGTTACCTCCACTTTCACCGCCGTCACAGAAACATTCATTTATTTCATCTGCAGGAAAAATCTTTAACTGCTGTGTTTTTTTTTTTTTTCTGAAGTGAACCAGAATGAGGAGGTCGTCAAAAAGCAACATTTCCAAATCCTCGGGGCTTTGATTCACAGTGAGGGCGGGAGAGTAGAGGGTTCTGGGTTCTGAGGAAAATGGCCAACGACTGATCGAGACAGCAACTGAATGTCGCACGTGGATTTACAGAACATCTTCATTGGATTACTGGACCCACAGAACATTCTGTTGTGCACTGCATTTTCCACAGCCGACGCGCCGCCTTCAAACGGATCCAAGACAACGAAGATGAACTCTGGACTGAAGCTATTCTTAACTTCAGCTCTGCTGCCGTTATTATCTTCAGCTCTGCTGCTGCGGCCGGGCTCCGTCATCCTGCGACGCAGCTGAGCTGAAGGTCAGGAGCTCCGCCGCCAGGGCCGACACCAGTCCTCTGCTCTCAATTCTCAGCTGGGTGGGTTGTTAGAAATGTCCTCGGGCTGCTCCCAGCAGGGTGGAGCAGAGTGTCAGCTCCCCACTCCCCCGGTGGTGCAGGAGGAGGAGAGGGAGAGAGTGGAGGGATTTAAATCCACTTCTCTCTTGTTTCATCTTTGGCTCCATTCTCTCGCTCTCTCTCTCTGCCTGAGAGTTTTCATCTTCCTCTGCACGATGCACAGATACATCATGAAAGTTCAGGTTGGATCAAAGTCTCTCAGCCCAAACGCACATGTTTTTATTGTGTGCTTGTTTCCTGATGGTTTCCTTCTGTTGGACAGTTCCGTCTTAAACTGGGCCGTGAACGATTCACTGGGAGCTGACGTCGGGTTTTTGGGTTTCGATAACAAAGTGCCATTTCTCTGATTCGTATCTTGACGAGGAATTTGACTGCGCATCAGCTCCTTGCTCCGTGTCTGTCCCGTCGCCATGTGTCTCCACGTCCTCTTGGACAAGGATTCAGTCACAATGTCCCAGATATTGGACATCCTGTGATCAGCAAACATAAAAATAGAACAGTAGGATTAGTTCAGCAGCGTCAGTTCATTATGGACGCATTTTAGTCTCCAGGAATGTTTGTTTTATATTTTATATTATATTATTTGTATAATACAAAATAAGAATTCAAAGGTGTGAGTGTGTTGAACAGAACAGAGAGCTGGGTGTGGGTTATTACCTGGAAAGCCTCCTGGAGAGAAGGTGGTCGTACTTCGCTGTTACTCTGGGACATAGCGTGCAGCTGTGGCTGGAGGAGGTGTGTTCACGTGCGTGTCGGTGCCAAACACCGCGATCCCTGCACTGGGTGGCGGTCTGAGTTGGACGGGCTCAGGGTGAGGGAGAGGAGGCTGGTGTTGTTGATGTCCTGGCTGATCCCCAGGGTTTGAAAAGTCCGGTTTCATCTCACCTCTAAACTTCCACCAGCGCCTCTGGCTGTGACACACAGTCCACACAACACAGGTTCATACAGGAGTGCACAACAATGCTCAGGGACTGAGGCCACACACACACACACACACACAGCGCAGAGAGCCCAACAAAGCCAGACAGCAGAGCTGAGAGGAGGGAGAGGATTTGAATTTGAAGGAGAGAGAGGTGGATGAAAGAGGCTGAGCCTTGGGGAACAAACCTAAAATCAAGTGGAGTTGTCTCAGCTGAAGCTGTGACACAAGCTTCAGGTCTTTATTTATTTATTTATCAATTTATCATCCGAGGTGAGGAGCCCAGCCCGGCTCTGACTGTCTTCCTCTGTGAGTTTCCAGGTTTCCAGTTTGATATGAAGGTGACGGCGCAGTGTTGTTGTGTTGCTCCTCTTCCTCCTTCTTCCTCTTCCTCTCTCTCTGACTCAGTTCTATGTTCTCTAATTGCATAGAAGTTGAAAGCAATTAGCGTTTGATTAGTCGGCAGAATTTTTATGGATTTACGTGGAAAAAAAAAAGCCGCAGCAGAGAAGAGCCCATAACAGAGTTATACATCACTGAGGCACAAAGCAAATTGTAAAACCATAAAAATCAATCACTTGCTAAATGGTTTAGAGAACCAATAAAATAAAAATCAGGAGAAATATGATAACGGCTAAAAAAAAACATACAATTACAGCAAAAATCTGGACGAGCCACGTGGCCGGGAACAGACGGAGAGTTAACTCGTTGTTGAATTGTCATCAAACAGAATGTCCTGCAGACGCTGCTGGGACAATAACAACAGTCCCTTGCATGTCCTTCATATTACTTTCCCATTATTCTCCTCTGCCCACCCCCCCTCGGTCTGATTTCCCTCTCTCCCTCCTCCTCGTTCTGTTTCTGGCTCACAAATCTTGAAAATTGAGATCTGAAGGATGGTGCTGCTGGAAGCCTTGATACGAGGCTGCCGCTCTCAGTCAGATGAAGACGCTCCTCTGGAGGGAGGAGGGAGGGGGAGGGAAGAGGAGAGGGGAGGGAGGCCCGGGGTTCTCAGTCCCCTGCCGGAGGACTCACACCGTCACCTGTTCATTCAAGAGTCTGCATGCTCCTCAGGGTGTGTTAGGATGACTCTTGTGAGGAATTAAGAAAATGCTCATTTCTCTTTATAGATTTAAAGAATAATGTATTTTTTTAGTTTGTTTTAAAGCTTTTCTGTGGTTGTATAATTGTGTAGGAGATCTCCTGCACAACCAATCACAACGCACAGGTTCCACTGGCCAATCATGGCAGACATGGGATTTATCGGAGAGGCCCCTTAAAGAGACCAGAGCTGTTTCAGACAGAGGCTGAGGAGAGGAGCTGCAGCACAGGAAGCTGATGTGACCTCACAATAATGCAGATGAATCTCTCTCGCTCTCTCTCAGAGCTTGGGGGAGTTAAGCTTCAATAAAATCCTCCTGAACGACCTCACAGACATTTTACCAAACCCTCAAACCTCCAGAACCAGACGCCCGGTGCAGCTCCGTTTACAGCCTATAAATTATAGAAAGACAAAAATTAAAACAACATAAAGTGTGTGAGCCTGTACCTGTGTGTGTGTGTATGTGTGTGTGTGTGTGTGCATAGTGAGCAGCTACAGTATAATAGATATAATATATGGATTGGATTTGCATTTACATTTTGATTCCTTTTGATTCTTCACAGGCGAGTCAGTTCTCCACAAGGCTCAGAATAATTTCATGCATTTCCATCCCGCTGAGCACCAGCACGGCGCTCACATGCGCCGCTGGAGAGCTGCAGTGTGGCGCTGCACGTTCAGCTGCAGCCCTCTGTTCCAACACCGCACATCCACGGCGGCGCTTATTTTCTGTCTGTTGTTGTTCGTTCCTGTTGTTGTGTGGTTTGTTTTCGGGGATGAGAACACATCTCCACTTTATTTTCTTTCCACATCACTTCTTTAACATTAGCAGAAGCTCTGGGCTCTGCAGCCGCGGAGGAAGAACACCGGAATCCGACAGCATCAAGTCCTGCGGTCCCCACGGGGCCTCTATGTGTTGGCCCCGCCTCGCCCTCCGCTGCCGGGGGGGTGGGCGGGGGCGGGCGCAGGGGACTCCCGCCGTGATTGAACATAATGACGTGTGAACGCATTACGCAGCAAATCAACAGCAGCCGCGCCGAGGATGACGATGGCGCCAACTCCATCGCAGGCGTGAAACCCTGAAGAAAAACCAGGCGCGCCGCTCGCTCCGCTTTCCAGGGAGAGTCATTGACTTTAAAAGGCTCCGCGCTCCTGCTCCCTGGATGCGGGAGGTGTGTATGAATAATGCAGCCGCATCACAGGGATGAATATCACGCTGCAGCTGTTCGAGCGCCGTGTTCTGTCTCCTGTATTTACTCACGTGAGAGTTGCTGTGAATACAACACAATTACCCTGAGCTCATTTGGCTGTTCTATTGCTGCTGCTGCTGCTGCGAGTGTACACACAGCATGTGGCATTGCTATATATACAGCTCATCACGCGAATCACACGTCTAATCGGTGTCACACACTTTTACATGTGGACACATCTGTTACACACCTGCACAGCAGCACCACATGTTTTATAAATGTCACGTACATCACACATATATTACCCGTCATAACTAATCAATACTATATAAACACACACACACACACACAGTCTTTAGGTGAAGTACACAACAGTACATATGTGTACTACACACAGCACTTACAAACGATGTAATCAATATTTCATACACACAGACATGCACATAGTCACAGACACATGCAGAAAAGCACAAACTAGATTTCACTGTTAAACACACAGAAGCACATTTGTTTACTGCACTAACACCACAACTTAAATAATCCAATCAATAATACATTCTCATATGCACACACACACACACACACACACACACACACTCACTCTCTCTCTCTCCACCTCGAGTGTGGACGTGATGTGGGATGAGATCTCTCTCGTGGGAACATGGCTGCCGGCAGCTGATCTGTCTCATTCTTCATCATCATCTCCGTGGCTGCTTCACTTCACCCTCAACTAACTCACTTCTTCTTCATCTCTCCTCCCTTTGTGCTCCCATGGTGCCTCTGTCTCTCCCTCTCTGTCACCTTCTCTCCATTTCTGTCCAATCAACTACTTATAACATTCAAAAATTAAAATGACAGCTCAGTATGAATAGGATGTTGAAATGTTTTTAAAATGTTGAAATTAGAGACCAAAGACCAAGAGACAGGATCATAAAATATTAAATAATCAATGACCACATTTTTAAAATAAAAAGTGAATCTTAAAGATACATTAAAAACTAGATATTTGGAACATTTGGGACGACGTTCAGGTTCAGTGGGAGAACGCAATCTTTGTCTTTGATGCATTTTGTAAGATTTTCTGTCAGAGTGAGGGGTTTAAACAGTTAGAATATTTTAATACAAAGACCAAGTGAAATATATGGTGCCAAATTAAATTTCGAATAAATAAATCTCCTTTAAGGAGGTGAGAAATAATTTTACACAAATAATAAATGAACTCATTTAAAGAGGTCGTGTAGCTGTAAAAAATGCAGTGATTTAACTTTCTGCTGTTTTAAAATCTGCAGCGACGACGGCTGTGGCCCGAATCCGACAAATAAATCAGTGCTGGTGTTTGTTTTCAAAGAATTAAATAAAATCCCTGCAGCCTGGGCCGGGAAATTAAAAAGATGTTAAATCATTTGTGACAAGCATTTATTTTTTCAATCATTTCTAAAAGCTTGTGGTGCCGATACAGAATGTGCTCATCAAGAGCCACTTTGCTCTGCAATCAACGGTGTGAGATTACGCACGTCTTCTCATATGGAAATGACTTTCATGTTTGATTTGCTTTGTTCGGGGTGTTCCGACACACAAACAGAACGCATACGTTTCCCCCTATAGCGCCGAGACGCCGTGATTGTAATGCGATTCCGTGCTGGAAACCAAAAATACATGCATAATTCAGACAGGGGGAAGCTTTGCCTCCACTCTGAGGCGGCACACTTTCCACAAAGCTGGGTTTATCCATCTCTGTTTCACCACTGCCGCGCGCTTTCAATTGCCAAGTGCGTCCTGACAGGAAAAGGGAATTAGCGAACGATGTTTCGCCACAACTCCTCCCCAGAACCAAACTCCCACGGTTGAGTTTGATGCGACGGTAAACTGAGAAGATTGTCTCCACGTTAACGATGGAGCGCGTTCATTTCTTCACCAGCAGCTGTGTTTGCTCAGAATCACGGAGCAGCTTCAGTGTTTGTTTGAGAGCCACAGGGATCCCTCTGATGATACGACTTTATTCAGGCCCACTTCGGCTTTACCAAAATAAAAACAGAGCAGAAATACCTTTGAGCGATAAACATGAAATACAATCTTCTCATTTTTTAAACGAGGGCAGCCTTGGGGGTCACGGCAGGGGGCGCTACCCCGCCGGGTCCTGACACAAAGAGATGAAATTACAGAGAAATACAAATAAATACTTTACCCTGGTCAAATATTTACCGTCGTGAAACATGTATTTCTACTCTTTCTTTAAGGCGTAGCTGTCATGGTGATGTCACCACATCACACCTGGGAGCCTCCCCTCCAGACACACACACCTGGCTCCACGCCAGCGGCCAGATCCTTCAGGTTGTCCTGCACTGACCCTGTGTCTGTTCCTGACCAGGCCTCCCGTCTCCATCCTCTGTTCTTCTACCACCAGAAGTGAGTCCTCAGACTCTCCTGTCTCCTCCTGCACCTGGCAAGTTCTGTCCTGAAAGACATTGTCCTGTCTCCTGTTCTGTTTCAGCATTGCTGAGTTCCAACTGACTGAAGGGAGGACATGACGCCAGGGCAGCAGCAGGCAGGTGCATTCACGCGTTCATTATAGGTTCTGTTTGCGTGAACACACATTAGTCCGGCAGACCGATCTACGTAGGAGTCAGACCCTGTCAATGATCCAGGTCTTCAATCAGGTGTCCACTTCCTCAGCATCCTCCCCTTGTGTCCCCGGCTCCCTCCTTGGCGGATAAGTCCTTTAGGATGAGGCGGCTGTCGACTGCATGCAGGCCGATGTTGTCCAATTTTCTCGGACAACACTTTCCGCTGATTTTCAATCAACCGAAACACAACACGTTATTAACGTCGCGGTTTCTGCATAATCACTCAAAAGGTGTAAGAGCTTTATGACTCATCTCCAGCTACATTTTAACAGAATGTTTTAATCTCCCAGCGTGTGTGTGTGGGTGTGTCTGGGTTGAGCTAAATGCTACAGTTAGCATGCTAACGTGATCCCTTGACTCGCCACTCGAGCCCTGCTTGCGAACCGTTTTGGGTTCAGACGCACGAGCGATGATCCACCACTTGATTTTGAGCCATTCAATTATTTCATTAAGTCGGTGAAACATAAAATTCCAATTAGGAAGAAGTCTGTGTGTCGGTGCCAGATATAAAAAATGGGGTGATTAGCTTCACTAATTTACACTTTCCCTGGCATCAGCTCCGCTCTGACGTGTGTTGGGTCGAGCCAGAGCCGCTGCAGCCTCTTCTCAGTTCGGAAACCAAGGTTTTGAAATGTCATTTGGGAGTTTAGAGAATTCATCTGCACTGTTGTCTTTTCACTAGTTTCACGTCAGCAAGTGAAGCCATTTTATACCCCCCATCCAAAAATGAAGTTGAAGGGTATGGTATTTATATGTTTTCTTAGAGTTTGTGTCCCGTCTGCTAACCTGGCGAGCCACCAGGGGGTGAGTCATTAATTGATTCTGCTGTTAGGAGTCGTCCATCTTTATTCAGAGAACATGCTGTGACGGTGCGACTGGCCTGTGATGGCATCAAATATCCATAAATATTCCAGAATCGTATCATTGATATTCAATAAAACACTCACAAGTATCTGGTTCTCTTTAGCCCGATGCCCATTACCATCAGATATCTTCATTAGCTGCCGTCGCAACCAGGCGTCCCGTGTTCCGGACAAAGCAGTTTTTTGTGTGGTTATGGTGAAAGGTCACCAGTAATGATCCTGTCCCTCCAACCATAAACTGTCCCGATCCGCGGTGGACAAGTGGCCGCTCGGCCGTTAATATCGACGGGAGCACATCTCTGTGATCGCATGATGTGTTCACAGATGAGCTGCACTGAAACAGAAAAATAACATCTTATGTGGGGGGGTATTTCCATTAGATTTTGACAGCCAAGAAAACACTTGTTTTCTGCAGCGAAATACTCAACATGAGAAAACATTAAATGACATTACTTTAAGACCCAAACATTTCCAGTGAACTCAACGTGTTTACCCCCGTCGATCTGACGTCTGTAAAGATATAATTTAAAGGTGTGTGTGTGTGTGGGTGGGGACGGGGGTGGGGGGGGGGGCAGAGACACTCCACAAGGACCGATCACCCCTTCCATTCTTCTCTGAGAGAATTCAACCATGAACCATCTCAGCATTAAAAAAGCTCCTCCCCTTTTTATTTGTTTCTTTTATTTTTATATTTTTATTTTTTGACGTATAAACCTTTGAGGTTTGGAATAAATTCCTGCAGAGAAACGGACACATGTAAAATGGAGTTAATGTGTGTCAGAGCCTTTAAGTGTCCGCGTGTTTTCCTTTTGTGCGCGTGCGTCTTTAAATATTCTAATCGATGTTTACGACCCCTGGCGAGAGGGGGCCTGTCAGTGAGCCAGCGTCACTGCAGCTGGAGTCACACACACACACACACACACACACCTTTCGCCTCACTCTCTCTACACTAATTCTCTTTGCTCTCTCTCTCGCTCTCACCAGTCGTCATTCCTCACAGGTTTCTTTAACCTCTAAACACTCTGATTCTCTCTCTCTCTCTCTTTCCTCGTCCTCCTCCTCTCTCCCTCCCTCCCTCTCTCTCTCTCTCTCCCTCTCTCTGTCTCTCTCTTTTGGGTTTTCAAACCATGATCCCCCTCCACTGCTGCAAGGAAAACTCCACCTACTCAGCTCTGTTAATGTAGTCACTGACAGTGAGTGCTGCTCTCTCTCTCTCTCTCTCTCTCCCTGGCATCTCGCCCCGAACCTTCCTCCTCCTCCTCCTCCTCTCAGAGCATCCTCCTCTCTCACTACTCATCTCTACTCCTTCACATCTCTCTCCGGCTCCACTTGCGCTCGCAGCCTTCAGCCCGTCCGCCGCTCTCCTCTATCCTCTCTGTGCCTCCTACACCCCCCCCCCCCCCCCCCCCCCCCCCCCCCCCCCCCCCCCCCCACCCCCCCCCCCCTCTGCTTCACACACACATATTTACACACACTGACACACACACACACACATGCATGCATACACTCTCCCCTCTCTCTCTCAGTCTCACTCGGTCCTGTGCAGACTTCAGGAGACCCGGGGACGAGATGATTCTGCTGCTGTTTCTCTCGGAGCTCTGATGGTGATTTTTCTTTTTTCGTCCCTAAAAGAGGAAGAAAACTAGACTCAGAGCGATGTTGATGCAACAGCAGCTCTCCTCTCCTGCGTGCCGCGTCGATCTGCCTGCCTCCTGCCCACAGTCTGCCCGTTTCGGGGGGATTTAAGCGACAGAGAGCGCTGCTGCTGCTGCTGCTGCTGGCTGAACGCTCTGCGGTTCTGGATCCTCATCTGCTTCTTCTCCTCCTCGTCTTCGCTTCTCCACTGAAGGATGCTCAGCTCTTGCCACAGTCTGGAATATTTCTACAACTGTCAGTGCTCGTGCTGCTCCCGGATCCCAGTCTGAGGCAGCCCCGGTCCCCTCAGGGGAGGAAGAGGCACATGGAAATGAGCCGCCAGCCCGTGGTTCTTCTGGACTCCAGCCTCTAAGACCCAGACTTGAGATTATCCCACAAATTGCCAGAAAGGCTCTGAATGAATTGGGGATCCTGGGATTTCCTTTCCGAGGAGCTGAGAGATTCCTGTGTCACTTTCTACCAAGGAGCGGCAGCTGTTCACCAGCGCTCTGGGTCTCTGCGTCTGACCGAGAGGTAGGTCTGCTCCTCTCTGCTCCTCTCTGCTCCCCTCTCTCCTCCATGGCTCGGGCTCCGGCTCGGCTCCCACTTTTACTCTGTTGTTATGCTCCACTGTCACTCAGCCTGGTCGGGTCAGACGGTCCGGCTCCACTGCATCATCTAGGGTCTGTAGCAATGTAGCCAGAGGTGTTTCATGTCAAGTGGGTATCTTGGAGCCCCTCGGAGTCCAGAGGCTGCTTGTCCTCACAGGTCCGGGTCCGTTTTCCGTACAACTGTTTGCAGGTTCCTGAGGTTCTAATCTCTCTCCTGCAGAACATCAGACTCCTCTCTGATCTGCAGCTTTATTCCGAAGTCGGAGGAGGAGGAGGAGGAGGAGGAGAAGCTGAGTTCCTTCATCGTGCTCATCATCTGCATGAGCTGGCACAAATAATTGCCGCTGGCTCCAGACCGTTCTGCTGCATGTGAGGGGTCTGGTTCGCCGGTTGTGCGACGTATTTGAAAATCAGCCGCACGGGGTTTGATTCCCTGTCAGACAGAATAACTGCGAGGCTTCAGGACAGCTCCAGATGTGGTGTAATTGAATTTGGGGTTTGACAGAGAGCTGCTCTTCATCTCCCTCCTCTGAAGACGTAGCGATGAGGACATCACCCCTGCTCTCTGAACTAGAATTGGTCAGATGTTGTTGCTGGACCTCGGTCTTAAGGCTGACTGCACATCCAGGTCGTCGTCGTCCCTGCTCGCCAGCGTTCCTGTGATAAACTGCTCAAACGAAAGCCGGGGGAGATGAGATGCTCACTGATGTGTTTTCCGGTCCACTCATCCCGCTTTAGCTCCGTGAGCGATGAAACTGACGGAGGGGTGGACATTTGGGGGAGGTTTGAATTGAAATCAAAGAATACAACAAAAACATTCCTTTGGTCTGAAATTCAGAGTCTGGACAGTTTTAATCCCTTAGAAATCAGCTGATTGATTCAACTGTAGTTTTGATCTACCGCTGGAATGGAGACACACAGACCTACACTGACACCTTAGTCTTCATCGTCTTCATCTGGGACACACCTAACCTGGTGCATGTCCCCAGAGACGTTCCAGACGTGTTTCTGTTGCTGTGGAGGAACAACGTCACACAAAGACACTTTCTGTTGACTTTTCTTCCCCTTCTCGTGTGTGTGTGTGCACTCAGAACTCCGAGCAAACCACTAGAGACGAGGAGGCCGCTGAACAGTTTTCTCTGTCTCGGTTCATGTTGTGATGATGCTCAGAGCATTTTAGTCTCAGTACCCATCAGACAGTTGGAAACTTCAGATGATTTATTGTCCTGAGGTCTCGTTACTGACACTAACACATCATATGATAACAATCTGCTGGCTATTGAGTGTGAGAGTTAAATTAACCCTGTCCAACTTCAAGTTGTTCCTCAGTGTCAGCTGGGGTTAAAATGTGATGAGTCATAAACAGTGATTGATTTGGGTTTTTCTGGACAAACAAACTCAACTTTTAATTTTCGAGAAACTAATGAAAGGCTCTTGTTATTGATTAATCATTAAAGTGATTTATCAAACGAGGCTGAGCCGCGACAACAGCGTCATTAGGAGCTGACACCTGGAGCTTCGACTTTAAACGAAGACGAACGACGTGTCCCCACTTCCTCCAGAAATGAAGCTAGAATATCTCAGATATGGACACCACACAGTGTCCAGTCTGCTAACATGGAGGAGCATATGACCTGTACAGCAGCAGGCCACCAGGGGGAGGGGGGTCAAGATGATGTCACTTCCCTTGGAGGACTGTCATCCATCTTTATTTAAACTCTCTGATTTGACATGTTTGTTTATTATCATTTTTTAATGAGCTCTAAATGCAAAGCACGGAGGTTCATGCAAATTTGTTTCAGAAATCAAAAAATGGGACAAATTAGGCTTCTGGGCATCGCCACATTAATTAAACTTCATCCTGTCATGGGCCAATGTTTGGACCAAACGGTCTTTTTGTCTGTTGTCTCATTTAAAGTTTCATTTTGACGTTAAATAGACAAAAGAAAGGATTCGCTCAGACCAGGACACACGTCTGTGAGGAGTGTGGAAATGTGTTTCCCCCGTCAGTTTGTTGCAGCGAGAGGCGGCGTCCTGCAGGAAAACACATTCTCTGCCAAACAACAGTTTTTTTGTCCTATCCCTGAGAGACGGCTGAATGTGTGTT
Source organism: Pseudorhombus dupliciocellatus (assembly GCA_016785235.1). Classification (NCBI taxonomy): domain Eukaryota; kingdom Metazoa; phylum Chordata; class Actinopteri; order Pleuronectiformes; family Paralichthyidae; genus Pseudorhombus; species Pseudorhombus dupliciocellatus. The sequence continues at coordinate 937,681 of JAFBJW010000183.1, forward strand.
TTTCTCTGAGTCATTTCCACGGCTCTGGAACGGGCAGTGATTCATACATTCGGGAGTTTTCGCCCACGCTCGTGCTCTAATTAGTCGATAACACGATGCGATTCACAACACAGCCGTCTCCGTCTTCTTCAGTCAGGCGTTAGCAGACTATGCCAGGACGGAAGAGATCAGTCGGGATCTCCTCATAGAACCATGGAGTCGTCTACGTTAAAGAAATCAGGGAAGACACTTGGAGGATGGAGGAAGGGAGAGCGGGGACACGTTCAGGTGTCCCTTCAGATGTCCGTCTGTCAGAACAGCGTGGACAGAACCTCGTGCAGAATCAGATCCAGAACTATCCACTGGAGGTGTGGTGACGGATGCGAGCTGCAGGAGCTCCAACGCCCTCTCCACCTCATGAATTACTCACACTAAAAGCTCGCCCGTACAAACTTCAATTACACACACACACACACACACATAACTGCATTAGAGCGCAGAGGACGCAGTCAGTGGAGTTGATTTGGAGCCAGAGGAGGAGCGTCTACGTCCTCCTGCATCTCTGCACCTCCAACAAATCAAGTCATTACGGTGACGCTGGTGACACGTCCCCACTGTCCTTGTTCAGCCTTAGAGTGTGTGTGTGTGTGTGTTTGTACTTGTGTTTATACTTGTGTTTGGTGCTTCGACTGTAAATATTGCGTCAATATATTTCTTTCTTTGATTCAAACCAACATCGTGAAGTTTCATTTGTACTCCTCAGTGATGTGAAGGTCCTTCACCCGAGCATCTGGACCAATCACTGTCGTCCTTGTTTCTCTTCTTGTCTCGCTTTGTCCCCTCAGCTTCTTTCTCTTTTATTTTCTGTCCCAATCGCTCTCCTTGTCTTCTCCTCTTCCTCGTGTCCATACGTTCTGTCCTCGTCTCTTCATGTCCACTCCTCTGTTTAGTGAGCAACAGCAACATGCATCTCTCCACACAAACGCATTTCTGCAGAAGCGTTTTCAGGCTGCAGCTCAGTAACCCTGTGTGTGTGTGTGTGTGTGTGAAAGCGCTGTGTGCTGCTCTCTGGGGGGCAGGGGAAATTGGAGGCTCGCTTCCTTCCCACTAATTACCCAGCAACCGTCCTCGTTAATTGCCAGGGCCTCACACATGTTCCGTGTCTTTAAATATCCAGCCACGTAAACGAAGCGGGGAAACTGAGCGCGGGAGGAAAGGGCAACACAAAGCAGGTCAGAGGATCCACTTTGAAGTTGGGTACGAGCGCTAACCTGCAGGATCGCTGCTTGTCTCCCCAGAGGATCTGCGTGGTTATTAGACGGGAGGAGGGAGGTGCAACACTGAACGTCAACAAAAAATCCACTATATGTATGTAAATTACGTATGTGCATATTTAATGAAGTGAGAGGCCAGTGTTGCCTGTCCCCTGACATGTGGAGACGTTTTTATACATGTCGTTTGTGACAAAATGAAAAAAAAGAGATGTTGAGAGAGTTTGGTTGTGAAAGGTCAAAGGTCAAGTTCCCTGCACAGCTGCTCAATTCGTCAGTTTATGCAGTCAGAACATGTTGACCCTGGGTCTGTTGTAACCACTCGCTCTGGGAGGCTTCAGCGATACCCAGCGAAAGAATCAGGTCAAAAACTCATCCGATGACTCCACCCTTCTGGCTGAAGATCCAAGGACTCCTGATGAAACCAAACCAATCGTGGTTTGGTTTCCTCCAGTTCCTGTGGGCTGGTCTTAAAGGCCTCTCTCTCAGGCTTGGGGCCTGTACCAGGGGAGGTTGACCCAAACACGGGGTGAGTAACCGTCACACTGACACTGGGCCGCCAGACCCTGGTTTTATTTCCACTGATCAGTCACCGAAGGAAAAGCAAAAAGTTTCCGTAGAACAGAGGTGAACTTGCGTCACATTTAAACCTGCAGCGAAAAAAAAAAAATCCTAAATAAACGTAGGCATCTAGCGTTTACACACATTAATGCACGAGCTGGACCTTTGTTTTATCAACAGCAACACAACGGCCTGGATGCTCGAAGCTAAACATCAGAAAACAAACAGTGAGACGCAGTTTGACATGAATATTTAATGAGAGGGAAGAGAACACAAATGAAGAGGAAGTAAAGATTGTTTGGATACGTGTTGCTGCTGACAGATGGGGCTTGACGACCATGTTTTCCTTGCCGTCTTTATGTGTGTCCTCAGACGTGTGCTCAACAAAATGGAGGTCAGTGGACCTCAGAGGGGGCGGGCAGGTAGAGACAGAGCGAGTCGGCTTCAGAAGAAGCTTCATCTCCGCGGTCCGCTGAGCAGCGGACTTGTCTTGTGGGGACAAAAGCTTGTCTGAGAGGTCTGAGCTGCGTCTGAATGTTGCGAAACTCGGGAGATGTGAAGGAAGCGACACGGGGACAGGGGTGGGACGCCGCTCCTGGGAGCTGCTGGGCTTTTTGCGTGTGTTGTTGAACACGCGTGATCCGATGCACTGTGATGGGAAGCAGTCGGCTCAGGTCTCAGCTGCAGGTGGGACCAGCTGAAACCCAATCCTCTGTAGTTATATACAGCACATATATTTTTATATAGAAAAGTATTGATTCACCCGAAGCTAATGAGAAACGATCTGCAGCTGCTGCACGCTGAGCGTTAATTAATGAGCGTTATATAATGACTGTCTTCACTTTTATCTTCTGTTCCCACTCACAAATATGAATATAAAGTCAAGTTATTATTCTCAAAACTACCAAAGGCAAATAAAGATTATTGAGAAAAGAAAAGAATATTTCAGTTGGGTTGAACCACAGCCTCGGGTCCGCCCCCCCCCCCGCAGCGCTGCTGCAGCAATCACGTGTGAAGTGGTGACGTGCTGAGCGTGAGCGTCTGAGGGTGGTCGCCGTTTTTTAACATGGGTCCTTTGAGCAGGACGGCTGCTTCCATTGGCTCTCCCATCTTTACGCTGGAGTTTACAAACATCTCCTGTGTAAATATTTGTGTAAATGTGTAAAAGCTGCATGTGTGTGTGTGTGTGTGGTGGGGGGCAAGGGGGGGCGGGGGGGGGGCGGCTAGGTTCAAATGGATGACATCCCCCCGCCCTTCTCTCTCCTCTTAATTGCGAGCAGCGTCTCAGTGAGCTGATGTGAGTCCAGGGAGCCGTCTGCGGCACCACGGGCCTCCTTTTGCCGCTGAGTTACGGCGAGCTCGTACGCCAGGGTGTCGGGCGTCGTCGTGTGGCTAAAGAATGCGCATTGATTAGTTTGTCAAAGCTTGTGAATAATTCTGATGAGCTATTGATTGTTGGACATCAAGACATAAGTCACCTTGGTTAAGGGCAGCTGCGTCGTGCTGACAGATCGTATGATGAATATATGATTATTGAACCTCGAAACGAGGCCCTGAAAAATGAGCACGCTGCCGCCTGCATGTTGAGCTCATCACTCAGCCGAGGATTATATTGACAGGTGCACGGCGACACAATTGCTGAACACTTACAAAAAAAGGGGCGGAAACTTTATTTTTCCCCATTTCCCAAACGGTTTCACCGTCCGAAAAGCTGCGTTGGTGGCTGCACGGCGCCGCGGGGCGACCGGCCGTGGCTTGGGGGAGGGGGGTGGGGGGGGGGTGGGAGTATTGCGGGGGGGGGGGGGGGGGGGGGGGGGGGGGGGAGTATTGCGTAATCAGCGCAACGCAAGCATTTGACCGTGAGAAGTGCAGCGACTCGTGAAGGAGGGTTATTGTTTGAACAGGAAACTGTATTCAGCTGAGGGGCTTCTTTACGGAACAGAGTGTGTACGTGTGTGTATGTGTGTGTGTGTGTGTGTGTGTGTGTGTGTGTGTTTTGCACACAAAGACAACCCGCTCCAGCGTGGGACCGTACGTGCACAGTAACAGCGGTGCATCACCTCCATGCAGATGTTGCAGCGCCTGCCGTGAAGCTGGTGATGGAGCCGTGTCCTCTGTATGTTTATTTATTTATGTGCAGTGGTTATTGTTTACCAGAGGGTCTGAGGTGCACAGCACCGTGAGCTAACACTGACTCTGTGGGGGATGGTCATATTTACCTGTTGAATGGACAGCTGCCCTCACTAACAACCGACTGGGTTCTCATTTTCTAAACTCCTCCATTTTTGCAAGGACGGCTGACGTAAACTAAAGAAACTTTATGGCTGGTGTCATGGTGAGGTGGGTCTTGGCTCCTCCCCCCTTTTCCCCTTTGGTTCCCTGTCAATGACGGATTACTGCGAGGACAGTGTAACACAGGAGTAAATGTGAGTTTGAAAATGAGTGAGGTTTTCTTTCCAGGGGGGACTAGAAAGAACCCCTGAAACTCAGAGTGAATTTGTATTTACACTCTGAAGTATTTGTGTCTCTTCCTCAAACGATACAAATGAAAAACCCTGTCCCTTCCGTCGCTTCAGTGTGAAGTTAGAAGTTATTCCTCCTGAGCCAAGTCGGGAAGAATTTCCTCCGCGCTCCTCGGAGCGAGCGTCTTCGGTTCCAACAAGAGGCAGTTATCGTTATGAGCTGTGCCAGGAGACAGATGCTGAAGTCAGGTGAGACCAGCCAGGTGAAGGCAGCAGGTGAGACGCGATGGTGACGGAGGTTTGGTTTGAGGAGTCAGCCGATGTTTCTGTTAATGTCCCCCACAACGAGCCTCAGGGTCGAGACAAAATGATATTTATGAAAGATCTCCCCAGAATTCTGCCAGAAATAATACACAGTAAAACTAGAACGTAAGAAACGTGTCAGTGGACAATCTGGAAAAGTGGAGGAATATTCTCTTGTTTACCAGTTTACTCCACTAAGTACTCAAATAAGCATTAGCCTGACTGTGATGTCAAAGTGATGATGCTCTATATAACTCTCTCACCAGTTCTGTTTGTTCTGACATCGTCCACAGACGGGTTCTTTATTCCAGCAGTCATTCCCTGTCTACTGAAGATGGTAAAATCTTTATGGATAATTTGTCGTGGTGCTGCTGATGGTCAGTGTGACTGAGACAAGTTGTCCTCTAGTTCTGTCCACACTTCCTGTTTGGACCCCTCATTCCTCACTCTTCTCTTGTTGAGATGAAGGATCTCTGGTCTCAGCCGTGATCCTTTATTTCACTTCTTCGTGCTGTATTTGTATTTGCAGCAGTTTCCCGTCACACATCGTCGGGGTCTGAGTGGACACACACTCTGTCCTCACGCTGAAACACTTTGTCCGTCCCTGAGTCACTGAGCCGCTCAGCTTCTGTAGCTTCTCCACTTTTTTTTTTTTTTTTTCCAAACAGTACAAATCCGCCGTGGGCTGCAAAGCTGCTTTTGTTCCGGAAGAAGTGGCGAACAAAAAGGCTTGAGTTTGTATATTTATGCTCTTACAATAAAAAGGAGCTAGGCATTAGGTTCTTCTTGCAGTTCTCCTGATGTCAGGTTAAAGTGTCACATAGGTGAAACGCTCATAGAAATCATTGTGTGAAGAAACCAACACCACTGCTCCTGAACAAGCGTCCGCTGGAGCCAAAGAGAAGAGCCTTCACTGCGATTCACATCATTCAGAAAATAAACAGAGATGAGACATCACAGCTGGACGTTTAGAGTGTGCGAGGTCACGATGAACAAGGATCCTCTTTGTCCGGCCGCCGTCCGCCGGCCTGATCCCTTTCACCTCCAGAACCATAGAGGCCCGAGGAGTTCCAGGAAGAGCGTACGTTAAAACGCTTCAGAGCTCGTTTCCTCCTCGCGGCCTCTCGTCCCCGTGGCCACGCCGCCGCCGCCTCTCGTCCTGCGTGGCTGCTCCGCTGCGACAGAAATAAAAGAAATTTTTATCTTGAGGCTGCGGCTTTGAATTTTCACATCGAGGAATTAAAGGAGAAAGGGAGGGAGGGAGGAGGGAGGCATGGCTCTGATTCCAATTAAGGGAGGTTTGTGCATCCCAGGGAGGAATGATTATGGAAAATAAAAAGGTTTTAACAAGCAGAGGCTTCAGGATCTGTTGACCCCCCCCCCAACACACACACACACACACACACACTCAGCCTTGAAGATGACGCAGGGGGGAGTGATGCCTCGGGCGTGTCACATTGATTGGCTGAAGTTCAGTAACAGAACAATCAAACTGAGAGCCAGGATTCAGGCGCCGCACGAGATCTAATAAAGACTAATAGAACACTTGGAATAATAAAGTGCATGTGTGTGTGTGTGTGTGTGTGTGTCCCTCAGCAGTTTATTTCCAGCATATATTAAATATAAAGACTGTAAAAATGTAAATAAAGATGGACGCCACAAAGCCCAATCCTCTAGACTGCGCCCTAGAGTCTGGCTGCAGTGTTGATCACAACCTCCTCCATGTTAGCAGATGGGACGTGGACCAATGTTGACTAGTTCTGATCAGTGTGAGAAACCTGTGGGCTAGGTTCACGTCAGGCTCAGTGAAGCTGCTCCAGTTCAGGTGGACCAGTAATAGACAGGCTGGTGTTTGTGTGTGTCTGAACTCGTGGTGTTCCATCGACTGTAGCTGTCACCTGTGTTTACTGGAGCCGTGGATCCACGTCTCAGTTTATTCTGAGCCGTTCGTGCAGGGACCTCAACTGTGGGACAGCTTATGAATCATCCATTACGCCACATTAAAGGTTATACTAAGCTGTTTTCATGCATGAGGCCTGAGATTAAGACGTGGGCGTCGACGCTGTGATCAGCTCCCATCTGACAGTTCCTGGACCAAAGTCACATGGTGTCTTATTATGCTTTGTGTTGTTTGTGTGTTTATATAATGTGGTGTGTGCGTGTAGGAGTCGATAAAGGTTGAACTGGGATGTGAGGACACAGCGTTCATACACACGTGTGGAAAGCAGTGAAATCAGCTGATCTGCAGCTGGATGGACGATCAGCAGCTGGGCCTTGGTTTCAGTTTTGCGTGAAGACAACACCTCGTTAATTTTAACCTGCGAGAAATGAATGGCGTAAACCGAAGAATAATAAAAGGACAGGAGCATATGCAGCTGAATTTATAGTAAAGCTCGCACCGTGCTGGGAGCACGTCCTCTGGCTGCAGTGATCCAGAGGAGCGGGGAGTTTGATGCATGTGCTGGTGCAGATAACAGCTTCAGAGCCCTCACTTCATAAACTGTGCTGCATGTGAAAGAGATGCAGCACCATTGCAATGCAGAGGAGGCGTCTGAAACCTGTGTCGCCGTGTTGAAATGGGTCTTTGTTCCCTCGCAGAAACACTGCGCTCAGAGGGAAGAGGACGAGCTCCCCGGATGTTGGGAAATAAACCTGTTCTGACTTTCATTCGTCCTCCGCCTGCAGCTGATGCGCAAATTAATGTGTCAGCGCTTCATGTCTGATGCATGAGGCCGTAGGTGTGTTAAAACCACAGCTGAACAAATGACCCCGGCGAGGAGGAGAATCCATCACTGTGAATCATGGAGGGTGTTTTTCTGGAGCTGTTCTGCAAACTGCAGCGAGGAGGTTACGTTTGTTTGTCAGAAGGACGTCCGGAGACACAAGACATTTGATTATCACATGTGAGAGAGGCGACAGAATTGTGAGGCCTCCTCCAGTCCTGGATGCAGCAGATTGAGATTGTATATGAGATCATGTGGCGTCAGTCCGACGCAGGAATGCTTCTGTATCTTCAGTAGTTTTAGAAATCAGTGTCAAACCCTTCTGGACCATTTTCCCCTCGAGAGACTCCAACTCCAACCATCCGTGAGTCAAAAATCCCAAAGTCTTGTATTGACCACGAGGTTGAAGGTAGAAAACAAGAGATTTGCACTTAGATTTAATTTTCTTTCTGGGGGACACAGCCGAAGCCAGATGAATTATTAAATCATGAAGAAAGACGCTCCCCCCTTCGCTCGCAGCTGAGCAGACTCCATCAGTAACTGAGTGGAAATATTTAATACAGATGTTCTCAGAGTTCTTCTTTAGCTTGTTTCCACACCTCAGCTCTCTGGTGGTAAAGGTTCTGGTCTGAACATCTGTATCTCACACCAGAAAGGATGACATCAGTCCTCCTCCTTTTTGTCACCTCCTCGTCCTGTCACTCATCCTGTCGCTCCGAGACGAGCTGTTGGCCTTCAAATGCGTCGCCTGCAGCTGAGGTCGCCTCCCGGTGCCGGAGACGCAGCAACACACGGCGCCGGTGCTGTTGAACGTCTCGTGTGCAGAGCGTCTGCAGCGAGCAGCAGATCTGGGCTCGTGTTTCAGCAGCGTCTCTGAGGATCCGGAGGCGTTCCCGATGGGGCCAGATGGGATTTATAATCCCATCAGCGAGGCGCCCCTCAGTTGGACCTGGACGTCCCCGGTCGGCTTCGTTGTCCGGCTCGCCTCGGCTGGCTGATGAAAAGTCACACTTCCTGTCTGACGAATCAGCGTTTTGTCATTGAGGTCCTGACCGTCGGGCCCAGTGCACATGAATAATTAAATTACAATTAGCATTAAGTCAGATTAAATATGTGTTGAATCTTTAGTTCACAGCCTTTCACTGCCAGAGCAGATGGACGCAGAGTCCCAGCGGTCGAGGGGAACTCGTGCATGTTGAGTTTGTTGCACACACTTTAAAATGTTGTAACACTTTGGCTTTTTTTTCATCTTGGGTTGAAGAGTGCGGAGAGAACTCGTCTCCTCCGAGCCGCTCGCTGTCAGATGTTCAGCAACATGTCTGGTGTGTGACGGCTGCACAGCCTGTAACCATGGCAACTCCGTCATCAGCTGCGAGTACGTGGACGCGAGGGTCCGACGTTTTGGTGGGGACGATGACCAGGCTGATGAAGGAGAAACGCCAGGGCTGTTCAGCGCAGGAGGAGCAGACGGATAAAAGCTTTTGATTCCCCTGACGCTGTAGCCTCCTCCCTCCTCCCTCCTCCCTCCATCTTCTCTCAGTTTCTGGAACGTCAGGAACCTCCTCGGGCACCTGCTAACGCTCCACTTCCTCCGGCTGAAGGTTAAATGACAGGAAACACAGCGAGTGTGATGGTTTCTCTGACTCGTGTTTTATTAAACACTCCTTGGTCCCGGGAGACGTTCACTCCCTCAAAGGTAAAATGTCGCTCTTTAAAACTTTAACGGTTCACTCTGGATCTCGTTTCACTGCAGTGAACTTGCTCCGAAGGCCGCGCTCCTCCCATATCGCAGGACTACTGGAGGAGTTTGCGTCAAACTGGTTTCTCTCTGACTGTGGAATCCATGGTGGTCATGGAGGCAACATTAAATAAACGACAGCCTCAGGACTCCCAGTAAGAACAGGAACCATTACAATGACGGATATGAACCCGGGCGCCACGCTCATCACGCCAAACTGCATGCTGGGAGCCAAGCAGGCGAGGCGGCGGCTAAAGCAGGAGCTGGGGGACCTCCTGGGGGGAGCAAATTATCACTGATGGAAAAAGAGGTGAGATTCTCCGCCTCTCCCCAGACCACGTTTTTACGATGACATTATATCATCTTCACTGTGGCTTTCTCCGGCATGGTGGAGAAGCAGGGATTTTTTTTTTCCTGTGTGCAGATCTAGTGGTCAGAGCAGCGAGGAGATGTATATTCACTTTATAGTCATTACCCAGTAAGAAGAGTGCACCTTCGCCGCTGGTGCTTTGGCAAACGTCCCAATTGGTTTGAAAACGAGAGCGCGGCCCCGGCGGTGTCATTTGAAACCCTGTTAAAGCTCCGCGCTATTAGCTTAGCCTCTGAGGAGGCAGTTTTCAGACCGCGGCACGTTTTCACATTTTATCTTTCCGCCGTTGAAACGATGTCATCACTCTTTAATACAATTCATCAAACATTAAATATCCAGTTCAATCATGACGTGAACATCTCACGTTGTGTTCGACTTCAGCTCGTGTCGGTGCAGCTTTTAGCTTTTGCGCTACAGAGCACTACAAAAAAATCCCGACCACGCAAGTTTCAGTTTTGTTATTTTGCGTTTACATTTTCTTACTTAAACCAAAAATAACGAGTTCTCGTCTCGAAGCCGTGGTGATAACGTCGCTCGCTGCCGGGACAGGGTGGCGGCACGAGGCTCCGCCCTTTCCGCACCGCTGCATGGTAATGATTTCCAGTTTTTTATAGTAACCGTCAAAGAAAGCTCAGAATTAATTACTGTGCTCAGATTCACCGGAGCATTGTTCCCCGGCACGATGCTGAGGAATGGCAGATGGTGAGACATGAGATGCGCACACACACGCACACACACTCTCTCTCTTCTCATGACTCCAGAGGACATTAACTCACATTAATTTCCTACATCCTTTTGCGTGTCTCTTCATTCCAGGGGGACGTGCTTCGACGTCCACAGGAGGACGCGAACTTGTTATTTACTCACACACACACACACACACACACACACACACACACTGCAGAATTCAAACAATGCACGTTTTCATCCACGCGGAGAATTCGCTCAGACCCAAACAGCCGTGATGCTGCAGTCCTGATAATGAGAGCTGGGTTGTGTTTTTGACTCAGTCAGAGTCAACCCTGCACGTCTGAGAGGAGAGAGCCGTCTGGTAACTAAGGGCTGAGTTATGTGACACGCGAGGAAGGAGCAGGAGAAATGAAACATGAGGAGGAGACGTAAAGGAGAGAAAAAAAAGGGAAAAGAACCAGGGAACAGAATCACCTTGTGAAACATCTCACTGTCAAAAGCTCCTCAGATTTATCAAGCCAGCTTCTCTCTTCAGATAATTGGAAGGAAGCGTGTGTGTGCACGGAGCCATGGGAGACAGAAAACATATTTTGGCAGGGCTTGACAGGTGAGACAATTGCGGGGGGGGGGCAGTGGGGGGACAAACCCAGTCACTAGACGATAGCAGGAGGATTCGCTCACACGACTCTGCTGTCGTGGTGAAAACACGTGGACGCAGCGTGAGCGTCTGTGCGCGTCTTACGGTTTCCGTGAACCCTTCCGTCCTTCAGCACTGAGAACAACAGACTGTCTGCGGCGAAAGGTCATGCTTTAATTGTCCGCTGTAACTCGCTCACTGTCTCCTCAGACCCGGACGTGCTGAGGGTCTGGAACATTCCGAGGATGCTCGAGGACGCTCACTCATCGGTCAAGCTAGCACCAGCAGCCTGTGGCACGGCGATGAGTCATGTCGGAGCCTGGTGAAAATAAGCAACTGTTGCTTTTATCTGAACGATCTGTGAGCAGGACTCACTGCAGAGACAGACGGCGGGACACATGGGATGATTACCAGCAGATCTGGCTCCCCATGCAGGTGGCAATGTGTCATTCACTATTGTTAAAATAGAAGTTGCCTTTTGGCTCGACCCCCTAGTGGCCGAACTTATACTGTCCACTAAAGACGGTCGAAGGGATAACGAGTCATGTTCTGGAAATCTGACGCTCGCTGAAATTCAGAAATAAGAAGAGCAGCATTGATCATAGGACGAGGTGGCGGTGAGGATCAGCGGCCTGGAGGGCGGAGTCATGGACTCCCCTGACTCTCTCTCAGGTCCCATCAGCTCCCTCAGTGGAAGCATGTTTAATTCATCCTCTCTGAAATAACCCCGGCCTGCTGCTGGGGGTCCTCACCCACCGCAGGGCTGGAACAGGCCGTCCCTGCCCCCGTAATAACGGCGCCCTCTGGCTATCTGCATTAATTCTGCACTCCCCGCTGGCCCTGGCGGGCGAGCCGTGTCTGCGTGTGCTCCAGGAGGTCATCATTCCGGCACGCGTGTGGGCCCAGATAAAGATGAGAATTACAACCTCGTTTAATGGTGTCGTTTAAAATCATGCTGAGGCCTGAGATAGCACGGCGCCGCCTGTCCACTCTGTCTTCTCTGGGCTTTGGTATGATGAGGAGGAGGAGGAGGAGGAGACCAGGAGGACAGAGATGAACGCTGGAGGACAAAAGCAGCAAAATGTCTTTTTAGAGCAGGTTTGATTCTTTCTTTAAGCCGAGGAATGAGAGAGCGAGTTTGAAGCGTCTGTCCACATCCAGTGAAATCTAATGGGACAACTGGGACGGTCCAGTCCGTCTCATAATGTTTCTCTGAGTCTGGAAACATCACACTCGTCTCCCTCAGCTACGCATCAGCCTGTTGTTCCTCTTCACCTTCATCCCTCTTTCATTTGCTCTCCATCCTTCATCTCAAAACCTTCATTGTCCTCAGACATGTCCGTCGACGAATTTGTGATTTGGCTGAATTCTTTGCAAAGAGCCAGGAAAACCTTTGAAGCACATTCCGTTTCTGTGGCGTTAGATAAGCTCCGGTGAGACAGATTCCGACAGTCAAAGTTTGGGAGACAAACACAGGAGACAGTTTTTCTCAGTCTCAGTCTCGGGCCACATCTGCCTGCATCATTAACGCCACCTCCTGCTTCTGGATGCAGCTCGGGACGCCTCCGCTGCTCGAATGAAAATAAACAAAACACAGTTTGATTTATACATGGCCATGGGCCAGCGGAGCAATTGTCCACCCGGTGCTGGCTATCAAGGGCATCTCTGATCCGACTATAAATAATCAATTATTCCAGCTAATGACCCTACAAGATCCCATTTAGACAAGGTCGAGCTTCCACTTGGCAGGCGCCCCCTCCACGGAGTCTACGAGCTCTCCGACATTAGCCGGCGCTGACAGCTCCTCCCGGGCTGCGTGTCAGGCTGAAGGAGCAGATCTCCTCTGGCGTGATAGAAAACTGTCAGTCTGAGCACTCCGTCGTCCTGTCAGCTCGTCCAGACTCCGAGCTCCGAGCCGGCGACTCACCGCTGTTCGGTTCTGTTGTGGCGCTGAGCTTAATTAGACGGTGGCAGGGAAGATGTGAGAGCGATGGCGCCACGCCACAGGTCAGCAGATGACTGTCAGACCGTCATGTCGGGAGAACGCGCGCGCCGTGTTCACCCGCTGCTTCCTTCTGGTGACGAGGCCCGAGGCCACGCGTCCGTCTGCTGCGCCTTTATTAATCTTCTGTCTCAGCTCGGGTGGATTTACTTTGGGAAATATTTGGTTTTCATTTAATAATAACTTGGGCTTCCTCAGCGATGGTTAACTTCGTGTTATCTCAAGCTGAGCGGGGCGAAGAGAGTTCAGATCCAAAGAGGAGTCTTGTGTTAAGGTAGCGTGCACTCGTGGGCACGGTGGTTACTTAGCAACAGGGTCAGTCTGACGAGCCTCGGATCAGTTGTACAAACAACAAGTCAAGAGTCTTTTTCCTGCAACTAAACAAATAAATCACCGAGCGGCTGATTCACTCTGCGTCCTGACAGACCAGAGAGGAAAGGTGAGGGAAGGTGAGAGGTCAAACTCAGGAGCAGCTGTGTCGTTCCTCACTCGTCTATTTTTAGTCTCGTGGACTGTAATCCTCTGAAATTAAAAGCATTTCGTGCCTGATGAACGGAGCGGTGCAGCGGTTAGCGTCGGTGGATTGACTAATTATGTTGGATTTGTATTTGTAAATGTTCCGCGCGGCCTTCTGGGAAACGGAGCAACGTTTCATTTTCAAACAGAAAAACGCTGGTTTAGTCGTCGTCTGGGGTGGTTGTGTGATTTTGTTCGTGAGCGTATTTTCATCATTGTTAGAGAAAAGGAAAAAAAAAAAAAAAACCCTGAAAACTCAAGCAGGGAAATTAATTTCATATTCCACACTGCAGAGAGATGGTGCCTCCGTCTCCCAGGTTCAAGGCAGGATTGCTTTCCGATAGCTTTATTTTGCTCTCAGCCGCTGGGAGTGATAAATATGCTTGTTTTACAAAATGATGTAGTTTGAATGCATAATAACGTGCCGCACATCAGAGTCGGGCTCAATTTCTTGCATGAAACTGAAAGAGACAGATAATTAAAGCCTTAAAGTGCGACTGGACTTGATCAGCAGAGAAGATCAAATCATACAACTCGCAGAACGCTGTGAATCCTCCGATTGCAGACGACTGACGTGTTGTGAGCTGCATCACAATGAAAACAAACAACATGCATCGGCGCTCTGATTGAATTTACGTCTCGGCAGATTCCCCAAACTCTCGTAGCTGAAATATTCATCTCGCTCTGTTGCTCTCTGCTTTTCCTGCAGACGCACGGCTTCGTTTCGGGAACGTGGAAAAAGAGAAAATGTCCTCCCTTCGTGGACGTCGTCAACCTCTAGGCTCGTAGTTGGAATTTTGTGTGTGATGTCATCACCAATAGATGTAAGTCATCGGCCAGTGCTGCAGGTAAACGAGTGAACCTCAGGAAAACATCTGGGGAATACCCAGAGTTCAGTGCAGGTGTCTCTGACGTGCGATTAAGACTCTGAGCCGCAGCCAGATGCTGCTCGACTGTGACATAATCCCGTCGCTCGCCTCTGCCTCATCTTTTGGTCTGAGGAACTAAATCTCTTCTCATCTTCATCCTCCGTCGGCCGCAGGGTGGAGACGACATGTTTCTCTCGTCGATGCCGGGGAGCTCCCTCTGCTCTCCCGCCTTCCCCTCCATTTATTTCCCACACTGAAGTTGTCGGTGTAAGTCTTCTGCATCGTTAATAATAAGCTGCCTCCTCCGAGTGAGCCCTCTCTCTGTTAACAGCCACTCCTTCATGCGCCGCCTCGGCTGCACTTTAATACGCGTTGTTAAAAATTAGCATTCCTCTTTAGCAGCGGGACGGCGCCGTCATCCTTGACCCCCGTCCCCCAATTCTGCCGCTACACGGGTTTGCTGTCCGGCCGTTTGCCGAACGTCCTGGGTTGTTTTTCACATTCTAATCTCCTCCATGTTAGTGGACGGGACATGGAAACTCAATTAGTTTATTATCTGGTGACGTGGATGGGAGGAGGCGGGCTTCAGGAGCCATGGCGTTGGATGTGGTTATCATGTGTGAGCATAATAACGTGGGTGTGCAGTCTCACGCCGCAGATTCCTCCCTGGAACCCTCGGTGGCGTCCAGCTGCTCGTTGCAGTCACTTGATGGATGGAGCGTCTGATGCGCTCTGTATGAACATATGTGTTCGCTCCACAATAATGTGGCTTATCTGCCTCCACCTGCAGATGGATGGATGGATGAGTGATGAGCTGCACAGCCGTCTGTCAGCGGGGTCTGGAGGTGACCTGGAAGAACCCGGGCCACTCCTCCGCTGCTCAGTTGCAGGTCGCGGCAGCAGCGGCGGAGGCGGCAGTGGGCGGCTCTTTATCAATCAGCCGCGGCTTCCATTCCAGCCTCCGCCACCTGTCCCACTCCGTCAGTGTCAGAGCGCGTTTCGTGCGCGGGCCAAAAGCCGGCAGCTCGATTTAGCTGCTGGCTCACAGAAGGGTTCCTTCACGGGTCATTACGTGGCGGAATAGTGGGCTGTTTACGAAGCCATTACCGCAGGCGCTCAGGGGCCGCCTGGGTCCCGGGGTCAGTTTGAGACCAGACACTGAGAGTTGGGTATTTTCAATTATATCTTATCATGAGCAGAGCGTCCTGCTGGACGAGGGGAGTGGACGCTCGGCAGAGGTTTGATTCCTTTAAAGAATAAGTCCTTCATCGGACAACAAAGCTGCAGCGCAGGTCGAAGGAAACATCATGTCCCCAAAGAAAACTCAAAGACAAAACATGTCTGTCCATCAGATGGCGGCGGGTCGTCCTCGGGTTGGTTGTCCCACAGTAAAGGACTCTAGGAGCTGATTGGAAGACGCTTGAAAACAAAATGTTCAAGATTCCTCTGAAACGGAATAATCCAGAGCAGCGATGACTCATCATCAGTGACGTCATAATTATTCTGTGGTGTTGTTTGAGCGCATAGAATACGGAATATTATACACATGTAAAAGTACTCACTGTACTGCTCATTCAACCAGTGACTTGTTCTGGATGTTCGGGTATGGATGATGATGTCATCAGGAAGTGCCGTCGCTCCGCCGGTGACGGGGGTGCAAGAGATGAAAACTTTTCATTGGCAGCACTTCAGCTTCTCCTCAGGAAGTCGATGTATAAAAACACATAAAAGTATCTTGATTACCTCTTTGGCAAAGCGCTGCCGGAGCCTCGGATCATGGCGGCACCTCGTCAGCGACCCCCTCCCTCCTGGCATCTGTTCTGTGACTCCACGTCCAGGACTCGCCTCCGACAGGGTCACGCCGATGTCCCCCAGGTCCGTCCGAATGAAGACATCCATCTCTTTGCTAATGCGTCAGTAAAACCGCTCATATAATCGGACACTCCAGTAAATTTTGATTAAAGACCTCCAACACTTTCGGCGCCTGATGGCCGTCTGAAAGAAAAGGCCCGCGTCATAAACGGGTTATATAACCCTCAGGATGAAATATAAAGCAGCTTCCATTATCCTTGCTGATGTCTGAGCGTGAGCCGAGAGGCAGTGTGTAAAATAATAACTTCCAAAAACAGGAAGAGAGATAAAAGCTGGGGTTCGGCCATTTATCCAAAACATTTTTCTAACGGTGAATAAAGGCAGAATAATTAAAGAGACAGAGAGGAGAGAAATATGGATGTTCCACAGCCACAGTACATGCTAGTATGTGAAGTATTTCATCCATGTTACCGTACATTTACTCATTTAATGTGTATATAGTGTCTGTATATATAAACTTAGACACAGTGGGATTTTCATTTCAATGAAATACATTTTTATAAAACTGCAATATGTGCCTAAATTCAATAAATATCTTGGTAACATCAAATATGACAAATAGTAGCAATAATAACTAGAATAATTACTCATCAGTCCATTAAATATTTTAGTTTCCTTTTTCTTTCTGGCTTGTTTCATCTTGTCAAATTAATTATTCCAGATAATATTTAATATGTAATAAATTATATATAATATTTTTTAAGTCATTTCAACTTGAGGGTCAAACTGAAATCTGCTGCAGACCATGTGACCGAACATGTGACAACCATTTTCTCAGAGAGTCAGGAGTCGTATTCTCATAAGCCTCCTCCTCCTCCTCCTCCTCCTCCTTCAGTTCTCCTGCTGTCAGCTGGGAGCTCAGAGCTTCTCTCTCATCAGTAACCTGCCGTCTGAATTAGTCGCCTTCCCTGGGACGTCTCTCTCTCTCTCTCTCTCTCTCTCTCTCTCTCTCTCTGACATTTCAATATGGGCAATCTGTCTTTGTTGGTTTAATCTTCCCATGGTGCACCTGCACTCTGCCATCGCTCTGATGTCAGGGGCAGAGGGGTGGGCGGAGCATCACTGTCCTCAATGCTGTTATGGTTGTTTGCTGTTTGCTGCTCCCACTTGTTTTTACTGTCCTTCATCACATTGCCAGGACGGAGGACAGCTTCGCACTCTCCTTTGAAGTTCACTGTGAACCACACACACACACAGAGGGCTGCGTTATTATTCCATTTCAGCTTCAGTTAGGGAGCAGCTCTGAAAATCACAACTTCTAAAGATTCAACAACAACAGCAGACGCAGTGTGTCGATTGCCAGAAGGCACAGAGGCAGTGAACCGGCAACCGGCGGTTTGAACGGCTCGAGCTGTGTGTGACGGTTTGTCTGCCGAGCTCTGTTTGCTCTGAGGGGTCGTGTTTGCACGGCTCTGAGCTCTGAGTTTTTTTTTTCAGGAGTGTGAATATGCATTTGACCAGTTCAAGTACAAGTCAAATACATCTCATATCGAAGTATTTAAACAAATACTTTAATTCAATCTGTACGGTATCCGTCAAACCACCGAACCAGCCTCCGAGGAAGATAAGAAGACATGATAGCAGCCGGTTTGTTTAGAAGCAGTCTGGTGTGGACATGTCCTTCTGCCTCCGACTGCTTGTCGCAGCGGGTTGTGAGAACAAAGGTCAGAGGTCGTTCTGGACTTCGCCGACGAAACAAACAGATCGAGCGTCTGATGTGAATTTAACCCTCGGCTCCGCCGCTCAGGAGGAGGCGCAGACAGACGGAGTTTGTTAAGGAGCTCCAGAGGAAGTCGTCTCTGATGTCTTCGATGACTTTGCTGAAGGTCGACTCCTCTCTGCTTTATCTCCAGCTCCTCTCAGACCTCCTCACCTCCTCACCTCCCGCTGAGGTCTGCGGCTCCTCGCCGCACGGAGGAGCTGCGTTAACGCACACAGCTAATTGGTCTTTAACTCGCTGCCTCTGTGATCAGGATTCAAAGGAGGCGCCGCTGGAGCCGCTGAGGAAGAAGTTAGGGAGAAGAGAGAGGAAACGGAGGACAAAGGTTCAGAGACCAGGGCTCTTCATCAGCTTCATGTTCATCTATCTATCTATCTATCTATCTATCTATCTATCTATCTATCTATCTATCTATCTATCTATCTATCTATCTGCAGATGCAGTCGTAGTTTCATCCTCATGTGAAATGTGAAACTCTGATCAGAACACGAGTTGTTAAGTTATTGATTTTTATTCTGTGACTACAAGTAAAAATACACAGTTAAAAGACTGGATCAGTCCTGGGTGTGTGTGTGTGGGGGGGCTGCTGCTCTGTTGTGGGCGGTTCTTTAATCCCGACTCCAGGTTTGTGTTTTTATCTCCTGCTGAAACCCTTTGAACTCAGCGGCGCTGGTCCGGCGTGCAGCGTTTGTTATTGTGGGCAACAGCCGTGTGAAGTAATGCTGTGGGTCACCTGTCAGGACGCGTTAGGCTTTCAACCAGAGGTGTGTGTGTGTGTGTCCCTCCTCATCCTCCTGTTACATCACTTCAGAGATTTTACGAGTTTCCACTTGAGGATTTCACAGGAAGAATCCACACACACACACGCACCCTCCCTGTGGCTGTGTGCTGCAGTCCTGATCCTAATATAATGATGCCACAGGATACACATTGGCCGGCCGCAGCCGGCGGACAGGCGGCTCATGATGCAGAATTAATGACTCTGTGGTGCGCCGGGCGCTCGCTGCCGGGACGTTTTATTTCCTAACACCACCAGCTCGGTGCAACGCGGCGGCTTCGCGTCTCCCCGCGGTCATTTGTCTGCAGCTCCTGCACTTGAACTCCGTTACGCTCCCCTCGCGGCCTCGTGAAGGTTTTAGTGAGGAAACACTGCAAGGATTCAACGGTTACACACCAACACAATTCAGCCTCTGTAAAACAGGCCGGGGGGGGGGTGTGGTTCTCACCACCATCGAGAAATGAAGCTAAAGGTCTTCTGGGTTGTGGTGTTGTGTCAAAAGTTTAATTTCCTTAAAATATAAAGTCATAAAGATGAATGCAGTGGTTTCCTTGTCCGTGATGCAGATAAATGAACGACAGGAATAAAGTTTTCAGTTGTTTTTAAATGGAAAAAAAAAATTAAGTTAACCCGTCGACCTGATGTCAAACGATTGAAACACTTCTCCATCAAACCCAAACACTCTCAGCTGCTTTAGTCCAATTAAACAGAAAGCTCAGTGTTTTCATTAAACTCCCTCATCATCGTCATCATCATCAACTCATGCTCCAGCAAAACGTCTGGATCCCGGGGGAACGGCGCTTATTGGAAAACGTCAAGCGACGACTGCTCTGAAAACACAATGAGTTGCTCGACTTGGCTGAGATCACATTAACTCAGCGGGACGCCCTGATTATGAAGCCATAAAATTAACTTTTAATGAAGGGAAATGGAATTATTTCTGCTCTACATAGATTCCTGAGCGCCGGCGCCTGCGAGAGGCGTACACCTGAGCTGGGAAACCAACACGGAAATGTTTGGAAACCGAATCTCAGTCTGCATCATTAGGTTACAGAATGTTGTGATTACATTCGCGGCCCCGGTCGGGTGAAGCTGCTCAGCTGTTTGCCAATGAAATTAAAATCCATCTATTCATCTCGCGTCTCCGGTTTCTCAGGGTTTATTCTTACGTGGGGATGTTTGTGGGCTCGGCCTCGTCGTGCGCGTGTTCGCTCGGTGCATTTTATTCGACGAAGACAGAGACACGGCGTCGCTGACTCCGTTTCCATGGACACCGAAGATCTTCATTCTGAATGTTCTCTTCAAATTTCTCTCTCTGTTCCATTTTTCGTTCTAATTTTCCAAAAGCAGAAACACAGAGAGGACGGTCTGAGTCTTGAACTGCTCAACGTGTTGTGATTTTTAACGAACTTCACGTGTTTGTTCTGTTTCTTCAGTTAATTCCATGTGTCCATGTTGATGTCAGCAGCTTCTCATCCAGACCATTATCAGGTAAACATCATCACCACACCCTGATTTGCCCTCCCAGCATGCCTCAGCGCCGATGACCGATGCTAACGGCGTGCTGGTTTGATGCTCCGTGCCGCAGCTGCAGGCCTCTCAGATTTATCTCCACTTCACAGAGGAGCTGCTGAATAACCAGCAGCTGGAGGGGCGACGCGCTTTCTGTTGTTGTTTTGAAGTCGCAGCGCAGGGGGCGTGCATGCGTGCGTGCGAACAAAAACTCCCGTCCTGCTTTCATCCTGCAGCCATCTTCTCTGTGGTGCTTGGCTTCTTTTATTTAGTGCGCTGACCGAGATTCAGAGGAACACTAAATCAGCTACGGGACAAAGAAACGCTGGTTTGTGTGCACGGATAAATGGTGTTTACAGATTCAGTAGAAATGGGAAACTCAGCTGCTGAGCTCGCAACTTTTCAGAGAAGTTTGTGTCGCTGTGCAGTGCCCCCTGCTGGTCTGAGGCCTGACAGGTTTCACTCTGAGGTCTCACGAGTTTCTTCTGTCTCCTTGTTCTGAAACGTTCTCAGAGCTCTGGTGGATTTACAGGCTTTATCGTATGTTTTATTTATCCATTTTATTTCACTTCGACAGCAGATGCTTTTCTCTGGGAGTTAATTGGCTCCACCCGAGTCACATGAACACGTGAACGTGCTGCAGCGCGTGAACGTCCCTGCTGCTCCGAGGACCTGAAGACACAAGTTAAGCTGCCTCCAGATCAGACGCACGTCTCACGTCCTGAGGTTCTGAGAGCAGGTTCACTGTGAAGGAGTTTTCATGTTAGAGCGGATAAAGTCATGTGGCTTCCCATGATGCACAGCTCCATTTGTCTCGTTGTTTTGTCTGCTTCCTGATGTGGAGCTGAAGGTCGTCTGCGGCATGAATAACCCACACGCAAGGTTCTGCTCCTGCCTGAATACTAACGAGCTGACGATTGGTTTAAAAAGCACTCAGATGGGTCTGCAACGCTCCGATCCGAGCTCTGTCCCTGAACCGTGTCTTTAAAGACGAGTCATTCCGTTGGAGAGCCTGTGTTTGGAACTCTGAGTGAGGCAGAGCCTCCTCCCCCTCCTCCTGCTGCTTTTTCCTGCTGCAACAGACAGGTTGTGTTTTTTGTTGTCGTCCTCTCAGCAGAATTGCACAAAAACTACTGAGTACGTCTTCTCAGAACTTTTTGAAAAGGTTAAAAGGGAATCAGCATATTTAGACTGAGAGGTCGTTAGCCTTGGAGGAGGTGCCAGTGCTCTGATTGGCCCTTGCGGTGTTTGGTCAAAGGGAACAGCCAACGCCTCTTGTTTGGCAGCAGGTGGCGCAGTGACTGGATAGTCGTCATGACGTATTTATGAGCTGCAGCTCCGCGTTTTCAGGGTTTCTGTCCCTGGCGGCCCCTCAGGTGAGCAGGTAATTGTCGGGTGGTTGGATGCAGCGCCTCCTCGTTAGCGCAGTGTTTTCGAACCCGAACCATTAAACTGAGCCGTCACGCTGACGGATTCGACCTTTGACCTCTTAAATGATGCAGCTCTGCGAAGCTGCAGCCTGAGAGAATCTCTTCACCGCAGCTAAACCCTGCTGTCACACGGTTTGTTAGAACCTCAGGAGACCCTGAACGAGCTCTCCAGTGTGTTTAGATAATTAATATATATTCAACCTGAAGTTGGTTCATTAACTTGATTCCTTCAGGTGATTCCGTCCAGATCAAAGTCGCCCTCTGACTGGTCGTCTAAGGGTTGGGGCCGTTTCCGTGGTAACGGCCAGTTGATTTAGAATCTTCCAGTGTTGAAGGTTTAAACTCTTCCTCCTGTGCAGTGTGTGTGTGGATGATGATGCATGTTGACTCAGCTGTCTCTGACTCATCGCGTGTTCGTGCGTGTGTGTGTGAGTGTGTTGTCCATCGTCGTTGCTTCTGATTCCAGTTTCATCGGCAGCAGCAGAGAAATCACGATGGGATGCAACACAGCTTAGTTTTGTTGTCGTTCTTTCAGCTGAAGCTCGATGACAATGTGACTGAAAACAAAGCACACGACTTTAACCGTGTGACGTAATCCGGTCGAGGGCAGAACGACTTTATTCATTAGGAGCTTTTGGCCGTGTCGTCAGGATCAGGTTTTACTTGCTGTGTTTGATCTCAAACAGTTTGGGCAGATTAAAACCTTCGCACAGATTTCACTTCATAACTCTTTGTGGCCTCAGGCTTGAATTTAAAACGCCTCCATTAAATTTAATATAAAGCGCGAGCAGATGTAAACACAGTGTAGAGGTTTAAAAACTGACCTGTTGTGTTTAAGTGAATTGTTCAGCTTTGGTGGGATATGAATAAGCGATGACAAATTATTTCCTCCCCGACCGAGTGGTTCTCTGCCGGCCCGATGAACGATTTAAATAAAATATGCCCAGTGTCAGACGGATGTTAATGTTAATAACGCGAAGTGGATTTGAATCCAACGCGTCGGGTGACAATGCCATCCCCCGGAAAATTTATTACACAAACATGCACCTCACAAATATGAGCGTTTTTTTTCCCTCTGCTCTCTGACATCAGCAGCAAGCTCGTTGGGTAATCTTCAGCATATTGGTTTGTGACGAATGGCTCTGGGAGTTGGGAGAGGAATGGAACGCATCTGTAAACAGCCCCGAGCATTTATCACAGGGACGTTAATCCTGAGAGGGTCCCAACGCTCCGGCAGAGACACTGGAGGCTGGTTAGCATGTGCTTAGCGTGTGCTTAGCGCGTGCTTAGCGTTGCGGTTGGAGTGCGGCTGGCGTGTGGTCCCAGAGCTGCTGGATGCTGCGAGGGCGGATCCTAAACATCTAATGTAAGGACACGCTGGAGACATCAGGTGCATTAATGTCCCCACATCCAGTGGAGTTAGATCTGTCCTCCAGTGAAGTGATGAAGATGATGTTGAGGTGAAGATGAAAGTGTCAGAATGAATGAATGTGACTGTTGGAGAGAGAGCGAGGTTCAGATAAAGACGACAGGAATAAAAACGTCTGTGCTGGAGAAAGAGAGAGAGAGAGAGGGAGGGAGAGTTCCACAGAAGCTTTTATCAGGCACTTTGATTTCAGACTAAATATTGTTTGTGCTGAAGGACACTCATGAATGAAGCGAATAAATAAATGGATCAGAAACAAAAACACAACACCAAGGAAAAAACTTTCAAAGGCAGTGAAACCAATGAAGGACGTTTACAGGCGGAGGCAGAGGGTTTGAGTTTCCATCATCCAGCCAGTGTCTCCTCTCCCAGTTGGTTTTTGGAGACGAACCCTCACTCGTTCATGGTGAGTTGTGGCCGCTGCCTGGTGTCCACGTGAGGACACGTGGGGACATTCAGCGTCGTTGTGCTGCTCTTTGATGAGACGGATCAAAGTCAAGCATTTCTTATCGTCACACAAACAGAGTTGACCTTTGCGATTTCACGTTGTAGTGAGCCACAGATCAGAAACAGCAGCTTCAGCAGCTCCTTTGCTCTGACAGTGCACAGATTTATTGCTGAGTAATTCTGCACCTGTGTGTGTGTGTGTGTGTGTGTCGAGGGAGGCTTTGCCTTGGTGACACGTTGTAAAGGAGCTTTCATGTGCTTCATCACAATGGGCCCAGATTGAAAGTGGATTATTTCACCTGGCTCCTGAATCCTGAAGAACGGCGGCTCGGCCGGGTCCCCGGCAGAGGAATCACTACATCACTGTGGAAACAAGGTTAGCCTCTGATTCATGCTCCTGCTGCTCTGCAGGTCCACCGCTGTGAGCTGCTCTGTCTTTAAAAGTTACACGGCGGCCTCCCGCTCCGTGGAACATAAGTCAGACGGCGACCGGCGCCGAGTTCACCGCTGTCTGGAGAACGTTCGGAGAGAGCCGAAGAAGAGAAGCTGTTTGTTTTACACCGCTCCTCTGATCCTGGACTCTGTCGGACCGTCTCCTCCTGCAGGAGCAGCGGAGCCTGAGCGTCAGGGAGGGAGTCAAGTAAAGAACTCAGAGACTCAGAGGCAGAAATGTTCTTCTTGACATTTTATTCAGTCATTCACAGATCACCCCCCCCCCCCCCCCCCCCACTTCTTTGTTTGGTTCAAACTGTGTCTCCCCGTCCCCTCACTTCTTTGTTTGGTTCAAACTGTGTCTTCACCTCCTTCTCTCCCTCTCTCCATCTCTTCGTTTCAGCGGCTTCTCCATTCTGCACATGCCCCCCCCTTGCAAATGAACAAGCGAGCCGGCAAACAGACAGACAAATAAATAGAAGTGGAATTACATAACACGATATAATTCATCAGCACACAATCAAAAAGGAGCAAAGTCAAACACAAAGTCAACAAAAAGGCGAAAGCTGCAGCGAATGGGAACACGTCGACAAAGGGGACGATCCCAGGACACATCTGCGTGAATAATGGCTCGAAAACGGAGCGAGCGGCGATTGTTAGTCTCTATTAGACGCCCCGTCTCTCGCTCTCATCAGCGCCAAGCGCCACGCTGGTTCATCAGTCACTTCAAGGACAGAACGCCATCTTCCAGGGAGCTCGCAGCCGCCCCGGCACCCGGGCCAGAGCTTCACCCGCCATGGGTGCTCTCGCCCGGGGGTTGCCGGGCATTAATCTTGGTCAATTCTTGCAGTGCACCCTGGGTATTCTGGTCCACCGCCTCCACCAGGCTCGATGGTGCAGAGAGCGGACGGTCGGATGCGGTGAAACATTTAATCTCGCGGTCACGCCCTCTTAACCTCTCCGTTCAGTCCGGAACTCGTGACTTCCAGGCGTCTTTGAGCCGCTGCAAGGGGGCGGGGCTTCCACAGAAAGTCACACATGAGACGTGATTGGATAAGAGAGAGGTGATGATGTCACTTAAATTAATCGCCAAGGTTCCTCTGAAGGAACTGTACTTCACAATAAAAGTTTGAATATTTTTGTGAACAAAGTTTCTACTTTAAACTTTAAGATTATAAAGTTTGGACTAAAAAACTCAATTGGAATATCACAAGAATCAAATCTTGGAAATTAATTTTCAAAAAATTGATCGATCTATCTCAGAAAAAAAAGAAAGAATCACGTTAATTCAAACTTGAAAAAAAAAAAACAATGATGATGGAATATTGTACTCCTGTCATGAACCCACTTTATTTTATTTTATCATGAAGACACGTGTTCCCATTTCTTTGAAACCAGGAAGCGTTGTGTTCCTCTGCAGCTCTGTGAGCTAATGTTGCGTTGATAAAGCGGCAAAAGCAGGAAACATGTCAGATGTGATGTCATTGACCTCATTATCACACAGATCGGAGCATCCATCACGTTGTGCCTCTAATCGCCTTAATGGATCCCGGACGTCTCTGCCGGTGGAGCGCAGGTGGAGCTGACAACGGCACTGGCCAGATTCCACTCGGTGGTTTCCGGCGTCAGCAGCGCCTCCGGGTGCGGCGAGGACGGACACACCTGCAATCATCTGGAACCAGGAGACCCAGGATCAGGGGGTGGGGTGGGGCCTCCGGTGAGCACGGCGGCTGTTGGGGAAAAGGTCAGGGGACTCTGTTGGTATTCTGCAGCCGTGGAGGGCTTTGGCAGGACACTTGACAGCGCAGCGGCCACTCGAGCTTGAAATGATGTTGCTTCTTTGGGCCGGGAGGCGATGGCTCCCACGCCACACGGCAGACGCAGGGCCCCATAAATCCTGCGGTGTAAATAAAGAGCTGCTCCGCTCGGCCACGACTCGCTCTGTGTTTCCTCTGTTCTTCTAAACTCTTTCTGTCCATGTCCTCCTTCTCCTCTTCCCTCTCATTTTTCAGCCTTTTGTTTCTCTCCTGTTTTCTTCCCTTTTTTCAGTGCTGACAGACTCACGGCTTTAATTTAATCTCCATCGCCGCTCACTTTCCTGCGCGTCTGCTACATCCCCTCTTCTGTCTGTCCTCCGTCCTCACTCCTGTCTGTCTCTGAGGTCTCTGACTCCACAGATCTGGAGTCAGGGGGCATGTGTGTCGGGTGGTTATGAGAAAGGAAGGCGAGGGTAAATCTCATTTAGTCGCAGTTTGACTTTATTAACTGCACAGCAGGCGCTGACAGAGGTTTATCCTCTGACAGATGTTCTGGATGCTGCTTACAGCGTCCAACCACTACCCCCCCAACGCACAAACACACACACACACACACGTGCAGCCCCTAATTACTGGCTCGCCGGGCCTCAGGCCCAGCAGGAAGCTCGTTGCCATTTCAGAACCACTCCACTGTAGAAAATACCAAACACATCCAAACCAAATGGACATTCACTCTGGTGTCCCGCACACACAGACAGACAGACTCCTGTCCTCTGTCCCCCTGGACCCACCTGTCAATCATGTTCAGTTAACCAATTGAAGCCAAACTGATCACAGGGACCTGACCTGACCGGTTAGAGGAGGACGACCTGGAACAAGAGAAACATCTTGATTTGAATAAAACCTGGATCCACGTTTTAAAGACATTTCATGGATCCTGAGGAGCGGGAGGATACTGAGTCCTTGTGTCTGATTCTGGCTGAAGCTCCTCCAGCTCGGACCATATGTTGGGGATAAGTTATGCTCGGCTCTCTGGACTGTGTCTCTGCCCTTGGCGTCTTTGTGGTGCAGCGGGGGGGAGTGGCCTGGCAGAGCGATCGCTCTTTTTCCAAAGGAGGGTCATTTGCATTTTAGTCAAAGATTATTCATCAAGGCCTTTGTTCCAAGTTCCTGTCCCTTTAATATCATTTCCATATCTTAACATTTGAGTAACCTTGAAAGCAGCAGAGGATGAACCCATCGTGTGGGGCCCATCGACGAAGAGGTTCATTACCTTCGTCGTTAAGACATGCACCCTGGACCAGCGTCAGTCTCACAGTCAAGGACAGACGCTACCGGCGGAGACATCTTCTGTAGACACCGCTGACTCCATTCACCGTCCCTGTGGACATCATGCCGAAGACATGCCTCCAGCTCGTTTCATTAGACGTTAGCTCGTTCATAATAATATCCAGAGTGACGCCAGCACGCTCCAAATAATATTTGTTTCTGTCTCAGGCTTCACATTTGCAGCCTAATTTATTATTTGCAGTCTGGAAAATGCACCAACAAGAGCAGTGATAAATTACAGAAATAAATTACACTGAACAGACGGGACGGGAAAAAATGAAACATTTAATAGAATCCGTCCGGTGTTATCGGGACGTGTTGAATCCTCCCCTGGTGCTCGCTCTGAGACTTTCATTATGTGAATAAAATAATCCGGTTCCTCATGAAAATACAAACTTCACATTTAGAGAAACACACGCACATCAGCTCTGATTTTAAACGAGTTCCTTGTGTTTGGAAATGCCATTAGGTTGAGCATAGCAGAGGCGGAGCCGGAGAGAAGCCTGTTCATATTTTATTCTGCTGCTGTGTTGTGACGGCAGCAGGTCAGTGATAAATGACTTTGTTCAGTGTGTTAGGGACGACGTGCACAGTGTTCGGTCACAGGTGGGAAATAAAAGACGCAAAAATATTATTCAAAATGTAAATACAATTATATTAATGAATTCAATGAATTTAAGTGATATTATTATTGTTGTTGTTGTTGCTGTTATTATCTTGAATTCTAACGTTATGCGCTCAGCTGATGTTCCTCTGGGTGTTTTAGTGTCTGTCTCTGTGATGTGTCTCTTTAAATCCTCCTCCTCGTCTGAAGCACCTGGAGAGAAAAAAAAACATTTAAACTCTGCAACAGGAAGAAAGTCCTCTGATGTAATTTGTCTGTTTCTTTGAATAAAGTTCAGAAGAAGCTGTTGACAGTTCTCCGGCTTTGTAAGAGAGGAGCTGTCTGCAGGCGCTGATACCGCAAGCGTGAGAGGGCTCAGTTTGAAATGTATAAATATATATATATATATAGTATAAGTTTTAATAGGTTTGAGGGACGTCAGCAGTTTGAAATCGTCCTCGGCTCTCGTCTGCTGGGAAGAAAGATGTTCTGCTCGGTTCAAGTTTTGAAATAGGCCTTTGTCTTTCGTCCTTAAGGATGAAACTTCTGCTCGTCATTTGGACACCAACGTGGAAGCAGTGCGTGTTTATTTCCTGTTGCACCTGCAGCTCTTTGGTTCGACACCCGGACCCTGATTCAGTGACAAACGCCTCTCGGGACAAGAGGAGCACGATCTGCTGAAGCAGGGAGGCTTGTCTTTGGCGTGAGCTGGATGCGACTTGACGTGCGCTGATTGAGACGTAATATTTTTCCGTGTCTGAGGTGAGGAGTCAGGAGTCTCTCGTTGCAGAAGCTATTACCAACGCTGAGCGAGCGGCGGGCTGGGAGGAATGTGAGGAGAGGAGCAGTGGATGTGACAAGACTGAATAAGGTGCGACCGAGGAGGCGTCTTCAACTTTGGGATGAGTTTCTGATGAGTCCGCGGCTCGGTGGCAGTGGTCTGAGCCCGAGCATCCAGATGCAGGTCTGCAGGCGTTGACCATCTCTTTACCAACCTCTTTGCACAAACCTGCCTCAGACGCCACTCTGCAAACAACATCTGTCGTTCTAATTGAGTTCCAGTGTTGGTGCGTGCTAACTCAACCTAATGGAAACTGCTTACCTTTTTCCGGGTGCACACTAAAGCCCTCCCTCCCGGTGCTGATCCCAGTTCATAACATCGGCGTTTCCAGGGATTTCTGCAGTGCCACTAACTTTATTTTTTAATCTGTGTTTGATTTGTGTTTCTCTGTTCACTGCCGCAGAAACCTAATTTCCCCCGAGAATCATTAACCAAGGTAACCAAGGAGCTCGTGTGACACGGGAGAATTATACAGAGTCAGATCACTACTTTAGCAATAAACTCTGTATAATTAAATTAGACAAATGTGAGATGAATGCATGTAGGACGATTAAGAAATGAAAGAGGAGATAAAGTAGCTTGTTAGCGCGCTAACGTCAGCGGAGATCGAGTTTCAACTCATGCAAGACAGAATATCTGAACCTGCCATGTTTCTGTGGCAGTCGATCAGGGTGATTGACAGCTGGTGCCATGCAGTGTGTGAGTGGGCGTCCATCACAGGGTCACGGGGGGGTGGAGCCAATCACTTTTGTCAGTGGGCGAGAGGCGGGGTTAGACCCTGGACAAGTAGCCAGTTCATCGGAAGGCTAATTTAAACATTAGATAATTTAGCCATTTAAAAAAAAACAGCTTTTTACTTTTCTGTTTCTCTGCGTGAACAACTTCCTGGTAAAATTCCGAGGCAAATGACCTTTGTGTAAATTTAAGTTTAGGAAGAGGCAGAGGTCAGGTTGTGGATCCTGAAGTGAATCTGGTTTCAGCTCTTAGTTCAGGCGACGCTCGGCCTCTTCTCTCTCCGCACTAATCACCTTTGGTTTAAATGAGCTCCGTTAATTCAGTGGTTGGGACGCCGTGCTGACCGCAACACCTGACAGTAATTCATTATGAACGCCGTCACCCAGGTAATCACGCAGGACGGCGGGACAAACGCGGCTCTCTGCTCTTTAGGAACAATCATTTGTGAGAGGAAGTGGCAGCAGAGACTTGACGTCAGCAGATATTCAACTCGATTCAAAGGCTCCTCCCTGTCCTTCTTTACCTTCTTATCCTACCCTTTTATTTCTCTGCGCATCACATGACTCCTCAGCACCATCACAGGATGTTTTTAGTTCAGACTTCGATCCACTGGTTTTTATCTCGATTGTCCCTCTGATGAGACGCCATGATTGGCAGCTGAAACTGACTCGTGATTGGCCGAGCAGCTGGGACCTCGGGACCATGACTCCTCCCCTCTGGCTTCCGGTGGTGTGAAGTGGGAGGAGCTGAGTAAAGAAGAAGGAGGCGGAGTCTTCAATGCTGAGCAATTGTTGTTCTTGAGCTTTTAGCTGAAGCCTTGGAACTCGTCGTCTATTTTACACTAAATATGGTTATTCTGAAGTGTCCCAACACACACACACACACACACACACACACACTGAGTCAGATGATCACTGGGTGAGTTATGGGCCCTTTTCTTTTTGAACAGTGAACTCTTTGAGCGGAGTCCTGACAGAGATGGAGCGCAGGGATAATTGTTTCATTGCTGCGTGTGAAGCGGCCCATCCATCAGGCGGCCGCTCCGCAGTCGATGTGCTTAATGTGTAGATGAGGACGAGTCCCGGCGTCGGCGGAGGGAAGTGGCTAAGCGAGCAGACGGTTCCGAGCCCCGCCATCATCCAGGGGATCTGTCTTCATTGTACAGAGACGTCGGAGGGGAAATTCAAAAGGAGATTAGATGTCCGACAGGAGTAGCTTCACACCTGGAGCCACGCTTGTGATGGTGCTGTACCAGGACGTTTTGAAAGATGAAATTAAAAAGGAAAAGCTGTTCTGTTTGGATGATCACATGTTGTAAAAAGAGGAACAATCCGAACAGGAGGCTTCAAAAACTGCAAATAAAGTTAGGAAGAATTTCCTGAAGCAGTATATTAAATCACTGTGTGTGTGAGTGTGTACGTGTGTGTCGTACATTAACATTCAGGACGGCCAGCGCTGCCTCTGTGTGACTGCAGGGACTTAATGACCTGCAGGAGAATCTTTTCATACAATATAAAGCTGCTGACAACAGCCGCTGTCAGACTCCATCATATTCCTCTATGAATCAACACTTTAACCCTGTTCAGCGCATTATATTTTCTCTGCCGTCCTAAAACCACAAGAGTGCTTTTAATTAAATGCACTCGCGTACAGTTTAATTATTATTATGTTAAGTTCGCTGCTGTTGATAGAGCCACTTCAGTGGCATGGGTCAGAACTCTGGTCCTCTGACTGAACTTTGGCCTGTTGGCCGCACCTCTCCACCTGATACCACCCAGCCAGAGATGGTGAACCGGTGATGGTGAACCAGTGAACAGGGAGCGTCAGAGGTGTTTGCAGTGGCGGTTGAGAATAATCACGGTAGTAAATCTAGAAAACAGCGACAACACAGCGGGTTATTTATCAGCACTCGTCTGCAGGAGTCGGTGTGAAGTGCTCGGCTGAGTGCGAAGAGGCCGACGGCGATTAGGCCGCTCTCCATTTGCATAACGACCTCATCTAGTCACTTTTCATCCACAGCTTTGCTGTGTTTTAGGATGGCGTGTTCTTTAAAGACGGGGGGACATTCCAGGTGTGTGTTTTTACAGAGGTGGTCTTATTTACAGCAAGCTTCGCCCACCTGGTTCCTCAAACCCAGACGAATGAGTCCTGGTGTTCCTCTGATTGAGATTCACCTGCTCGGCTCACTCTCGTTCGGCATCGCTCTCCGTCTCGCGGTGTGCGGCGTTCGTTGACAAGCCGAGCAGAACGCCAAAGGTCGGCGCGGCTCGCTGCGCCTCAGAGTGCGAGGAGCTCTTCCTCCCCAAACTAGATTACACCATGAATCAGTGGCTTGCGTTATAAGCCAGCCAGTAATCCAGCCAGGAGGGAGGCTGTTTGTGTGGCGGCCGCGCTGCGGCCGCGCCACACTCCGGCTTTAAACCGCCGTGACCGCAAGCGAAGCCGACGTCATCGTGTATCGACAGTTTTGAATATTCACTGTAAAATGAGGAGTTGAGAAGAAACCTGGTGCAAACCAGAGGAGTCTGAAACAATTTAAAAACACACACGCTGTGATCTCAGAATCATCTGAACACTGAAACAAAGATAAGAGAAGATAAAGAATGGATCATTGTAAATATTTAATATCTTCAGATCAAAAGAAGATCTGTGTTTCTATTTATCCTGGAAACTGAACCAAAGAGCGAACATCAGATATTTCCCTCAGACATCATCCGACGGATCTGCGGAGTCCGACTGTTGCCCGTTAATGGTGCGAGCGGCGGAGAGACATCACAGCAAATTAAAGAAATCTGCTGCGCCGCACTTTTCCTGTGTGGCCGTAATGTGATTACAATAAAATACTGCTGGAGGTAATCCGATCACAGAATTTTAATCAAGCAATTACAGTTTTATTCCCGCAGATGAAATGGCCGCTGTCTCTAACAAGTCAGATTAATAACAGTCGCACTTGTTAAGCGTCTGTCGCAGAACCAGTCGGGATAAAGGATCGCGATTCGGCATTTCACAGGTAGCAGAAGCAGCCGCCGCAGCTCATGGTGGAGGTTCATTAAGACCATAATCACAGAACATGTTAAACTCTCGCCTTCCTCTGGTGTACAACAGCATCATTAGCTGCGGCGGTAATTGTTTTGCCTCCACCTGCCAACGGGAAGTTTCTGTGAGAGTTCTCAAAAGACTTTCATCATTTTTAACATAGCTTCAATGACCTTTGTGTTTCATCAGGCGGAGTGCAGGAGGACGCCGTCAGGAGGTTCATGGGAGACAGGATGACATTCACCAGCAGACCGGAGTCGGATTTCCTGTGATATTACTGCATCGCTGGTGAGCCTCTGTCCATTCACACACACACACACACACACAGGATTATTTTTTAAGTAACTAGCTGAAAGAACAATTTTAACAACTAGAAAACAATCAATTCTTATATTAAATAGAAATGAAATGCATTACATCAAACAGATTTCTTCTGGTTTACGGAAAACAAAGTGTGCATGTTCCAGGCTGAGGTCACTGTGGTCATTCAGCCACGATCTCCGCCCACTTAACCTCTACAGGGTGACGAGGGCCGGGGGCCGGGGGCCGCTCTTGGTGTTTATCGAGGGGCAGCTGCCAACATGGCCGTTAATGTGCCGTTACAACGTTGGCTAATGATTCTGTTCTCAGGTCACTTACTTATCGTCTATTTATAGAATACGGGTCCGTTATATAAAGAGATAATACTCCTCATCGTAGCTGCAGGACCAAGCACAGATGCATTGTGGGTGTAGAGTGGATTTTAGCTTCTGTTTCTTTTCTACCTTGGTTTGAAAAGAAATCTCTGAGCTCGTCCAGTTTGAATCGAGCAGAAACGCCAAGTGCCACTTTCAGCTCTGTCGAGCCCCGTCGGGTAAGGAGACGTTACGATTGAGATGAGCAGAGCAGGAGGAGGTGGAGGAGGAGGAGGATGGTGCTTCATCTTCAGAGGTTTGAGAGGTTTTTCTCCCCGCTCCTCTCTCCCATCTGCTGCAGGGAATGACCTCACGTTAAACATCAGTAAATGACCGCAGCAGCAGATCCGCCGCTGGAGTTTAAAACGATCGCTGCAGCAGATGAATATTTGTTTATTTATTTTTGTTACTGGCTTCACTCGTCCAGTAACTTCTGATCTCCACCCAGACCCTGTGGACCCGTCTGAATTTAAAGAATGTGACCAACAAATGATTCTTTCAACCCACGGCTCCAGTGGGTGGATCCTGTCAGGCCAGGACTCGGTTGCCAGGCAACAGGGGAAACAACAACAACAATAATAAATATAATAACTTATCTTTAACAAAGCCCCTTACCACAGTGTTTAGTGAGACACAAACAAGAAACAACAACTGATGTTTAGTCAGAGGCAACAAGTAAATTAATAAGATGAAATATATTAGGGAATCAGAAATAATAACAATAAGTAAAAAAGCAGAAAACAATCAAGTTAAAGTTGTTCGTTAAAATAAAATGACGTTAGCTGAGAAACGTCTGCAGAAGATGAACTTTACTTCTGTTGGATTGTTTGTTTTTTTTTTAGCACAAATGTACAACAACTTGTGGACTAACACAATACTTCTACTTTGCTGTATACTCAAATACTGCAGTTTCGCCCTGTTTGAGGCTCGGTGTACTTCTCTTTGTCTTTTTCTACTTCGCTTTGGAAAGAGTCGCTGCAGAGGAATGGGAGGGAACCGTCTCAGGTCACTCGTATTCTCTCTCACTCACACACACACACACACACTCACACACACACACACTGCATATAAATCAAAGTGACACAACCTCATGGGAGCACACATATGCCTTTATACACACTCAGACTCACACTGATGGCTTTCTCTGAGATTCACTGCAGCTGTAAAAAGATCTCATGAAAGAGTGTGGGGGGGATGAGAGGGGCTTCAGCTCTGGAGGGTTCATTAACCGACACACACACACACACACACACACACACTCTGAGGCATAAACTGACCCCTGGAAGGAATTCATTCATTTTTATTCCCTCTCACCTCCTGATGTTTATTTGTTTTCCGACCCATTAGCTTAGCGGCGTCCCAGCCTCTATCCTCTCCCAGGGTCCGTCTCGTCGTTACACGGCGTGCGGCCGCTCCTCATGAACACGCGACGGACCACTACGCCTGGCTGTAAAAATAAGGTGGCGAAAAAAGGGCCTGAAAACCAGTGTTACTTTGGTCGGAAATAAAGTGAGACAAGTGTCCCGTAAACTTTTACTGTTGATGAATCTGGACTTCACGAACAAACACGTCAAAGAAAAGTCGATGTTAACGTAGCCTCTAAATTGCGAAGCTGGAGCTGGAGATGTTTCGGATTTTTTTTCAGTTGCAGCTTTACGACACCTGAGCGGCGACACCTCCTCCTCGCTCTCATTGGCTGTCACAGGTGACGAGACGTGTCACTCCCGCCTTAGCTCACGCTCACTCAAACACAATAATCACAGTCACCGTTCATCCTTAGCTCCTGTCGGCTCATTTCGAATTCCTCCCTGTCACGCACACACGCACTCCTCCCTCCCTTCCTCGCGCAGAGCAATGTGCGACACGATTTCTATCACGTTAATGATGCTTTATTGTGCCGGAGGCGGAGACAGAGAAAGGCAGGAAGGATTAGGAGGCGAATGGAGGGAAATGTTCTGAGGAGCTGCCGCCTGAACGTGACAACACGGAGACGTGAACACAGACTGATAGCAGAGCACAAAGGCGTCTAATGTTCCAGTCACAATGAAGAGAAAACAACCAAGCAAGGAACAGGAAAATGAATTTGATTCATATTTGGGGGTGGGACACAGAAATTAAATCATGGATTTTAATATTTGTATAATATTTTAAAACATGTATAGGTGTTTCCAAAGGATCTGGATAGTTACGGTCTTCCACTGCGGCCTCACAGATGGGGCATCGATCAAACTAAAGAAACAAGACGTCATGATTGACAGCTGATGGTAGCATTGGCTCCAAGAACAAGATGGCGTCACCGCCTCAAATATGGTTGAGCTTTGTCAATTTTATGGTTCGATTAAAGTTCCGGGTTTGAACCTTTGTCTCAGGCTTTACACCCACTGTCCTCCTGGACCGGCCCTCTGCACCACGTGTGGTCATTGCATGGGAAACATGTTCTGAAATCCCACCAAACACGTGTTCAGCAAAGAAAATACGATTTCTGGATGCCTGGGACCTGATGGGGCCCGGGTGAGGAATTGTCTGTGAGTGTCCTCCTGCTGCAGTGACGCAGTCCAGATGGTCTCAGTGTGAATCAGAGACAAAGTGCAGTGGGGGGGGGGGTGGTGGCGGTCCTGGTCAGAGGTTTTCATGACGCGGGGTCAGATCTTTGACGTTGTGGAGGTTGGAACGATCATACACTGCTCCAGTCGTCGCAGCAGGTGCTTCGCGCGTCGACCTTGTTCCACCGGGTTTACGGCCTCGTCCTGTATTCTCATGTCAGCATATTCATGGCTTGCAGTGAACCATCTGTGAACCCGCTCTGTGCCAGGACAACTCTCTGCCCGGTGATGGAGCCAAGTTTGACCCACGGTGGACGTATAGAGGGAGGGGGGTTGGGGGGGGGGGGGTTAGGGGGGGGGGGGGGGGGGGGGGGGGTGTTATCTGCAGCAGTGATGAGGAGTAAAAGCTTATATAGGGTTAGAAGAGTGAATATGATTAGTGGAGCTTCAGCCAGCGAACAATGCGGGGATCCAGTAGAGTGGGATGCAGCACTTTGTTTCCATCAGCGGGAAATTAAAGCAAAGCAGAACCGACAGTCGGGCAGCGACAGCTTCGAGGAAACGTGTTCGAGGCCGAGTGGACTTGCGGGTGAAGTGCTAGTCAAACTCGCTCGCGCTCAATTTAACCAAGTTTAATTATTCAGATGGATGAAATCTCGCTGTGACGTTTTCTGCTGCTCGATCAGCGTGATTCTGCCTGACAGAGAACATCGTGACATTTCATGCGATTCAAGACAAAATGCTTCTCCTCAAAGTTGTGACCACAAGCTGCCGACTGGATTTTACCTCCGAGTGACGCACTTAAATGATTTTGTGTCCAGGCAGGAGTGGTGTGACGGACAGCTCGTCCACTCCAATGCACATTTATTGAAAAAACAACCTTTGGTTTTGGGGCCACACACAAAATCTTGGTTAGGGTCACCAAAATCCTAGGGCTGGCCCTATATTTAAGGAAGTGAAGTTTTGAAAACTCTACTAAAAATATATATACGTGAATCGATGAATGCAATCGTTGCAGCAGGTTTCCAATGAGCTGGCGTCAGTTCAGCACCTCACACCCACTGATGCTGTTTATCTGTGAAGCCTCTTCCACGTTTCCAGGGAAACTGATTGAGCCTGAGGAAAAATATCAGAGTATTACTGAGGTAGATTCTCTGAGCTGCAGTTCGAGGGGAAGATGATGAACTCAACTGTTCACTTTTTTTGTATTTTGTCATTTTTAGTGAATCGAAAAACCAGAAGATTTGATTGGAATTAAACCGGCGTGAATATGAGATTTCACGATGCATTGAAATGTAATCAGATTATTGTTGACTGACTTGTTAGACTGAGGGGTGGGGCCGTGACGGACAGAGTTCAAGGCAGGAGGAGAGTGACAGGAACGAGTGACGGCTCAGTTCAGGGGAGGAAGACGAGAAGGAGGAGAGGAAGGAAATAAGACGGGGGACACCGAGCCAGCATCCCAGACCACCGCCATGGTCTTCTGTCCCACAATCCATCAGGGCGTCTGAGGCGGTATGGCCACATGCCACGATGACAAATGTGCTGTCGGCCGAACACAATCCAGTGAAACTGAAGCGCTCAGATTCCCACTGAGTCACATGACGCTGACGGTCCTTCATCAGTTGACTGTTCATCTTCATTTTTCTGATGATAACTCTTCATGAATATTTGTTTCCAAAGTGAATTCACATCATCATCAGGCTCCACCCCCTCCGCCACGCCGAAGAAATGTTTAGCTTCAGATATTCAAGCTTCTTTCAGAATAAAACTGAAGCCAACGTTTTCCAGAGGAGATGACTATGAGAATGTAGGAGCGCACTTTATGATGATGATGAGGCATCTTCCTCTTGTTTGCTCTGTGGACAGAGTCCTTGTTGATGGTGCTTTCAGGTGCCTGTGGGAAATTATTCATGTGTCTAAAAACTGCACAGTCACAGATGGAGACGTGACCCAGAACGGCACAGATCGGCCGTGTGATGTGAGCTTAAGTAATGCTCAGAACTTTAACAGCAGAAATGTTCAATTATTAAAAAATAGAACCTCGTATTATCACTTGTTCTCGGTGTCAGCCCCCAAACACCGGCCGCACACGCTCTCACACCAGATGCCTGCTGGGTACTCTGAGGACCTGGCTCGTTATTCCTGTTTTTCATTAGCCATGCAGTTTGTGGAGTGATGCGAGCGGTTTAGGTCACGCTGCTCCCGGGAGAGTCCCTCTCTTCTCCCGTGACCTCGCCCAGCACATCAGCATCACAATGGCGACTCTGAACAAACCCCACGCATCTGTTACTGCCTCTTTAACTCTCCGCTCAGGCGCCACGGCCCCGTCCGCTCTGCACCCTGCGCACGTGTTCCAACGCCGAGCTGAAATGCGCTCCGACCTCAGCCCCGCCTTCATCGCCGCCGTGCGTCCTCAAACACGAAACCTGAAAACCACGGAACTGCCCATCACTCCCTCCTCTCTCTAATCTGACAGCCACAGCGAAGACACGCTATCAAATATTAAAACACATTAAATATACAACAGCAGTTGGTTTTTATGACTCACCAGGCTGTGCTCTAATCATTATTATCTACCGTATCTCTCAATGTAAACACCAGTTCTGTCCAACTGGGTTTCAAGAGCCTTCAGGGGCCCCTAGCTAAGCAGACCTTGGGGCCCGATAGAAAAGAGGTTTAGCCGTAGTGTGAACTCGGGGCCATCGTTCCAGACTCATCAACACATTTACATGTTCTGGACTTCGGCTATTTGCTGAGGCTGAACGATGTTGTTTGTCTCAGGACAGGGTCTTAGTTCAATGCTGTCCCCTTTTTACGAGGACATAACGTGTCCATCATGTGGTTAAGGACCTCCTTGCAGCTCCTGCTGCACCTTGGCACTTTACCGCCTATGTTTATGACGGCAGCTTGGGTTCAGGGGTGAGGGGCATTGATGGAGCAGTCCACCCCTCTGAAGGACCGTCCCCCTTCGTCCTTATTCTGCCGCATCCAGTGCTTGAATCGAGACACAGCGCGATGTAAACATACCCAGAGTGCGTGGTCTGTTCCAGCTTTACTCTGCTCGCCTCCCTCTGCTGCACCTCCTTCAGTAGTGAGGAAGGAGTAACGACCGAGGGGAGCTGGCCTGGTTTCACTGATCCGTGCATGAAGGTCAAATAGTGAGGAGGACGCACTGAGTCGGGTAATAACAGGAGAGGCTTCAGAGCTGCTGCGGCTTCAACATTTTAAACTTTGACTTAAAATCAGGAAAGAGAAAAACTATGGTGACTGTTGTTTATCTAAGTTGAGTGGATGGTGTGTCACTGTATAGAACAGATCAACACATCTATCAAGCTGCTCACGCTCTGTGACTCCAGTTTGTTTATGTACAATGTGTGTGTGTGTGTGTGTCGGCCCATAGATCGGCCTGTCCCCTGTCAGACGGGGCGAGTGTTTAACAAATGACTGCCAGCTCGTGGACACAGGGGCCGGGGACCTCGGCAAGGGAGTCGGCCAACAACAAATCTCAGAAATCAATATGACAGGGCCTGGGGTAATCAGCATCAATGATTTTAAACTGGAATAAGTCCCTCGGGGAGAAGAATGATAAAATCCTCTGAGCTCGCAGTCAGAAAAACATCCCGAGGATGAAGGATGGAGAGGAGGAAGAAAAAGAGGTGGAGGGGGAGAGGAGAA
Organism: Pseudorhombus dupliciocellatus; assembly: GCA_016785235.1. NCBI lineage: Eukaryota > Metazoa > Chordata > Actinopteri > Pleuronectiformes > Paralichthyidae > Pseudorhombus > Pseudorhombus dupliciocellatus. Next base: position 976,616 of record JAFBJW010000183.1, read on the forward strand.
AGAGAATATTGATGCAGTTTTTTTTTTTCTTTTTTCCCAGAAACCCCTGCAGCAGGGTTGGGTTCTTTGTTGTGCTTTCGCTATCATCTGTGATCGTCTCCGCTTTCTTTCTCTTAACTTCATCACTCATTCTCCCGCGCTCTCTCTCACCCAGCTGCTTCGTTTCTTCTCTCGCTGTCAGTGTCCGTCTGCAGCAGTTCGCCTCACAAATGACTCTGAACATCGATCGCGTTTTTACTCCCTAGATATTTTAAGTTGTGTTCCCAGTGTGATATTGAGATGTGTTTAATCCAGAAGATTCAGAGTCAGAGCTAACTCTACGAACGTAGCTCTACATTCACCCCGTCTTCAAACACGACCTCTGGATTTCCTGCAGCGGTCACGCGTCGTGCGCTCCGTGTGTCTGAGACCGTGGAAGTTTATTTTACTGTTTTTAATCTCAGTTTTATGACACCTCCGTCCCATTTTCATTGCTCAGCTTGTTGTGCGTTGAATTGTGGGTCTGCTAGCTTGTCCAATTGCGTGCCTCTGTGGCTCTGAGACACAGGTGGTAACGGTAACACAAGCATCTATGTCGGGGTTGCCTAGCAACAGCGCTCTAACACTATGACTCTTAATCACGCCGACTTCTCGACTGAGCAGATCGTAACCGCAGGTCGTTAATAAACTCATTAACAGCTCGTCAGGGGGAAACCAAGCGAGACAGAATCTCATTGAAAGGGCTTTTAAATCACCAAATTATGGTTTTATTTCCAGTTTGGGAAAGATGTATATTTTAAATAATTAAAACAAAACAAATTATTGTCTTCAACATAACATGGACATCACGTGTCCAAAATGGACACGTGATGTCCATTTTCCAGTCATGAAAGAGCGATGATTGAGACTCTTCACTCCCACTCAGGTTTGTTTTAAACACTCCGGGAGAATCTGTTACAGGTCCCAGCAACAAGCTGCTTCCCCATTGTCCACATCTGTCCGCTGAGTCATGTGAAGAGGACAGATGTGTTGGTCACTGCTGCTGAGGGAGACTGTTGTTCCTCTCTGCGTCCGTTCAGTTCTTCTTGGATTTGCTCGCGCTCCTTTTGTTCTGTGTGTTCCATTCTTCGTCCGAGCCCGGCTGCTGGCAGGAACAACTGGTTCGGGTTTCATGTGTCTCTGGGACATTGGCCTGTGCCCTTTGCTGAAGACAGTGTTTTAATCACTTTCCTTTCTGGCACTGGTTGGAGACGTGCTGAATGCGACCCCGTCATGTGTGAAACATCTGGAGCCCTCGGTGGGTAAATGTCAACAAATAACATTTTGTCAGCTTTTTAAACATTTATCTGTCCCACAGTAACCCCACCCCCCACCACCGCCGCCCGGCCCGGCCCCCGCTCTGCTGCAGCTGCCCTGCCACCCCCACCCCCTTCTGGATGTATTTTAAACCCAGATAACGCTCTAATACCCGAACACTCGCTGCACCCGGAGCTCCACGAGCATTCATTTAAAAATATTTCTTTCCAAGAGATAAATGTTGGCGTCCAAAATAACTTGCATTCACAGGAATGCAAACCCCAGGATGCAGAGCAGGCAGACCCCGTTTTGGCTCCAGTGATACCAGAAGGAAAAGGCAGCTTGCCAAGCCTGGAAGTAGCGACTGCACAGCAAGTCTCACTGTCCCCGGAGACATACAGTCGTTAAAACATTAGGAATACAGTACTTTCTCTGTTTCTGGGGTTGAAAATGTCCTTCAGTGCGTCTTTGGACCCAGCATTGAAGTCTCCAGCACTCCAGTTGATTTAAAACATCCAATCAATACAGGTGATCTTGAATCCTCCTTGCAGCCTCATTTCGGTTGTGGATTCACATCCAGTTTGTGACCTTTACTGAATGTCACCGGCTTTCCTTGACTCTGTTTGCTATTCTTGAATATTAAGTCTGAAATCAACATTAAAAGTACAAGGAATAATGATACGAATAACAGGACTCGTCTTCTGGTTGCGAATGAAACGAAATGAACTCAATGATGCAGAAGGTCAGACGAGGCTCCTCGGGTCAACTTCCTGTCTTCTACTGTCCTGTCCTCTGGTGTAGAGCAGCGCATTCATGCCAGCAGTAATAAATGATTAATGATGGGCTGCAACAACGGCAATTAGCAGCATCAGGCTCATCGGCAGTGGCTGACAGCAGCATGTGCCTGCGGGCTATAAAGCAATAGCAGTTAATTGGCATCAATTATCGTAGTTAGCAGCAGCAACAGAACCATTACAGTCGTTCGCATTGGTGAAAGCATTTGGTACGACCAGACAGAACATTAGCGGTTGTGGTTAGCTTTAGCAACAGCAAGTAGTTAGCTTGGAAGGTTCAACGGCTCGAGCGATCTGCAGCATCAGTAGTGAAGTACAGCGGAGTACTGCAGTACTCTGGTCGTGGCGGGAGCAGTTGGCTGAAGTCGAGGGGATTGAGGAGTTGTTTACCTCTCACCTGCAGACAGGAAGTGTGAAGCTCAGGCTGCGGTCGACCTTCTGTCTGTCAACGCCGCTGAACCCGCGAGCTCCAGAATATTCTCTCAGTTACACGGCGAACAGATGCTGTCAGACAGGAAATGCCACGATAGATCAGAACGGCGCATCTTAAAGGTCACCGTGGGAGGGAGAGCGTTGTCTCCTCCGCCGACACGCTGTAACTTTCCCACAATGCCATGTAGGGATTAGCCCTGGATTGGAACCGTTGGAGTGCGAGGGAGCTTTTATTTCGCAGAGAAGGAAATTGAGAAGCTCCTCCACTTTTGTCTCTTTCATTCCCACTGCTCATCATTTCATTTCCGTTGTCTTTCACCTTCTCATCCCTGTCTCGCAATCCATTGCCTCAGGTGTTTCTTCTTCGCTCTTTCAGGGATCACCTGTCACCATTCTGCTGAGTCATGAGCCTGAGGAGGTTGTTTGTCAGACTTTGTTCAACCTTCGCTGGAGCACGAGACTGTTCTGGTCACTGTGCTGCTGTTGATGTGTTAGCTTTAGAGGACGGACTGGGTCACAGTGATCGATGAGGTTGATCTATAGAGTTTGGTCGACGTGGACCTGCATGGATCTGGAACGTTGCACCAGGGAGCTAAAGACACAGCGGTAACAGAGTACTGAGCGGCGAGCGCTAATCTACAAGAACTTGTGTTGATGTGATAGCAGAGGTTTTCTTTCCTGCCAACTCAAATAAAAATTCACTCTGACGCGTTGGTGAGGAGCGATAAAAGCTTTCCAGTAGTTCTAGTCTCGTAAACATGAAAGAAAATTAATGATATGCAGCTTCACTTTGGTTTGAAAAATAGAATCTACCGCAGGTGTGTGTGTGTGTGTGTGTGTGTGTGTGTGTTCCTCCCTGAGTACACTTTTCTATCTTATATTCTACCCACTCGCTTTGCCCTGTTAGAGTCTCCCTGAATGTTGGTGGTATGTGTTTATATGCTGGGGGGCACAGAAAGGTTTCTCAGCACCACCCCTTCCTGAACAAACACACACTACCGCAGGTGTGTGTGTGTGTGTGTGTGTGTGTTCCTCCCTGAGCAGTGGAACTGACTCATGACCTTTTACATGGTAAATAAATAAGATGCACCCGATCCTCCCACCCTGCACACACACACACACACACACACACACGTGCAGCAGCGCAAACACACCATCAGTAAGATGTTGACATGTCCTCCTTCTTTAACAACTATTTCCATTTTCAGCTAAAGGTCAAGGGAAAACTGAATTCATGGATTTTCTTTCACATGTCCACTGCCATGTCCTGTGTGTGTGTGTGTGTGTGTGTGTATGTGTGTGTGTGCCAGAGGTTGGCCTCTGGACTAATTAAGCAGGTAGCTGTTGCAGATGGTGGAGCTGCCAGCACGGGATGAGCTGATGGTCATTAACACGCGACTTCTGCCTCCACTTTAATCTTTCTTAGCCGGAGTGAGAGATGAATAGAGAGCGAGAGAGAGAGAGAAAGATGATGGAGCTGAAACAGCTGAAACAGAGAGTGACCTAGAAATGGAGGATGGGAGAGAGAAATAAAGGTTTAGATGGAAATCTGATGGAGGACTGGAGTTTGAAGGGAAATCAGGTCAGACGTGAAAACACAGGAAGTGTCGGAGAACGTGGCGTTACCACTGCTTTCCGTTTATCAGTTAAAACCACAACAAACAATCATTTCATTTCCTTTCCCTGGCTTCTTCTCCTGCTGTCCTCAGCCTTTCATTTCCCTCCTCCTCCGTCTGTCCCACAGACTTAATTCAAACTGTCGGTGAAAGTTGAAACAAAGCTCCGTCCTGCAGCTTCCATCAACATTATCGACCTCATCTCCTCGGAGGAGGGACAACTTCAAAGCGTGAATATGGAAAGAGAAGGGTGCTTGCTCGGTGAATGTTTTTCCCGTCTCTGATATCAGGCGTCCCTCCAGGTGAGCGTCTCACCTCCAGCTCGTTCCTGTAAAAACTTCTCCCGAGTTTGGAGTTTCTCCGCGTCCTTCTGGGCGCTGGCAGCTTCAGAGGAAAGTGAAGCTTCATCCTCCCCAAAGAACCCGAGTTGTTCTTGTTTTTTAGGCTGAGCAATCTTGTGTCAGTTAGAATTACCAGACGGCGTCTCTCACTGGAAACATTTGCTCTCTTTCCTTGTTTGGTTTGTTTCTGTTGTGCAGTTGTTTTCTGCTCTCGTCGTGAGAGTACATGGAGGATTTGCAAGTTGTTTTCTCTGACCCTGATCTGACACGCAGCGAACAACGCGCTCACGCTAACAGCTACACGCGTTCCGAAGGTTACTTTGATCACTGCGAGACCTGAGTCTGGATGTACAGATGCCAAACGTAAGCTGACGCTCTCTGGTTTTACATGTTTGGCAGAAACTCAACAAAGGTTTTCACCTTCGGCGAAAAAACTATTTTAAAAGCTGTTTTATTACAGATACTTTAAAACCTGCAGTGGACACGAGAAGAGAAAGCTGCTGAGCATTGAGCTCTAAATTTAAAAGATGATAAAAGTAAATAAACGTGTTTCCACTTCCTGTCGTAGGAACATGAAGCCAAACTAGTTCAGGTATTGGTGTCGCCATCTTGTGCTGTTGACATAAAGGTCTGGAATCTGTTCATCTTTCCAAGTTAACGTCTTCGTTATGTACGTGTGCGGCTCCTCCTCTTCACCCTGAGATATAAAAAAAATACTTTAACTTAACTTAAAATAGAAAGTTAGGGAACAAAAAGAGAGAATAAATAAAATCCTGATTTAATTTTATTCATTAATTTATTATAGTTTTATTTCTGTTAATCCGACCTCCTGACGTGTCATTAAATCATCCGAATGTGGAATCAGACGTTAGACGGCCCGGAGACAAGCAGCAGATGTGATGTGCCGGCAAATATCATTAATATCGTTTCCACGCCGTCTCATCCAGATGTTTTTGTGTGTGTCGTCGTCTCCTGCGTGTTTCCTCTGTGTCGTCATCGTGTTTTATCACGAGCTGAATTTCCTCCTGGCAGACGATAAATAAGCCAATAAATAAATTGTATGAGGAAACACCACAGGCAGTTTTCTGCAGTTGTATGATAGTAAAATTAGGTGTTTTGTACACACGCACACACACAAACACGCACTCAGTGGAGAACTGTGTGTTTTCAGAATAATAAACCATCTCCAGGCGGTGACGCCTTTAAACTGATAAACAACCACTGGATCACTTGTAAAAGCTGTTAAATTCTCCAGTAAACACGTCCGTCAGTAATTATTCTGAGCAGCTCTGGCTCCTCTCCGCCTCGTCCTGCTCTTTGCGTGAAACGGCAGAAAAAATGTTGCGTGCAGGAGGAGGCCGACCGCCGCCTACAAAACATGACACGAGGGAGGGGCGCGGGGTTAGTTAACGTGCTCTGACCGCTCGTTAACTCACAGCCCTGCTCTAATTGGGCGGCGGCCTGTGTAACGGACGCTGCATTGTCGGCGTTCGGCTACGAGACGTGCACACAGGGAACACGTGAAATGAAAGGAGTCTGCGACTGAAGGTGTCCAACATGGCGGGTCCTGACTAAGCTGAGGCAGCATCTGCAGCTGCGGCTCTAATGACTGCGAGAAAGTTCCCGGTTAACGAGCAGTGACATTATCGCTCGGCTTCCTGCTTCTGTTTACTCTGAGTCCAGGGGAGGGAAGTTTCCTCTGAAGGAACAGGAAGTAAGTGAGTCGACGTGCAGTTGAAGGTAAAACCCACCGGCGAGGGCGGATCTCCAGCCTTTATTAACGGCGAGACAGAAAACTGGACGAGCAGAGCACACTGTTTTACATCGTCTCGTAATATTTTCACGAGCAGAGTTTAGAGTTTCCAAATCCACACAGTCGCCTCCTTTCACCCCCGCTAAGACTCCAAGTGTTTTCACGAGTCGCCGTTAAGTAAAAGCTGCTGATTCACCCACTTTTTTTAAGCGTCCATATGCCACGTGGCTCCTCTCCACCGAGCCGCTGACTCCTCCGCCACCGCCTTTATTCCCCGACCTGAGGGCGGCTCATTAAAGACTCAGTCAGGGCGTGTCGCCGTGGCGACAGCAGCTCGGCTCCCGCTGACTCTGGATTCACTTCAGGTAAACGTTGTGTCATCTTTAACTGACAAACATCAGTTTATTTATTCACAGAGGAGCCGGTTAAGCTTAGAGCTGGAGATTCTTTGAGACTTTACTTAGTTTGTTCTTGACCCATTTCTCATCCTCCGTGAAAACCTTCAGAGGTTTTTTACATAACATGCAGACAAACACAGGCCTCCTCAGTGGAAGTAATTAATCTGGATTCTTAAAATAATTAAACAGCACAACCTGTCTGCCTCAGCTCGGCAGGTTCGTCCTCAGAGTTCTTCGTCTGCGCGAGTTTCAGCCGTCGATCCATCGACCGTCTTCTGGCGTCGTTACACCCGAAAGGTTTTACTGTTCACATCTAGTTTGGGCAGCGGGGAGAGAAAAAAAGTAAAATAACCTGAGTGTGATTCCCACTTTTAATTTGAGGCAAAACAAAGCTGTGTAAAGTTGTGACGAGGGAAGTCGGCAAACTGCTGCGGTCAGCGCTTGGTGCTTCATTTCTTGTCTAATGACATAAGAAGCTGTGGACGCCGGATATTAGGGCTGGAGATGTCTCCACAGAGGACGGAGATCGAAGCATCATCCAAGTCATTAAGTCACTTATTCCCTGTCCTCTGGTGGCGGCAGACGCTCGGCCATTTCCTCCTTCCTGTTTCCGTCAGAAACCGAAAGAGTTCAGCTCATAAACAGCTTTAATGAAAGCGTTATTTTTAGTCTATAAAGTGGCGTCACGTTCTTTAATATTCAGCCGCTGCAGACGCTGCTAAACGCCGCCCAGTGATTTAACATGAAAACACAAAGAAAGTCCAGACAGCAGCACAAGCCGGCGCCGGAACGAGCGCTCGGAGACGAGCCGCCGTCTCCGGAGCTCAGACAAACATCACATGTGAGGGATTTCTGTTCGAGGAATTCTGCTGATCCGGTCCCTCGGTCCTCGGTGGTTCTGCCTTTTTCTCCCCGTAATGAAAGCGACGACTGTAGGAGGTGCGTGATCCCACATCAGCTAATTGGAGGAACCTGGGAAATAATGACGCGGGCCCGGGAGGAGACGGTCTGCTCGGAGACGAGCTGTCCTTCACATGCTGACCCTGTCTTTCTCCCTCCTCCTCTCAGGTGGTCAGAGAAATCCCCCGGACCCTGTCAGAGACTCTGCATCAGCACACTCACACACTGAGGTAAGTGTGTGTGTGTGTGTGTTTGTTCACGATAGTGGACCCCTTCTTGTCTTTGTGGAAACGCTGGACCCTCTGACCTGAGCTGTGAATGTTGTTGTTTTTTTTAAATGCATTACCTCAGATACTCAGAGTACAGAAATACTGACACTGAATACTGCAATACTGTAATCCTCTTTAATATCCCTGTCCAGAACTACCCACGCTCTCTCACACCCAGCGACATGCTGAAAATACTTTCCTTAGACTTCTGTTTTTCCCAAAAGCTGGAAAAAGATTCTCCCTCAGGATGAAAACTCTTCCTCTTCTCCTTCTTCTTCTTTGCTCTAATTCCACGTGTTTTCTGGCAGCGTCTTCTTGTTCCATTCATTTCTTCAGTTTTCTGAGAGGCAGGAGGTTGGTTCTAACGCTGAGCGATGAAGCGAGGCTCCCCCTGACACCTGACTGGATCATGTGACCGTCTGGTGTCAGGCCGACAATGATCCTGAAGAAAAAGAGCCAGCAACAAAGAGGAGCCGTGAAAAGGAAACAGCTGGGGGGGACGACTCGGAACCAGACTCTGACGGACAGATTGCATGTGGGCCTGAGGTCACTGATTACCACACAATCACAGGAGCAGGAGCAGGAGCTGCCAGGAGCCTCCTGAAGGAGACTCCTGAAGGAGCCGCCGGTCGGCGCGTGAAGCTGAGCGTTTTCCTTCTTGAAGAAAACATGTTTTTTTTTTTTTTGTGACATTTCTTCTGCCTGGAAATGTCTTGGAGTGAATGTGAGGCACGAAGAAGCAAACACACACGGCAGCTCCTCGCTTTCTGTCTCTGTGCAGTTTGTCGGAGGAGAATGTTTCAGGAGAAAAACACGGCGAGAGAAAAACAGGTGGAGGAATGGACGAGGAGGAGAAGAGGAGCTGAAGTTAATCGAGCGCCGAAGCCAAAAAGAACCCAACTAAAAAAAGTAAACGACGGAGCAAAGACCCAGTTTTTTTAATGTTGGACAACAGCGGCATTTAGTTTTGCTCCTCAGGGAGAAACACAAGGATAAAAACAGGTCGAAGGGAAGGTACGGGGAGGAGGAGCAAGGACGGAGGTGAGGAGGTGCATAAAATCCCACTCTGTGACAGTGTGATGGTCGGGAGAGACTGAGGAGAGGTTTTACAGCACAATAGAGAAGGAGCAGGAGACGGGAGCTGGATGTGGAGACGCAGAGATGCACAAGTGTGAGGCAGGGAGATAAGTGGAGAAGTGGGGTGAGCGCAGGAGGGAGGAAGAAATGATTAAAACGAGGAGGAAGAGGAGGAGGATGAAGTGGAGAAGTGCATATGACGACCTGGCACGTCTCTGGAGGATCCCGGCGGCGATCCAGCTGCTTCTGACGGCCACTTTGGAGAAAGACGGTTAATGGTGCCAGAGAAACAGGAAGTGAGGAGCGAGGCTGGGGGGTGGGTCTCCCCCTCCTCCTGCTGCTGCCGTCGCTGAGAAACACAAACGCTGTTAAAAATAACCAACAACCCTCATCAGCTCATCCCCAGCCTGAGCGGCGAGCGGCCGTGGAAAAATCCTGTTGGCATTTTTAAAGCGCTCCCTGTCACTGCCCACGGAGGAGCGGCTGCAGGAGACGTCCCATGAGGCCTTATGATAATAGGCCCATATGTGCCGGGCTGCCGCCGCCATGCCAATTAATTGCTACACAAAACCTGTGAGGTCGCGCTGCGGAGTACAGTGACCTCCAGGCACGGGTGCAATGACACGGCAGGATTATTACACAGCGGCGAGCGACGGCGAGGGACGTGGTTATTTAACAATTTGACCTTTCCCATAAGGCACCAGCTCATCGCCTTGTTCCTTTTGTGACTAGATTAGAGAATTTAAACGCAACTGGAGGTCAGCGGGGGATTTACTGTCGACCGCAGTCTGTCAGCGTCTCTAACTCTTCCTATCGAACGCGTCGTCGCCCAGAGTACACAAAGGGAGTGAGGAGGAGGTGTGGGAGACGATGGGGGGGGGGGGGGGGGGGGGGGGGAGAGTGAAAGACTGAGAGAAACAAAGCGAGGAGGCAAAGGAAATTAGGGAGGAAGAAGACAGGAAGCAAATCAGTAAGAGAACGGGAGGGAGAGGAGGAGTAATAATCTGATGAAGAGAGAGAGAGAGAGAGAGAGGGAGAGAGTGATGACAAAGAGAAGAGAGGAGCAAATGGAGGAGGGAGGAGAAGAGGGTGAGGCCTGATGGTGACAAATGAAAGCAAAGGAGCGAGGGAGGATGTGAGGCCGGCAGGGCCGCTGTGAGCCGACAGAACGGCGAAGTAATGAACCTGCCCGTGGAGAATGGATGGATGAAGGATTCCGACGCTTCCTGCTCATCGAACACTGTCGGCGCCGTCATGTGACACAGCCGTGGTCATCATACCCACGCTGGATGTGTTCGGAGGTGATAGATTAACGCCAGTCTCACCTTTCCGAGAAGTGGCGCTACTTACTCAGAGGCCCAAAGGTCATGTTGCTGAATATTCCACTTGTCTCGGTTCTGAGTGGCGGCGGCACAGCGGTGAACGCCGTGCGATCATCCCGAACTTTGAGCCGGATCATTCTCTCTGTGGGAACGACAGATGTCGGTGTTTGAGAGAGAGAGAGAGAGAGAGGGAGAGAGTGATGACAAAGAGAAGAGAGGAGCAAATGGAGGGGGGAGGAGAAGAGGGTGAGGCCTGATGGTGACAAATGAAAGCAAAGGAGCGAGGGAGGATGTGAGGCCGGCAGGGCTGCTGTGAGCCGACAGAACGGCGAAGTAATGAACCTGCCCGTGGAGAATGGATGGATGAAGGATTCCGACGCTTCCTGGTCATCGAACACTGTCGGCGCCGTCATGTGACACAGCCGTGGTCATCATACCCACGCTGGATGTGTTCGGAGGTGATAGATTAACGCCAGTCTCACCTTTCCGAGAAGTGGCGCTACTTACTCAGAGGCCCAAAGGTCATGTTGCTGAATATTCCACTTGTCTCGGTTCTGAGTGGCGGCGGCACAGCGGTGAACGACATGCGATCATCCCGAACTTTGAGCCGGATCATTCTCTCTGTGGGAACGACAGATGTCGGTGTTTACATCTGAGGAGCTGGAGAGGAGGACGAGGAGCGGAGGAGCCGAGGAGGTGAAGAACGAGCCGAACTTCATATTCAGTTGATGCTCCTGCTGCTGCAGTCCCCGCTGGTCTCTGACAGAGGTCGATAAAGATTATGAATTATTCACATGTGCTTCTAAACTCTGCAAAAGAAACAAAACACTGAACAATTTTAGATTCTCACACACACACACGCCCGGTTTCCTTGTATAAAAACTCCAAACTTGAAAGTGCAGATGCTTAAATTAACTTAACACCTTTGGCAGGATCTTGGGTCTCATCATCTTTTTCTATCTATCTTACTCTTGTTCCCCTCCTGTTCCTCCTGCTCCTGCTCCTCCTCCTCCTCAGCTGTTTCCTTCCCCCACACAAAGACACTTTCAGAACACCTGGGCTCACACCACGCTCTTTTAGTGTGTGTTTCTTTATTGGACTTCCTGTTTTATTCTGGCAGTGCCGCTAACCTGGTTCCTGGTCACGTGACTCACCTGCACCTGACGAGATGCCCCCGATGACCCCATCGGAAACCCCTCGTATCTCCCGGCAGTGTGTTTGTGTTTGTGTTCACTTTGGTGCCTGTGGGTCTCCTCTCTGTGTCGAACCACAGAAGAAGAGTTGAGGTGAATATCTGATCAGATGTAAAAGCTGTTAATGCATCAGAATCCTCAAAGTGATGAAGGTTGTTCAAAGTTTCCAAACGGAACCAGAGCTTTGTGTCTGGAACATCTCAGCTGCCCCCGTGGTTCAAATCATTACATCGACTGCGGCTCAGAGCTCAGCTGTCACTGCACTGACGTCCTCAACATGTCTGATCGCTCCCACGTCTCACCTGATGTTTGATGAAGTTTCCTAAACAGAGAGCGTCCCCGCTCTGCTTGTCTCCACGAGTGTATGCACAGTCCTAAATGATGCAGCTCCTGCTTGTGTGTAAATAACGCGTCTCATTATTAACACTGAATTAAAGGCTCATCACAGTCGGTGTTTCAGACGTCCAGGTCCAAACATCATCCAGAGAATTCTCATCAGCCGTGGATTTAGTCCAGCGGTGAAATGTGATGTATTCATCTGAGTACACAAGTCTATTACTCCCTCACACACACACACACACGCTATACGAACACCTTCCTCCAGATTTGCCTTGGGCGGAGAAGCAGAGGCTGAATTATTGAACAAATCGAGGTCCCGGGCTGTGTGTTTATATGATATTGGTAATGAGGCCGCTGGAGAGAGAGTGTGTGTGTGTGTGTGTGTGTGTCACTCTGAGTGCACAATGTCTCCCTCTATTCATCCCACAGGAGCAGCCGTTTGATCACTACATCCATTGTCTGTAATATAAGTGTGTGTGTGTGTAAGATGAAGCTGAGACCTGCAGAGCGCCGCCTCTGCTTTGCGTGTATGGATTTATGTCTCAGTGTCCCAGTCTGAGCTGGGCTGGTTGAATTCAATTCAATTCAATTCAATTTTATTTATATAGCGCCAAATCATAACACACGTTATCTCAGGGCACTTTACATAGGAGTCAGATCAAATATGAAAACAGAGAGACCCAACTATCCCCACAATGAGCAAGCACTATGGCAACTATGGAGAGGAAGAAGGAAGCAAGAAGAAACCTCCAGCAGAACCAGGCGCATCTGCCTCGACCGGTTGGGGTGAGCAGGGAGAAGGAGGGAGAAGAGAGTGATAGTGCGGCGGGGGTGAACTGGTGCCGTCTGACTGGGGGCGCTGGGACCAGCGTCCATGAGGTTTCTAAGCTCTCAGTAGAAGTTCTCCCTGTGATCCTGAGCAGCTGTTTTATGTCAGACCCTAATGATCTTCAGACTCTGGCCGGAGTCACTCAGGGCTTCATGTTAATTTGTCTCCAGGATCGATGCGTGGCTGCGGGCAGAATCGACGTCGGCTCTTGAGCAGCGCAGCCCAACATCGCTGCGTCCTTAAACAGCTGTTTTCTCACCTGTGGAAAAACAAGTCAATGGACATTCAAACTCTGATAATGGAAGAAAATGGCTGGGCTAATTGTCTTTACCCGTCTCTCCCATCTCTGTCGTTCACGTGTCCCTGCATGACCGTCCACGGCTCCTCTCATCTTTAATCAGCGTTGAATGCTTGGAAGGGTTTTCTACTTTTTGTAGTTTCAATTCTTAATTGAATCACATCCACGACTCCTGTTCTCTTCCTCACGCACACACACGCACGCACACCTCTGTTCTGAGAGGACGCAGCTAATTATCTTGAAAATGCAGGTGAGGTGAAGCCGACATGTTTGTTTGACCAGTTTTCTTTGTGACTGAAGGAGAAGATAAACGTGTCTGTTGATTTGCCTGCTCCTACAGTGTGTGTGTGTGTGTGTGTGTGTGTGTGTGTGTGTGAGAGAGAGAGAGCCTCTCTTTGTTTACGGTGCTCAGACCTGAAGAGTGTGATCGAGAGTCATTGCTCACTGGGTGTGAGAGTGTTTTGTTCACTCGACACTCGGAGGTACAGCCCTCATCTCCCTCTCTCTCTCTCTCTCTTTCTCTCTCTCTCTCTCTCTCTCACTCTCACACTTCTTCGACACTTATGTTTCCGAGGCTCGCCTGCCAGCCGCCGACACGCCACCGTCGCTCAGTTGGCATCCGCAGCGCGTGGCAGTGTGTGACATTCGGCGGCGACAACCCGACAACACTGATCAAACAGCAGATATGAAGCTTACACACGCAGCGAGCGGCTTATCGGCAGCCGGCAGCTCAGGTCTGAGCTCTCTGCACGTTACCTTCGTCTCCGAAGAAGGGGGAAACTCCTCGCTACTCGTGTTTCCTCCAGCCCGGGTCGCTCCTGATTCGGTTTGATTCGATGCGATCCGATGCGTTTGCTGCGTTCCTCCGCTGAACTTCTGTTCCTGCCATCGTGGGGCGGCGGCGGCGGCAGGACGAGCCGCGAGAGACGTTTCAGCTGTTCATGGACGATCCTGCAGCTCGTGCCCACGTCAGTGTCCAACATTCAGGGACAATGAGGTGTGAAGAAGACAATCTGTTAATTAATGAACACGTTAGCGGTCTCCAAACTCAGGACTGACCTCGTCTAAGTTTTCTAAAGATCTCGTGCACAACATGAAGGCACGTTGTCCAAAGTCCAGCTTGACCTTTGCACGCCGTGTCGTCCATCTTTATTTACGGTCAACGGATTGTAACGCGGCAGAGCGTCGGCGTCGTGTCGATGTGCTCGCTGATATTTTTTATGGATCTGGACCAGGAGCTAATCACTTGTCCACTGGCCCCTGTCCCGGCCTCTCTCCAGATTTAATTAACATCTGCTAACAGGTTTTTGGAAGATCCTGCTGACAAGTGAACGCCACCCAAAACTCCAAGTGTTAAGCACTCTGCTTTATGGAGGCTGTAAAAGTGGAGGGGGAAAAATATCTGAGAGGCATCGGCACCTTTAACCAGAGGCTTTACCCTTGATGGGACCAGTCACCATTAGCTGCTTCAGAGACAGAGGAAGAGGGACTTCTTTGTAGGACCGAGGACATGTGTAGTCCAACCTGTGATGAGACGATCTGGTCCTCTGAGGTCGTGAAATACCGGGCCTCGGTGTCCGCTGAGGAGCGAGCGTCCCCGGGTCGTGCGAGGACTCGCCTGGCGATGGATGGATGGAGTCGTCGCTCGGCTGTCTTTGTGCAGGAGATGGATGCGAGGCGGCGGCGTCCGCTCTAAGCTCGATAAGCCGCTGCAGAACAAGGATTTCCATTTGCCTTTGGAAGCAAAAGAGAAGGAGAAGATCCTGAGATTGTGGATTAGTCGTCTGAATTTGAAGGAATGATTTAGGAGTTTGAGGAGAATTAATGGGCAGATGGGGCAAAAGGCGATTTGTCCCACTTTGAGGACTGTGTGCGTCTTTGTGGCTGTCGGGTCGTCTCAGGACATTTCTGTCAATTGTTGTAAAGAGAAAATGTGCTTCAGTCATCCAATGAGTGAATCGTCCAGAAAAACATTTCTTCGAATATAAATATATTGTTGTTTCCCAGCTGAGACTCCTCGCGTCCCTCCGTGCTGCCATGGTCGTTTGTCTTTCAACAACTCTTTTATTTCTTTACATTCGACTCAGCCTCTGAAAATGAGACGTCAAAGCCTGAGGTGGCTATGACGAACACAGGTCACCTCCTCACAGTGACAGCGAATCTGAAAAGGTTAACGCTCAATGAGAAGCTGTAGAACGGTTTAGAGGACACGTGTCTTTTGTCTCCTCCACTCTGTGGAGAAGGACGAATGTGAGGAGTGGGAGGTGGAGCACTGTGCTCTGCTGCAGATCATAAAAGCTTCCTGATCTTTGGCTCAGCTCTGCTAATGGGTTACAACGTTTATTTAAGCAGTTGTGGAAAAGGAAAGACACATGAGCTGATGCTTTAAATTATACACGTTGGTATTGTTGCTTAGTGTTTAGCTCTCTCGTGACGGTTGCTCAGTTTGCACAAAAACTTCTGAATCTGCTCTTTGAGTCTGAATTGTTGACTTGAACGTAGAAATTTGAACAACGAGACAGGGGACAGGGTGTTTTGTCCCAGTCTCAGGCAGTGGACGCTGTTCCCTCGAGGTGGGGAGCTGTGATGTTACAGAGACAAAACCTTTCAGGGACGAAGCTGTCGGAGACGTGAGGGACAGAGTGGACATTTTGCTGAAAAGCTGCTGGGAGTTTTTGTTGTGCTGCAGAATATTTCACTCTAAACAGCCGCTTCAATGGGAGACTTTTATTTCACGACCATTGTCTCGTCCTCGCACTCGTCCCTCAGATTCTGGGGCGCAATCTGTCATCCGGCGGTGACAGTCACACCCCACAAAGACGGCCTCCTCGTTTCTGACTCAGTGAACCCACGGCGCCGGTGCCAAGCGACGCTAAACGCCGAATCATTTTTCATGCCTCCCTCGCCGTGCTGTTCCCCGGCAGCCGAGTGCAAGCTCATCAGAGCACGGGCTGTCTGCTGCCTGCCAGAGCCATCATCGACATCACCGCGCTCCAGCGGAAACACCGTCGCTGCCGTCTATGGAGAAACCAAACGCCAGAGAATAACAGGAGCAATATGCTCCTCCTCTGTCTCTGCTCAGACGAGGAGGACAGAGGAGCGGCCGCAGGAGAGTGAATGAAACGGACCGATGGAGACGCTCGGCAGCTGCAGGATCGCACACTGTCACGGAGTTAGCCTGAGGAAGTCCCGCCTTACGGGTTCATTAGAAGACGCCCTCGAATCCCAACAGAATCTTGAATTAAACCTTGAGATTTATTATTGGTATTATTGGTCAGGCGGTGGAGGATGAATGAATGAATGTGACAGGTTGGACAGTAGCTGGTGTTTTTATTGAGTCTCTCTTTCCCAAATCCCAAAGTTCTCAGCTTCAGTTTCAGGAGGAAAGTGGAGGAGGCAGAAGGAGGCCAGCAGCTTCCGTGGCTCCGGAACAATCAGCGAGTGTTTTCTGACTCGGCCGTCCCTCCGATGAACTCTGTGTTTACTCCGCTCGTAACGATGAGGACCTGCTGTCAGTCAGCTGGAGCTCAGTAAGAGAGAACATGTCGTCGTTAGCATCACTGTCGCCTGCAGCTCATATCGCTCACACACACACACACTCACAGCCAATCAGCCTCCTCCAGCAGATTCCCACCTCTTGGCCACTGTGCCGTCAAATTACCTCCGACCTCCTCCATAGCTTCATCTGCGAGGAGCGGGAACAGCTTCCGTTACAAGCGCAGCAGATGGTCGGAGCCGGCGGAGGCGCAGCGATCATTAACCTGCTGAGCTCCTCGTCTCTTCTCGTTCAGATCTGCGGCCCTACGCGTCAGAGCCCTCCCCAGACCCACACACCACGGAGAACCGAGGGTCCCACAAACACTGGGCCCGTCTGTTAGTTCGGGCCGTGAGACGGCGGTGTCCTGAACGTGTTTGTCCCTCAGGTCGATAACGATGTGTCTCGTTAGGATCAATGCAAATTTAGTTTCAAAGAGTTTTCCCTCACATCTGAGGAAGACACAGGAGTTTGATGATGATGATTTACAGATCCTGGCTCCTTGTCCATGTGCGCTGAATTTAAAGTTGTTTTTAACGGCGGCTCGTTGTTGACGTGCCTCTGCCGGGTCACGTTCAGGGATGATGGCACGGTGAAGCGGTTCTCGACCAGGGAGGAGATTCAGATGGAGCCGTGATGGTTTCTTTATCTCTCCGAGGTGTCTCCTCTCCGGCCTCGCCCTGCGGCGGTGGAACGTCTCCCAGCTCATCCCGGCTCTGCAGCTAATGGGAGTTTAATGGGAGTGGGGCCCATATTTAAGCTAAATGCACATTTGCTGCAGCTGAGTTGCGCCCCGACTCTTTCGGAGTGGGCTCAGGCTCGGCTGTGTTTGCACGGGGCCTCACCTTGTGGCTGCTCGCTCTCTGGGCCCTTAATAAACCTTATTATGATGACTTACTCACTATTTCAGCTTAAAGTGCACATCCAGCCAAAAGGCCGTTGGTCCTCGTTAAAAATGCATGTGCTGAGACTTTACTGACGCAATTCACTAAAATGTGACTCAGCCGGCGTTTGGTTGCACACGGCGACAGTTTGTGAGAACGGATGAGAATAGCTTTTATTGAGCTGCGATAAAGATAAAAGCTATTCCCTCCAATTTGAAATATATTTATAAATCACAGTGATGGAGGAAGCTGAAGGTGAACGACTCGGAGGGAGGGAATAAAACAAGGAGGGATGTAACGAGGGAAGGAAATAAAAGTAAATAAGGAAGGAACTGTGCGAGGAACTGAGGAAGGAGAGAAATGGGAATGTACTGTGGGAGAAGGGAGGGGAAGAAATAAAGAATAAAAAGAGGATGTTAATGAGGGATGAAGAAAGGGAATGAAGAGTGAAGGCAGGAATGAACCACAGATGGAAATGAGGAAGGAAGAAACAGGGACATGATGAGGCCTGGAAGGAAATGTAAAAGGATGGGGAACTGGAAGGAAATCAAGAAATATTCTGGGAAGGAAATAGGAAGGGCTGGAAATAATAAAAACAGGAAAAAAGGAAGGTAGGAAATAAAGAAATGAGGAGGGTGGAAAATGGGAATGGACTCTGGAAGGAGGGAATCTAATAACAAAGGAGGATGTTAATGAGGGATGAAGAAAGGAAATGAGTAACGAGGGAAGGGAACGATGTGCAGGGAAGGAAGGACGGGAAAAGAAATAAGGAACAGGCGTGCTCAGCTGCAGGTGACTGACAGTTTGATTTCAGATGGCTGTGAGTCCACTGAGATAAAGAGCGACGTGGCTCCCGGCAAAGAGAAGAAGAGGAGGAGGAGGAAGAGGAGCGGTATATAATATCTACACCCACTGTTAATAATACAGGACCATGAATAAATAAGTATCAGGGACACCAACGTTTTTAAAGGAGGAGAGACGCTCCCACAGGTTTGTTTCCTTCAGGAGGATCCTGGTGGTTTTCTGAAGCTGGAGGAGAAAATACTGACTTATTACTGGTGTTTTCTGCTGAGTCAGCAGAACTGAGGACGCTGGAGAATCAGAGCCAGAGGAGGAGGAAGGTCTGAACTCATACAGAGAAAAATCATTTAATACAACAAACGTCTTTACAAGACGAAGAGCTACAGGAAACAGAGTCATTCAGAGGACGGTCGAAGATCAAACGTCTAACTTTGATTCTCTGTTTTCATCCACAACGTTCATTATGTCTAAGACCGGGACGTACCCAGGGACATACCGACGGACAGAGCAAGAAACTGACAGACGCTTGGATGATGGACAGAGTGTGTAGCGTCCAATCAGACTCACACACCGTGAGCTGTGGATTCACAGTCTGACAGAAGCAGACAGATTGGTTATTTGTTATTCCTCCGCAGCAGAAAACATCTAATCTGATGAATTAAACATGAAAAGGTGGAAGCGTCTAAAATGAACTCACAGCAACAGTACACAGATACTCAAGTACAAGTACCAGTACCATGCAGTGGAATCACTGCTTCGTAGTATTTGTTGGATGGATGTTTTCACCCAGGTTTGTGTTTGGTAAACCGAAGTGAAACGGTCTCGGACTGTTTCCGCCTCCACGGGATGTTTTTGGAGAAGTGTTCCTGCAGCATTAATGTATATGATGCATTTTACTGGCGTACACATTTTCAGCTTGAGCGAGTTTTAACTACTTTCTATAGACGACTGTCGTGAGCCTGGTACTTTCATCTACAGCGTCGTGTCTCCATAATAAACTCATCCGGAGCTTCACTCTCATGCAGAACTACACCCAGACTTCGTATTCAGAGTACTTCAGGAAAAGTACTACATCCTGAGTGTGATGGATGTAGCGAGGTGGACTGGGCAGAGCCACAGATATCAGAGGTGATCAAGAGGACCATTAGGAATCATCCTCTAGGGACCATGAATGTCTTATGTCGTCCTTCTTTATTTACAACTAACAAAGAAGTCGAGGAGGAATCGTTCCATGTGATCTGAGTACATTAAAAACCTCCACTGATCCTATCAGGGTGCAGTACTGCGCAGTACTGAGGGGTTGTACACTCCTGCAGTACATTATCTCTAAATACTGTACATTAACCTTGTGACTCTTTGGGGCTTCGCACCTTCGGACTCCGGCGCCCTGAGCGTTGCTGCGATGCTGCAGCTGTTTGTGTTTCCTTATCTTTGCAGCGCTGCAATAAATCCTGCCCGTCCGCTGCTGCAGCCTCTCAGGTGGAATTCTTCCGTAGCTCGCTCGCACAGATGCAGCTAATGTTTCTATCACGGAGTTAGCGTTTGCTTTTTGTGCATCCAGGAAGTATCCAGACCCTCAGGGACGGAACTCTTGCATCAAAGTGGAAACTGTGTGTTAGATTATGACGCTCAGGTGCGTCTTATTCCTCTGGATCCATCCTCAGATGTTCTGAAGGTTCTGAACGGAGGTGGAAGGAGCTGCGAGACAGGATTGTGTGGAGGCACGACGATCCCGGGGCAGCAGAGGCCTCCGTTATTACTTTTTTCAACTTTTTTATTAACCATCAGATTTCCCTGAAAGTGTTTTAACGCTTTCTATCCCAGACGGGATGATCGGACGCGGCCGTCCTTCTGTTTATTTCAGCACGAGGCTGCAGCATCGGACGATCTGAGCCAAGTGAAGGGCCTGAATAAGCTCTGACTGCTGGTTGTGTTTATTTATTTCGCTGCTCGCTCTGTTTGTTTGGAGCGACGGAGGAGAATCAGTCAATCAGGGAAGGCATGTGAGCGTGAGAGAGCTGTGGGTGAACGTGTGCGGCAGAAAGACAGGGAGCAATTTAGAGAATGCAAATTCCTCCACGTCGGCGAGGGAGGAAAAAAAGCCTCTGAAAGCTCCTCGCACAAAGCTCCACTTTCTTTTCTTCTCCCTCTTTTCCTCCGTCTCATCCTCCGTCTCTTCACAGCCACACTGATCCCATTCTCTCTGGCGGCGTGTTTGCGGCGAGGCTGATTTTTGTAGGTTAGCGGGAGGCTCCGCGCTTTGATGCCGCATCCAGCCGTTCCCCAGCGCCGTGCGTTTGATAAGAGGAAACCAAGGTGAAGGAACCTCTTTTACTAAAGAGGTTCACAATCCCTTTCATGCGCTCAGAAACAGGTTAAGCTGCGGGTTTCAAATTAAAACATTCATTTGATTCAGACTCTTTGTTTTTCAATCCCACATGAGACGGTGAAAATGCAGCCGCTCCCTCAGCAGAATAATGGCCGTCGTCGTGAATGTTAAACCGGCCGGCGGGGACGAAGGCCTTGACGCTCGTCCACGTTGTCACCCGGCCCCCCCAGGCTGCGGCTGGAGCTCCACTTGATGATGTATTAATCAATGAATAAAAAGGGAAATCCCTAATAGGCTGGTGGCGAAGAGAGGACAAAACAGAAGGAGGCTACGTCTCGTGGAGGCAGCGGAGGCAGGAGTCGCAGGGGAGGCCAGACAGTAGATTTCATAACGGACTGATCTTTAAACAAGCGTCTGAAGCAGGATGGAGGGGAGAGAGGGAGGGAGCCAGAACCAGCGAGACTGGAAAAGACAAAAATATCTGGTGCTTTATTTAATATTTCTTATAGAGCGGAGTTTATATGTATAAAAATAGAAATAACTATTATTCTTGTCAAGTCAACACAGACTTATCCTTGATACTTGTCCCATTAGCTAACATGGAGGAGGCTGGGTTAAAGCCGACCACCAGCCACCACCAGAGGCCGGGTGTTGGGTCCTTCAACAAACAACGAAATTTAAAGATGTAAAACCTCAAACCCTCCAACAAGTTGAATAGAAATGTAGAAATAATCCTAATAAAACCTTTTATTCAACCTTATATTTCAATCAGAGAAAACAAACAAAAAACGTTAAAATCACATTAAAATAACGTTTGAAACACAGAACCAGTCGACTGCACGTGTGGAAAAAGTAAATATGTCCAAGACACGCCCCCACACACTGACACCACTCCAGAGGGGCCAGACTCCAACAGCTGGAGAAAAAAAGAAAAGAAAAGGAGGGGTCGCCATGACAACATAACACTCGCTGGCAAGTCCCGCCTCTTTAAAACTTCAAACCAGTGGCCCACATGTGTCTAAATGTGGCAGGAAGGGAGGGAAGACAGCAGCCGGGTCACAGGAGTCCAGGAAACAGCCGCAGCTCCGGGTCCCGACCAAAAGAGGCGGGGAGCACTTTGTTATTGGAAAAGCTGACGAGGGGAGGGAGGGAGGGAGACTGAGCTGGTCAGTGAAGGCCTCATGCAGCGTCTCAGAAACAACTCAATCCCTGTCTCGTCCGCTTGACACTGCTCCGCTCTGCTCCAAGCACCCCGGGAGGCGCAGGGAGAAATAAGGAGGAGACAAGAAAGCAAACATGGTGAGTTTGGCTCTGCTTTGGCTCGGGACTCATTAACACTGCTGGTGGCCTGAGCTGCTTCATTCCTTCTCTCAGATTCTCTGGGAGGAGGACTCGGTTCCCTCTGTCGGTTTTCTCCGAGGAGGGCGGGCAAAGAAAAACCATTAAAGCCACTTTACACGTGCGCAGCCCCAGAGACGAGAGGAGCGGTTCAATTCGTTTATTTCTCCTGAGCTGAGGACGTCGAGCAGAAATGAAGCTCAGGAACTTTTCTTTTTTTTTCCCATTTGGCCTCCAGTAATGAAATAGTTGTGAAATTGCAGGAACAGTGAATTAGTGAGAGCGTCCCGCCTCGACGCACGGTGTTTGGTTTGTGTGCACAGGAGGAGGAGGGGGAGGAGAAGGTTGGGTCGACCGCGTCAGTCCCGGCAACACATTTGGTTTCAATTACTCCGTCCCTGTGGGAAACAAGCTGCTATAAATAAGTAACGAGAAGCTGAGTGTGGACGGACGAGGGTCCAGTGAGGAGGAGGAGGTGGAGGAGGTGTGATACTGCCCCTGGTGGGCGGGGTCAGAGGCTTCTTTTAGCTTCTGTGTGTGAGGAGCTAAATCCGTCCGTTCTAATCTTAAAGCAGCAGGGACACGTCTCCAGCAGAGGTGTGTGTGGTCCACTAAGAACTGGACTTAGTCTACAGCAGCAGTACAAATACTACAGTACAAATACTCTGATACATGTCTCCTGGTCAGGAGTCAGTAATCATAAAAACACAAGCTGTTGGTTTGATACTGAGAAGACGCTGCGGCGGTCAGCTCCTGTCTCACGCGGAGGAGTTGATTGGCAGCGGGGGGGGTGGGGGGCGGGTCACATTCACAGATGTTGTTTCCTGTCAGTGTCCAGCAGATATTTTTAGCCCCTCACGTGTTTACACATTCTCTACATTTCTCTGAAGACGCCTCGGCCTGTCTCCCTCCCTCCACTGTGACATGTAACGCAAGACACATGGCAGCTGTCTCTCCTTGGGCGTATTTTAGGAGACCCCCCCCCCCCCCCCCCCCCCCCCCCCCCCCCTCCTTCCCCCCCTTCCCGCTACTTACTGTCTGCTCTGTAGGTCAGAGTTTCTGTTAGCCACAAATACAACAGCAGCAGTGACTTCCAATACACATGTAAATACACAAGTGAGGGAGGACAAATTCAACTTTTGTGCTGCATTAGTACAGACAGTATATTACTCAGGGCCGGCCCTAGGATTTTGGTGGCCCAAAGCAAGATTTTGTGAACATTTTGTGAATGCCAGCGGCCGGTCCTGGTGTTACTGGAGTTAAAACTACCCCATCGGTATCATTGGTTTTTCTGGAACCTGAATCCTGTTTTCATGTTGGCTTCATCTGAATCTCTGACACTCAGTCTGCAGTGAGATCTGTTCTGTTTGCGTCGAGTCTCTTGAGATTCTGCCCATCAGATCACCACAGTTAATCTGACTGCTCTGCTGCGCACCGGCTGTGGTTAAAGCTGTGGTTAAAGCCTAACTCAGGTTTTCCTCCAGATTATGATTAATATTTTAAAACGGTTTTAAAGCTTCATTACAAACACCGTGTTAGTTTTAGAGAGCAAGAGGGAGGGAGTATTTGGTTATGGTTGTGTTCCAGGGCTGCTTCCTGTTGAGGCCTGTCTACTTCCTGTTTCTCCACTGGTTGCCTGTGAACTTCCTGTGGGTCGTTTCGGCGTGTTCAGAGGGTTTGAGTTGGTGGGAAATTGATTCTGCGGCTCCTCCGTCACAATCGCCAAATCAGTCTTTGGCACAAGATGGCAGCGTATTTGAAGCTTCTTTGACAAAAGGCATTTTTCAGTTTGACCTCTGTGATCCCTCTCCTTCATCCTGGTCTCCTCAGCTCCTCCTCCACCTCCTCAGAAAACTTTGTGTTGTTCTGTTCCTCATTTGCGGCCTCGCACTTTAAAGCTGAGTCATAATGACATTCAATGGAACAGCTGTGATCTTTGCAGGGGATTTATTTTACAGATCAAATCTTCCTCCATGCCGTGTTTCTATTATTCATTTTATCTGCACCCTCCTGCAGACAGACGGTGGCAAAGCTCCGGGAGGAGGGAGGAGAGGCGATGGGTTTGAGGCAGAGGAGGTGAAAAGAGGGAGGAAAGTGATGCAGGCGAGGAAGAGGGGGATTTGCTGAGCGAGTGATAATTTGGGGATTAGGCGTCAGAGCAGGAGTCGGCCGAGCCCAGCTCTTCCCGCTTGCGCTCGGCAAAGTCATTTCCATGTTTGTGGCCGTTTTGCCGGAGGGTGAGCTCGGCCTGCGAGCCGGGAGCCACGGGGATTTGTTAAAGAGCCATAAGGTGGAGAGACGCTGGACTCGTATCGACGGAGATGCACCAATGCGTGTTTGCTCGATCCTGTCTGCATCTGTTTTCTTTCCCGAGTAATGAGCTGCATCTGAGAGACGGAGCGGACCCCCGCGGGTCCATCCATCAGCGTCCGCTCACTATTTATTTTCTGTTGACGTGTGATCCAGACATCAGGCAGGTCAATTAAGGGGGAAAGTTCTTCTGGCTGTCATTTCACATCATTACAGCTCCGCTGCGTCAGACTCGGCCAAACCGAGACAAATATAATTAGAGCCGGGGGTCAATCGCAGCTTCTGCTGTGCACGTGCACTCTGACTCACAATGAGTTCCATCACAACTGGATCCGCTCTGGAAACAGAGCTTTTACACTTTGTCTCGCTGGTCGTTCGATGACTG
Source organism: Pseudorhombus dupliciocellatus (assembly GCA_016785235.1). Taxonomy (NCBI): domain Eukaryota; kingdom Metazoa; phylum Chordata; class Actinopteri; order Pleuronectiformes; family Paralichthyidae; genus Pseudorhombus; species Pseudorhombus dupliciocellatus. Next base: position 1,001,034 of record JAFBJW010000183.1, read on the forward strand.
TACCAAGGCTTCAGCTTCTGTTGAAACTTCTCTCTTATCAATGAATTTATTCTGAATCCGACGACTGAGGCAGTTGAATCTTTACTCACATGGAACCGGCTCTAATTTAATGGACTGAGGTCTGAAGCGATTTTACTTTGAGCGCTTTCCAGAAGTCTGTGTCTTCTGAAATGTTATGTTAACTTTGTCTGCTGAATTTGAAACCAGACACGTATCTAGATAGTGATTTTAAATGGGCAGATTTTCAACAATATGCGAAGGGAATCGGAAAATCAGAGCCTCTCAAGGTGAGGAATGTTCCCCCTCTTTCCTCTGGAACGCACAGATTTCTCCTCCTCCTTCACTTCACCTCCTGCGTTATCTTCCTCTGTGTCCTCGCTCTCTTACTCTCCTTCATTTCTGCAGTCTCTCTGTCTCTTCCACTTTTGTCTCTCATTTCTCAGATTCTTCCTTTTGTGTATTTACCCTCTTATTCTTTTCTTTTTTTTTTTTTGAAACTCCATCTTGTCCCTGAGAGACTCCAGCATGACCGATTGGCACTTACCATAAAAATTGTTGTTCTAAATAGTCCCAGACTCCCAAACAGCCTGACGGCGTGCATACAGATGACTGTGCACTGGGCACGAGAGAAGATGGACAGTTACGGCGCCGCAGCCGTGCCTGCTGATCGGTGAACAGCGCAGATGTTTACAGGAAAAGGCGCCTTACAAGTTCAGAGGGAAGTCAAAGCCTCTATCCGTCCGTCGGGTCATGAGCCGAGGAGATTATGGAAAATCAGGTTTAATCCTGAAATGAAATGAAATGAAATACAAATGATGTAAAAAAAATTAATACTGAGACGAGGGAATTGGTCGTTACGGTGCTGAGCTCCACTGGAATGTGACGTTACTGGAGCTGCAGCTCGGTCCAACCTTCCCCTGATGATGTGCTGCTGGCTCTACCCCCTCATACAGAACTGTCATCATCTCTCAGTTTATTATTATTACGTGTTTTTATTCAGGCAACATCTTTAAATAAGAAACTCCCAAAATACAACATAGAGGAAATCAGCACAGGGACAGGAAAGAGAACTTCTTTCCTGAAGAGAACGTTGGTTGAATCTTCTCTCGCTCCGGGGCTTCAAAGTTTGTGGACTAATCCGCTCGCCTGGTTTCCAGTCCCATGTCAAGAGGCGTCTGACCCTTTGACTCTGTGTCGGTTAAAATAGAGCGGCTCTCACCCTGGGTGGCAACTTCAACGACTCCAGTGTCTCACCCTCGGCTGAAGACGTCTAGAAGGACACTCGTCCCCGAAATGTGTGTTTATCTCATGAAGGGATGTGATGGGATTATCATCATCACTCATTCTTCTGTCATTCTTCTCCACCTTTTGTTCCTCTCTGTGGACAGGCGTCACTCTCCCTCGCTCCTGTGCCTGGCTCCTCCTCCTATGCTGCTGTTAGTGCTGCGGGTTCAGCCGGTTCTTTATTTGCCGCCACTTGTGCCACACAGCGAAGGACCCTTATCTCTGTGTAGCACTTTGGGTAAAAGTGCTCTTGAAAAATAAATGAAATGAGCTTCCGTGCAGAAGCAGCAGGCGCAGGGAAGGTTGATGCTGGTCGATAGTTTGAGAGTCTCAGCTCAGGCTCGTTCCTCTGTTCAATGAATCGAGGACCATGAGGTCTGACGGAGAAAAAGACTTTTCTGTGGCGGCTGCAGGAGGAGGAGGAAGAGGAGGAGGAGCTTCTACATTCCAGCAGTGGAGCTCAATGTCAACGCAAAACCGCAGTTTGTCTGAAATGAATGATTCATCTTCAGTTGAGAACTTCAGGTGAGGTGTTCTCAGACTTATGGTGACGTTCTCCAGAGGTTCTCCATGTGAGAACAAGCGAGTCGACGCCTCCTTTTCTGGATCTTCTACTGACACAAGAAGAGAAAACCTTTGTTCACGTGCAATTCGTCTTCAGGAAAAGGTTTCCGTCAGAGCGTGACGACACATCCTCAGACCAACCAGCATCCTCACTCTGAGACAACCTTCCCCCTTTGCTTTCGCAGTTAATTAAATTAAACACATTAAATATTTAGAAATATGCATGTGAGCATAAGATGCACTTAAGTAATTAAGCTCGTAAAACAAGATGTTTTTGCGCAAGAGAGGGTTCCACGCAGGGCTCCGATAAATAATGCAGAACACGTCTCAGCTTAGTAAATCTGATCAGTGGACGTAAATCAAATCGCCAGGGAAACGCACGGTAAACTTTTCCAACACCTGGGGGACAGTTTGCTTCTCGTGTGGTCGCGAACGGACAGGCAGCAAGGAGAGAGGGAGAGGAAACGTCCTGCAGCTGCTCGTTACGATCGTTAACGCACAGCAGCTCAAAACAAGGAATAGAGAAAAGGTTCTAAATATATAAGATTAAATCAAACAAGATACGATATCTGCATCTGACCTCTTATCCAGTTAAATAGATGCTGCTGCAGCGTCTTCAAGCAGAGGTGATATTTCTCACTCGATGAATTCAGACTCTTTTTTCTGAGCTTATTATTGTTGTTTTTCTGGATGCCAGCGTGATGCAGCGCTGCTTCCAGTCAAAGCTCCTGTTTCCTCCTTCAACACGTCAGAAGCTTCATCCCGCCGGCTCACAGGAAAACGGAGTGGCTGCTCGCCGTCACTTCTCAGTGTTTCCGTGGTATTACACAGGGATTGACGGTGATCCAGAAAATATCAGAACCCTACTACTGGCTTAGCGGCCCGTCCCTTGGCTGGATCTCTCTGCCTATTGGACGAGCTCGCAGGGGATTTTTCAGAGGAAGCTTGTGGATTTTCGGTGGCTCAGTAAGATGGCGAACAACTCCTTCCAAACCCACAGTAAATAAATATTAATCTCTCAGCCTAAGGCAGCGTTCTGGAGACGGATCCTTGGAAGCGCCAGTGTGGTGTTTGCTGTGGGCCTCGTACTCCTCCTCAGCTCAGCGGGGGGTTCCAACCAAAAACAATCTCTCAGCCTTTAAACCGTGGTTCTGTTTGTCTGTAAACCCACACTGAGAAAGAAGGAGTGTTTGCAAATTAGGTTTCTGTCAATATTACAAATACAAGATGAAAAAACAAAAAGTGCATCTATAAATTCGGACTGTAGCATCCATTAGCATCCGTTAGCATCCTGGTTTCCTCTGGCATGGTAGGACCATAAGGTTTCACTCTCTTGTGGTCTAAATTGTAAATAATTCCTCCTTTTTGCCATCCTTTAAACATCCAGAGTCCTCCTGATGTAGTCGGTGCTTCGCACTGGCCCAGGAAAGAACCTGGAGCCAGTTCTTTGTTGGTGGAAACAGAAAGAACTTGTTCCAAACTAGGCGCTAGCACCAGCTCGGTGGAAAAGCCCTAAGACTCTGGATGAGTGGAAACAGCAGATGGAGGAGCGACGTGTGACTGAACCGTCTGACACGGCTGCTGCCGCGAACATGGATTTATACCCACTTGAATATCAGAGCCTGTTAACGATCCTGATTAATCTAGTTCAATTCAGTGAGTCATGTTTTTCTATCTTTTGCTCTTTTTTTGAAATTAATTTATCATCTTAACTGTATGTGAATAGAAATTATCTGTGAAAACTTCTGAAGGGAAACGCTCTGCAAATAAAGTTCTGGTTGTTATTATTCAGCACCATTAGCCCCCCCCCCGAGGCTTCGTCCAGCGCCGAGCGTATGAGTGTTTATGGTTCATGACACAATTATGATTAAGCTGTTAGCCTCTCATAGTGGAGGAGGGAGGGGGGAGGCAGAGAGAGAAGAGGACAGAAAACAGAGAGAGGGGGAGAAAAAGAGAGAGAGCAAGAGACAGAGACAGGCAATTTACCATCGGAGTGTCTCTGCCAGGATAAAGGCGAGCAGCATGGCGCTGACCTGTCACTGCGTTGGGTCTGATCTAAGAGGACGCTCAACATCTCTCACACAAACATTCACTCCCTCTGTTTCCTACTCCGACGTCTCCATCCTTCTCCCCTCTCCGGCTGATTCAGGCTCTCTGGAGATGTTTAGCTTTTTTTTCCTTTTTAATTTCCTCCTGAGTAATGACGGATAACTGAGTCCTGTAATGAGAGCCACTGATTGATTTGAGTGTGTTTTCTCACGCGGCGCCCGGCCGGGTGGATTTTACAAGACACTTAAAGGGAAAAGAGTGGAGCGACGGATCGTGATGAACGCGTCCATAAATCCAGCAAGAAAAGCGATTTGCATAAGAGGGATGTCCTGTGACGACGGATCCAGGCTTCTCCTGCCCTACTCCTCATTTTACAGAAACAAAAGTCCATTAAAAAGACATTTAGCCCTTCGCTAACGCAACATAAGTAACCTCAGGAGCGACGGCTCGTTATGGTTCAGCCGTCTTGGACCGCCAGGGAAAACACAGGACTCGTTCTCATGCGCCAAAACTCGTGGGCGTCCCGCAATCACAGTTTCCAGGGCGGGAATCAACGTTGAGACCACAGCGGCGAATCAAATTAAAGACCATGTAGTGTTTTAATTACACACCGAGAAGGAAACGCCCCCTATAGGTCGTTCAAACCGCTGCTTCCCTCTAATGGCCAACCTTTAGGTTTGTTTGCCTAGTAACACGAATCGTCCTGGTTGATTGTTGCTAACGAGGTTCTGTTGTTTTGGGATGAGTTGTCAACCGGGGAAAAGCAATAAATCTTTACTGGGATTCTATCTGTGACCGATGACTCAGCAGAGCCGTCAGAAACCTTCCGTCGCTCGTTCACCGAAACAGAAATTTACATTTTGGTGATGTGACAGAATATGTTTTGGATGCAGTGATCGCTTCCCTCCAGATTCTGCCTCGGCTCCCCCCACTGTCCTTGTCCTTAATGCTTAAACCCTCTTCATCTCTTCGCCTCTCTCGGTAAGCTCCGGAGGGTTTTGTGTTGTGCCTGGTTGAAGTCCAACGCTTCTTAATCACCGCGGGGTGCCGATCCAGGCTCGGAGCTCAGCGCTGTCACTCCCCCGCCGCCTCTCCAGCTGAAAGTGATGTGTTCAGGTGTTTTCTCCTCCACGGGCCCGCTCCCTTTAAATCACGTCTCATTGAGCCTTTTTCACGCGATGATAAAGTTGAGCAAACAGAGGAGCTGCTTCGCGCCGGTGACATTAAAGATTAAGTCAATTACGCTTTACTAAGCATCGCCTCAGGGCTTACAGGCTCAGCACCGAGAGGTGGCTGTGTGGCGAGGATCCGGACCACAGTCCCACCTGGTCCTGATGATGTTTATACAGTGGTTAAACAGTTTTTATTGAGCTGGGGGGGGGGGGGGGGGGGCCCCCGATTTTTGGGGGGGGGGGGGGGAGTATGAAGTATTTATTCGTCTGTATCTGACTGTGTGTTCATTTCAAACATGGAGCCCAGGAAGCAAAGCTGTTGCATCACAGGCCCGTGGCAACAACACAAGACCTGAGTGTATCCACGCATTCATAAAAACAAATGAGAAAGCCCAATGTCACTCAGAAGAGCTTGTGTCTCCACCGAGGCCCAGTTGTCCCATTAAATTCAATCAAGCTGCTCCACATCTCGAACACTTACCCGTCTCCTCCACGTTGGGGTCATTCTGAGACATTGGTCAAACGATCCTGAATCCACTCAAATGTAATTTGTTCATTCCACCGAGTGCAAGAGGAAATATCTCGAGTGACAAAACAGAAAGTCCTCACACGTCTCAGACCACTTGTGTGTGATTGGATCTCAGATGCGTTCTCGCACCAGAACTCTCCGCAGCTACTCCTTCTTTGCTTGGTCTCATAATGGACGACACATGTTTTTTTGGCAACATTGTCCTGTGCCTGTGTCCCTCAGATAACGTGGCAGACTCCTTCTTTGCTTGTTTGGATTACTGACGCGTGGCGACGGACGTCATGTCCCGTTGCCGCCATTGGCCGTTCTGTCTCATTGAATGCTGCTGCCTGGTCACCGTGGACGTCTGCGGTCGGATCACGGCTGAGGGAATGAGGCTGTTTACATTTTAGGGACTTAAAGATGAAAAGAAGTTCCAGAAGCTTTGAAACTCCATAGGAGTGTGTTCATGTGCATCTTTGATGAGATGTTGTCGACTCTTCCGTGAGAGGATGCGAAGACAAACGCGCAGGGTTTTGTGCAGAGTCTATTTTTCATCAGCGTTTCGTCAGATTCCAGCGGGCCCGCGCTGCATCGCTGATCCTCTGTTGTTTCTGCTGCTCGCAGTTCTGAGGAGAACAGAATAAAGCCGGGCTGCGCAGCCAGAGAGGGAGAATTGCTGCGAGGGCTCTCCAGACGAGGGAGCAGGACGGTTAATAGCGACAGAGGAGCAGTGGGGAGCAATTCAGGACAGTGGCCGCTGGATTTCCTCGGTGCTGCCTAATGGCTGCGGTGGGAGCTCGGCGCATTAGAGAAAAGCAATACACATGAAGACGGGCCGGAGAAACACAAACAGAGCCTTTGAATGGAGTACGTTCACATTACAACCATTTAGAGAAGAGCTAATGGCCGAACGCGAGCAGCAGCTAATGGAGATTATGTTCAATCACCCTCAACAGGAAGAAGTCAGGGAGACGTTCAGTCACATTTCTCCACATGCCTGTTCGCCCACTAACTGCACCGGCCATTAAGACGCCTCTGGCCGTCAGCCATCTTGTGTACTCATACATTTGGATGTGGTACGACTCGCGGTAATGGCGTATCCATTGGCAGAAGCCATCAGGTCCTGGTACCGATCCACATGTTGTCCATAAACGTGCTAATGGGGAGCTGCCTGGCTATTTGGCAGCGGGAATAACCAATAACATTTTGTAAAAGCTCATTTCTCTCTCTAATCAGAGACAGACTTTGTTTTTGGACCGTCTGCTTTTCTTCGGGCTCTCGGTGAATCGTTGGCTGAACAAAAGCAGCTGTGGAGGGAGAGAGACACAAAGGCCAATGATTTGATTTGCCTCCAATTTGCCACTTCTCCTCCTCTGCCTTCCACACACACACACAGTGCTGGTCGAGGAGTTGTTCGATTAGTCTTATTTGCGATGCATTTCTTGGGGGGGTCCATTATGTAGAACACTGTATGTGTCAATAAAACTACATTTACATTTAAACTATTTTCAATTAGTTGTTGTTGTTTTTGGAATTTCGTTATCACCCTCAGGAGGTGGAGGATGTTCCTGTCTGCCCATGTTTACAGGGGACACTTTAAAAGGTGATGCCTCAGACAGAACTCACACCGAGTCAAACCGATAATTAAATGTGTATAATTGTATTTACAGTTTTAATGTCTCTCCACTTCTCTTCTCGCCCTTCAGTCGTTTCTTGTTTGCCTTCCTCCCCAAACCGCCGCCTCACGACTTTAATGTTGCGTGACTTCTTCACATTTTCTCGCCGCCACCGGCTTAGCGAATTTTCCCGACATGATCTGTTTCATTTTGAAGTTGCAGTTTCATATCGGCTTTTTCGGGGGTCAGTTATCTGAAGCTGTCACAGCAGACGAGAGAAGAAGAGAAAACAAATCTGCTGGAGAGGAAATGGAAAAGCTGCCTGTCAGAGTTTGAATCTTTTTTTCATAATCAAGCTTCTTTGGTGTAAACAAATGTCAGAGCGGCACGACTCAGCCCGATCCTGCCATTGGACGAGGCCGAGGTTCAACAGCGGCGTGTCGGCCGTGACTTGCATCAGGTCACAATGACGCCACGGCCTCACAGGTTCAAGGTGACGACCCTCAGTGGTCTCTGGATGTTCAGGCCATAGCTGCAGAGCCTCCGCACAGGAAGTGGCTCAAAGAGGCGAGGCAAGTGAGCCCCGGGACGAATGACACGCCATAAACATTCCTCACACATACCGTGGAGCCTGCGACCGGCCGCTTTGCTCCTGCACGATGAAACACGGCTTAGTTAGCGGTCACATTGATTGATTGCCCCATAAGTGGTCTATAACTCTATTATCCCCCCTCCGCCCCATTGATCTGCTGATAGTGCCGATTAATGATGATTCTAATTGTCTGGCCGCGAAGACCAGGACGCATTGTTCGCTTCCCGCCGTCATAACGGCTAATAACTCTGGAGAAATACAATTTACTGTTCCGTGCACGTTGGACCACCAGAGCTGTTGACAAGCATGCACACACACATACACACAGAGGGAGGGGGAGAAGCTGCAGGCGAGCGTCTGTCAGCAGAAACATGGAGATGTCCTGAACTGTGTTTAGATTTTCATTTGAGTTTGACAGGAGATGAAGAGGAGATGAGGAGAGGAGCAGTGGGGGGGGTCTTTTGTTTTTTATTCTTATGAAAACACTTTAACTCTCTGTGTTTCCTTAAAGAGACAGGAGGAGAAACGAAGAGCGTCTTCTCCAGAGTTTGTTAGACAGTTTTTGAGCCTCCTCATCTCTTAGTTGTCTCAACTTGTCCAGAGACATTTGCTTTCTTCCTGTTAAGTTACTAATGAATCAAAAAATGTTCTGTCATCCGTCTCCTGAATCTGTGTAAATTCCTCAAAATGCGAGATGCTGAAATGTCCCGTCATCTTCTCTCTGTCCCTCGGTGATTTCCTCGGAATCTTCCAGCCTCCCTGATTGTTTCCTGTCTCTCACCCCCCTGCTCGCTCATGCAGCTGCAGACAGATAAGAGATGTGTTTGCTGCCGGTCGTCATTTTAAATGGAAACCTGCTGTACGAGGGCACAGGAGCATTAAAGGTGCAAAGACCCAAAGCCGAGATAAGCAGGCCGACGACAGTGGAAAGTCCCAAAGCCTTTAAAACCTAATCATCTCATTTACATAAGAATGTGTTTGTCATGAAGAAACAGGATTTCTTTTCTTTGACGAAACAACACTCTCACACACACACCAGGCTGTTAACGTGACGCTTCCCTGCAGCCAGGATCATAACGCTGCCTCTCTCTTGCCCCCTCAGATGACCCAGGAACAGTGCACTCATAGGAACAATGTCCAGAGTTCAGAGAAACCACAAGTGTACAAAGTGGGAATATACGGCTGGAGGAAACGTTGCCTTTACTTCTTCGTCCTGCTGCTGATGATCCTCATCCTCATCAACTTGGCGCTGACTATCTGGATCCTCAAGGTCATGAACTTCACCATAGTAAGTCTGCTGCTCTTCCTCTTTCCTCTGCTGGGTCGCTGTGTTTGTGAGAGAGAGGCTGAGGACTGAAGGCTCCTCCTCATTTGAATCAACTGTGACGTCTGTTCACACACTGGGATTCTAACGTGCTTACAGTCATGTTGTGTCAGAATCTCCGGGTCAAAGGATTAGATACTACTGTAGGTACTACTGTATATTCTGTGTATACTGTGATGCAGTCGTTCCTGCCGTTCTTCATCGTCATGGTTGGAGCCTACAGGTGAGGTTTTATGATTCAGCTGGTTTGATGAGTCGGTTAACGAGCATCGAGCTGAGTACACGTTTGCCTCTGTGAAACAACACGGACCGTTCGGTAAAGATGTGAGGTCTGCGATCGCGTGAGCGTCCTCCTTCTTCACCCTGCTCCCTCTGAACCTGCCTCCTCCTCCTCAGTAATCCACTGCCAACACACATAAACACAGCAGCACATGGTGGGGGCTGTGAATAATACATGAGCTCTGCTTCACAGCCTGGCTTTAATATGAGATCTACATAAATCAGAGGCACCTCCTCAGATGCTGAGCCGCGTGTTCTGACAGAGCGCGGCGTTCGTGGCGCCCTAATGTTCCTGACGCGTCCGCCTGCAGACCGTGGGAGAGGACGGGTGTTGGTAGATGTTAGAGACATCATCGCTCCGCCCATGTTGTTTGATCCTCCTCCTCTGTCGCCTAGTTTACAAGCAGCGCCGAGCAAACTTTGCACTGCGATGACGTGCGTGACATAAGAAGCTTCTTGATAGGGAAACTGCCGACCCTCTGAAGTCGTGAAACATCATCATCACGAGTACAACCTCTCAGATCAATCAGAGGCTCAGCAGGGGCGTCACAGTGAGAAACTCACCATGTTCACTTTATGGGTCTGACCCCGCCTCCAAACACTCAACGTTTCTTTTCGGATCTGAACTTTTACCGTCTTTATTTTGATCGTACGTAAATCCAGACGTGGCAGAGGGCCGGGTCCTGTACATGGTGCTCCACAGTTGCCGTGGTAATGAGTACAACAGGAGAGTGATGCAATAACCGGAGCACCGCCTCCCTCTGTGCCCAGGTCCTTCCACTCCACTGAACCGGCCCATTTGCCAGTTTAAACAAGAAGCTCCCAGCTGGGAGGAAGGAGGAACATGAACATGGTTCATGTTTGAGTCTCAGCGTTCGTCCTGATGAGCTTAACGTCAGGACAACCCCCCCCCCCACAGACTCCTGTGTTCCCTTTAAAAGACTAATTACATGTATTGATGTAGTCAGTGTGTGGGGAGTGTAGTTCTGTTTCAATCAATCAGAACATGTTGAGCATGTAGATAAACACAGCCACACTACTTGGGGTTTTTGGTCTGGTTAGTTTCTCGTCCTCTGACAAACGATGGCCCACCCTCCTCAGTTAACATGAGACGGACGCACGGCACTTCCAGTCAGTCAGTTACAACTCTCACTGCGTTCGAACTTCACTGAAAACCCAGAAAGAATGTCCAGATGATATTTAAACCATCGTCTGGACCAAACCTCATTATGTGAAGTGATGGGAGCTCACTGTGCTGCTGCAGAGCAATTTAAAAGGACACACAACAACAACAGTCGACTGTCCGTCTCCTCTGTGCTGCCAGGAGGACTTTAATGACTGTGGGGGGGGCAGACAAAACCCCCCAAAACACCGTCCACGTCCTCCACCAGGGACCCGGCAGAGCTGCTCCTCTGACTGAGGTGAACTGGAGTGACTGTGGGAGCCGGAGACCGAGCCCTCAGGTCGAGGACGCGGGGTGAGAGGGAGGGTCCCTGGAGGCCTGAGAGGCGGGCCGCTCTACCCCTGCAGGGCCTTAGGGAGCGTTTGACCTTCCCCTCCTCAGCCAACACTCGCCAGCACTCACCAGTTCACCAGCAGCATCCAGACGAGTGTTTTTTTTTCTGGTTTGTATTCCAGCCTGGAAATTTGGCGAGGTCACAGCGAGGTCTGATTCTCCTCCGTGGACGGGGGGGGGGGGTCACGATGTGCTCCACATCCAAAGAGTTTAATGGTGTTTTCGTGCTTCCCCCTGCAGAGATCTGTCCCTCCGTTCGCTGTGTCTGTCCAGAGTCAGAGGTTTCCTCTCACAGAAACAAGTGAACCCGCAGTAAATATAGGGATGTTAAATCCGCAGCAATGAGTCATGACCCAGCGACTCAGATCCGACGTCACCGGGGATTTGGGGCCTTAACTTGCAGCTCTGAGCTCCCCAATGAATCTCGGTGACGTCACCTGACATTTGGCGAGCGCTGTAAGAAACGTTGGGTCTTATTTTACGTCAGAGAGGAAACGGGCCGAGCCGTCTGCCCCGATCAGCATAACTCTCCAGTTTTAACAACGTCTGAACAGCGAGGGCGAGAATAGAGATGGAGGAAAGTTAACGGGCCTGAAGTAGACAATGTTGAAGGGCAAATCTTATACCGATGAGCTGAGCCTGGTTCTATAAACAGTAACTTAGTTTTCCTCCCCACCCCCCCCTGTAATCTGAACCAGCAGCACCACCCGTATTTATAGCTCGCACGCAGCACGTGCCCATGTCTGGCCCCGGCTCGTGGCGCTGAGTTAAATGCGGGCCGTCATATAAAGAGCTGTGGTGCTTGTTGTTGTGCTACTTTATGGGATGGAGTGATTTGGGCCGCCGCGGAGCGGTGGCAGTCGGAGAGTCTTCACTCAGCCTTAACACGGTGTCGTTTCCCATTAACCTCCGGGTGAGGCTGTTTAAAGTGTCCGGGAAGCAAACTGTGAGCGGAGTTTCTCCGTGCCTGCGGTCACATGTGTCAGCAGCTGCAGGGGAACCAGGGGGTGGGCGGACAAAGCTCAGGACCAGAGATCGACGTTGGATTCTGCCAGTTCAGTTTTAAAAACATCATTTTCAACCAGATCGTGATGTTTCCCTGTTCAGAGCGGTTTATTAGGTCTGTCATCACAGCTCCATATACACAGAGTATATATATATATATATATATATATATATATATATATATATATATATACTTACTGTTTATGTCTGCATTAGATTGTCACTCAACCTGTGTGGGCGCTTTCCTTTAAATGATTTATATCAGCGCTGAAGATTTAATGAGTTTTATTCATTTGGAAATGTTCTTATGTTCAATTAACCTTGCGTCGGCGATGTCACATTACCTCCTGATGACATCACAACGATGAGGATCTGTGGGCAGGGCCACGGACGAGGTGTTTAAGGACCTTAGGTTTTGTTCTCAGTAGGACAGATGTAAGCGATGGAGGTTCGAGGTTTCAACCCAAACTCTGTAATCGCTCATGAGAAAAACTTGTTTTGTCTTTAAAGAGTTTTTCCAGATTATGAATCATGAATGTTAGGAGGCCACGTTTCCCCCCGAAAGAAGGGTATTGATTTTAAACTCGTTCAGTGTGATTCTTCTTTGTTTAGTTTCAGAGACCTGAGGTCTTTTCCTTTCGGCAGATTTCACTTCAGTGCATTTGAAGACGGACAAGACATCCACAGCTCTGCTGTAGATCGCTGAAGTCTTCTCAGTCATCGTCCCTGTGATTGCAGAGGTCGTCCTTCGAACTACGACGACGATGATGATGATTGTGTTGTTGTTGCAAGAAGGTTTGGACCTCCTGTCCCTCCTAAGGGACATGTTGGACTGTGTGTTGAATAAACAGGGACGTGGATGAAGCGTGCATTTCATGTCAGGAGAGAGGACAGGGTTCAAGGGTCAAGGCTGAGACACTTCTTCTCATTCAGGTCCATCTTCATCCCCCATGAATTAGTCTGAAGCGTCCAAACAACACAATCTGACCAGCCGCCGACAGAATGCCGAATTGGCTGCTGGCGACATTAAACCGCTCGCTGTTGATGAGATGGGAGTTACAGGCTCTCATTGGGGACAATTAAAGCTCCACACCTCCAGCAGCCTTTTACTGAAAGGTCAACAGAGACGGGGGGTGCATCAGCAGTCTGTTTCCTGAGTTCACGCTGCAACTCATTTCAGCGGAGTGAAAGGAATAATGAGCGCGGGACAATTGGAGCGTTTTGGAGCTGTGAAATGGAGTTACAGCCGAAGACACTAATTACATTTGAGGCAGAGTCTGTTAACTTTGTGAATCCGGCGCTCAGGGGACGACTCAGAAAGCTCAACTTCAACATTTTATTGTCCCTAATGGGGAAATGAGTTTGCTGCGAGGCGTCCAACAAGACGCATAATTACAAAACATGATGAGATAAAAACGCTGCGACATGCAGAGTCGCAGTCGACGGCCTCGCTGTCAGGGACGTTTCAAACGAAGCTGTGGAAATATTTGGTTTCCATCCCACTGCTAAATGTCCACACATTACCAATCAGGGGAGGGGGGGTTGGGTTAATGAAACAAACAAAATGGAGGCTGGTTCTTTTCACTGGTGCTGGTGCTAGTTCCAGGCTAGTGCTTACTTTAGAGCCGGTTCTTTCTGTTTCCACCAACAAAGAACTGGCCCCCGGTGCCAAATCCCGGGGCTTTGCTGAGCCAGAGCGAAGCACCGACTACATCAGATGACCATGACAATCACGACCGTGGGTTTGGAATATGAACATTTTTCTGTAAGTGTCCGTAGATTTGTGACATCATTTAGCCTTGTCCTAAATCCTTTTATTTCTTCTCCACCCTAACACCCTGCATGTGACGGTTTACGGCTCATCAGCTGCCTCTGTGATCATCAGAAGAAATCAGTGTCGTCTTGTGTGCGGATGACGTCGGCGCACAATCACCGCGCTCGTCTGCTTGGGGGTTTGATTTCACTTGGATGATCAACACACATTCAAACGGGCTCTTCAGAGAAATCACCGGCCGATGTGATCGGTCGAGGTGAGAACGGCTTCCTGCCCGACACGGTGTGCGGAGATTAAACGTCATGCCTCCTGCAACAGTGCATACAAATGGGAACTTTCCTGGAAGTTTAATTACCGACCTGCCATAGGAGAAACCACGTCCGGACAGATTAGATGGAAACGCGGTGGGAACGAGGTTTCAGACCGCCGCATAATCTGTCCGGCAGCAGCAGCGGCACATTATGATCAGCATAATGTTCTGAGACGAGCAATATGTTAAACAATCAGCCCGCTGTTTAAATTAGAACAGGAGCGTGTGGGCGCTGTTAACATGCAGCCCACATGCCGGAGGATTCACAACGTGCGGTGTGAACGAACTGCTAATGTGCAGCTTCACGCTTTCCAAATACAAAATCAGTCAAAGTTATTCACGGTCGGCGAAGAGGAAGGCGCATCCCCTGATATCTGCCAGGCTCTGTGCAGAACATTTCTGAACCAGGAGAAATCGAGAGGGTCTGAGCCCGAACTACGTCACAGTGACGATGCAGCAAGCTAAGCTCAAATATACTGTCTGAACTGTCTTCTGTGTGGGGACCAGAAGGGGGCTTCTCCTCTGGTAGTTTCTATAGAAAGGGGGTGGAGCCTGTGCTGGGTGCAGGTTCCAGGTGAAGGTGCGTCAGTTATCCTTATTATTTGTTTTCACTGGCGTCTCCTGAAAGTTTGTGGAGAAACTGTGAAACTCTTTTTGCTGCTGTTGGTGTCGATGACGGATGAGTCTGACGACGCGTCTAAGTGGGTTACGGCTCCAGCCGCTGACTGCAGACATTCTCAAAGCCGGGTTGCGGTGGGTTCAGGACGAGTTCAGCCTTTGACAACGCATCAAACCTCATTGAGTATTTTAAAGTTTTCCAAACACAGAAATGATTTATCCGTCGCTCGGCCTCTAAAACTTTCTCTGGGCAGCGACTGAGAGGGATTCTGCTGCCGTCACAACCCTGAGAGGAACACACGGGTTCTGCTCGAGAGGTTCACAGAGAAACACCTTGGTTTTACCGTTGGATACAGAACACACACACATATCCTACAGAGCTGTATGTGTCAACGTTTGACATACAGATAATTAATCATTTGTCAAATCAAAACTAAAGTTCGAGGTCAAACTTTCTTCCGAGTTCTGGCCTCACAGATGAATAAGGTCCTCACACATTTAACAAAGTCATGGACGCAGCCTGGAAGGACGCGTCTCTCCCACCGCCGCCTCCATCGTTATTCCTCTTCAAAGGTTCCTCTGTTTCACCGGATTGCAGCTGTTTGGTGATTCCTCTTCCCGGCGACGCGTAGGGTTGCGTCAGCCTGTGTGAGGTTGTGTTTCAAAGAAGTCGCTTTGTTCGGCTCATTTTTTAGTTTGTTGATGTGAAAAGGTTCGACTGCGCTCGTCAACAGACGCCGGGGACGCTCTCAGGACTGAAGACGCTCCGGCTTCTGGGGAACAGACAAGTGCTCTGATCTCTGGGAACCTCGCTGACGCTCGCTCGGCACAACGGAAATCCATCTTCCTATTGATTAATGCTTGTGACATGAAGATGAATGGAAGCAGGGGAGGAGGAGGAGGAGAAGGGCAAATGGGAGAATGAGAGGCAGAGGGCGAAAAGAAGGAAGTGAAGGAGAGAGGGAACTTAAAGAGAAGGAGGCAAGGAGCGAGAGAGAGGGAGAGAGATTAAGAGTCATTAAGTGAGTCTGAGGAGATTTAAAAATGAATAAAGAGCAGAGGAAAGAAGAAGGTCAGGTTCTTTGAAGCCGCCTTCTGTTCCCAGACGACTCTTTGTTCTTCTCCAGGATTGTTTAAACGGAGCAACTTACAAACACGCCTTTATTGTGGCAACAAGTACGGGTGATGTCAGCAGATACTGCTTTACAACAGAAGATGGAGGAAGAACAGAGAAAAACTTTCAGGTGAAACAGATCTGAAATGAAAGAAAAGAATAAAAACATAGTTTTTATGTTGTGTCGTCACCTAATCATCCTGAAACATTTCTGGACTAACATAGTACATGTGTACTGGCCTGTACACAGTCATAGTACAGGTGTAGTACTGCGCTGTGGTCCATGCAGTAGTCTTGGCGGAGGAATGTCTCTATTGGTTTGACATGTTTGTGTCACAGCTGCCATCTTGTTTCGGCGTCTTCCTTCAGCCCTCTGAGGAGATCAATACTCAGTGGGACGGACAGCGGTGACTGACCAGCAGGAGACGGCTGCGCCCGTTCTGTGTCTCGCTCGACGCAATGCGCCGCTAGAGGAGCCGGAGTCCGAGTCGATGTGCTCGGGTCCAGGATCGAGACATCGTGTTTGGCCTCTTCTAAAGCAGAGCGTCCCGCTGAGAGTGTCCGTCCTCTGCGGTGTCCTCTGGGGTCAGTTCACCGCGTCCTCCCTCCAAAGAGCTGATGTTGAGAGGCGTTCAAGGTCAGGCAGCCGCCTGCGGACTGATGGCGTCCTTCACTTCCTGTTACAGATCCATAGGTCTTTCAGGACTGGGTGGTACTGGGAGAATGGGACATGCCTTTATACTGGGCGGGGGGTTGTATAGCCATTGTGTGTGTGTGTGTGTGTGTGTGTTTGCATTACTTCCCTTCACTCAGTAAAGCCCATAAGGTAGAGATCAAAGACAGAGGTGGCAGATCCGACAACTTCCTGCCTCTCTCTCTCTCTCCCCCCTTCTCTTGGAGGCTGATAACGTTGGGAGAGCGTGCACACAATTCAGCGCTTAACCCCAGACTGAGCAAAGTAGCTGCCAGGAATATTTCTCATGCGTAGCCTCCACACACTCACGGAAAAATATATGAAAATGAAGTGTGGGGGTGGACTTAACGGGTTGGCACTTCTAAAGGAAAATGCCAGGAGTATGGCCCATGTGTGTATTTTCCATTTAGAAGTAAATGTGTTACTGCAGAGCCACATGCTAACTCAGTCCATAGGGTACAAATACATGAATACATAAATGCTGCTCTTCCTCTCCCTCAGACGTGATGAAGACTTTTCTTTTTTGCTTTCTTCAAATCTTTTCAGTCAAGTCTTACAAACTAAAACTTCCGCCATCTTGTCCCGTGTCTCACTTCCTGGGCGAGGACGCTCACTCCGAGCAACCCGGTGAAAGTTGGCGCGTAGTAAATTTTTACGCAGCGCAGAGGAGGGCGGCGTTTTTATTGAGGACCACTTGGAAGTCATCTGAAGCTCTGAGCGCCGAACAAAGAGCTCGTTTAAAAAGTCTCCTCCGTTGGAAGAAAGGAGGCGAGGAGGCGTAGATCAAAGGCGAGCTGTGTTTTGTTGTTCTTCTTCTCTCCGGGCACCGACGAGGTGAAGTTCGATACCCGAGCAGTTTTGTTCTGACAGATTGAGGAAGGACTCGAACTGTACTGAACTCACCTGCTGCCCCACCTCAGGGCCGCCAGCCGACCTTCTTCCTCTTCTTCTTCTTCACGTGTTTCTCCGCGGAGGACGTGAACGCGTCTCCGACCTCATGTGACTGCGACTCAATTCAGAAGCCGCTCCAACGACCATAAAAACAATTAGCACCTAATGAGTCCTCAGTAATGACTTTATAATCAGGAGGCGATGGCTCCAGTCTGACCGCTGGGACGACCGCTTATTCTTCTTCTGTGGTTGTGAACCCGCTCAGTGTTAACTTTGAGCTGAATTATAAAATGTAAGAAGTGACCTTCAGAGTAAAACCCACACGGAGCGCTGACGTCGTTAGTTTGTTATTTCCCGTGCAAGGTGCTTTTTGTCTTTTATCTCGTCCTGACAGAGTTCTCTGCAGGAAACGTGATAAACACAAGATCTGTTTGTTTACGCTGGATTTCATTTAGTTGCAGCTTTTATTCTTGAAGGTGGTTCGGCCTCGAGGGAACGAACCCGGAGCTCGGAAAAGGCCAAGCTACAGATGCAGTATGTGTACAGTGTGTCGTATATGTACAAATTCAGTGTTTGCTCCGTGCCGGTCACAGGCTGATGGGATTCTTTGGTCGCTCTGTTATCTGTCGTCTCCCGCAGACGTTCACAGACCAAGAGTTAAACCTTCACGCACCCCAACGCTCCTCTGTGTCTGCAGGCGGCCGCTCTCACACGTCAATCACTGCCGCCGCGGCATCTGTCCCAGATGAAGATGAAGATTTAATAGGAAATCTATCGACCTGTGACACTGACATGAAGCAGCTTCGGGCTCTAGAGGCAGAGATGGAGAAACCTGCTCCTCTTCTTCTTCTTCTTCTTCTTCTTCACTTGAGAAGAAGAAATCCGACTCCAGCTGAAGGAGGAGTCACAGTGTTTATGATCTGAAGGTCTCTGGTGTGACATGAAGTGATCAGAGTTCTTAGACTCTGTTTCCAGTTTGAACTCTCTCTCTCTCTCTCACTCCCTCTTGTCTCCTCCTCTCTTGAGACCTGCAGTCCACTTCTTTTGTCTCATTTGCTTTTCGTCGTCTCATTTTCTCTTTACGCCATCTGTTTGCTCTCCATCCACACCTCCTCTTCCTCCTCCTCTCCTTTGTTTTCATCTGTCATTCTCACGTTTCCCTCCCGCCCCCGATCCCCCCGTTCTCCCTCCACATCTGCTCTCCCATCCCATTGATGGATGATGCGGCGCCGCGTCAGGGGCCTCAATCAGAGGAGCGAGGGTTCGCTGTGAAGAGCAATCTCAGAGCCAATTCCGCTGATAGCCATCGCAGAGTTCTGCTGCTCGGCGCAGCAGCCGCACCTGTGGAGCGGGGGCCGCACGCTCAGAGCGGCTGCTCCGGGACGACGGGGGGAAAAGTTTTTTATCCTTGTTGTTGTTCCTGTTATCAAATGGATCACTTGGAAAATGTATTGGTTTGGAGTTGGGCCATTTTTTGGGGGGTTCTGGCAGCCGTGCAGGGCCGATGGAGGCTGATTGTAAGAGCCCGCACCGTTGCATGATGGGAGAGGTGCTGCACGTTCTCTTCCAGGTGGTGGGAGCTCCTTCTCCGCGTCGCCATTTGCATTTTGAACGCTGGCGCCGAAAGACGAGGGGGGACGGCGTGTTCACCTGTGGAGAGCGCGCGGCGCCGCTCGTCATTACTCGCTGACGTGTGCTGGAAGGAGCTGGAACGGCTGAGCTGCCTGGAGGCTGAGATTTACACAGGCGGTAATTTAATGTGGTAATCCGCAGTGCTGTATTATTTACAATTCACATGCCCTGATTGTGACGTGGTCACAGTGTCTGACTCTTCCAAATTCAATCCCCCAACAAAGGCGGCTGCTAATATTTGCACAGAGACGGCGGCGGCGACACGTTTGGGCCTCAAACCATGAGCGAAGCGCCGCAGTCTCTGTCTGGTCCCGTCGCCCGACTCAGGGCTGCGGCGGTCTCCATCCCCTCGGGGTCAGTTTGTCTCTGAGTCCTGTGGGTGGAATTATTCTGGTTCAGGATCTGGTTTGTGCTCTGATGAGACTCCCGGGGGAGAAAGAGTCTCCAGCTGTGCGTCTTGGTTCGGCTGTTGTTGGACAAAGACACATCAGTGTCTTCGGACTGCTTTTAACTCCCATCCACAGATTTTTGGACTTTCTAGAACCTTGACAAACCCAAAAAAAAAAACGACAGAACAAACGGACATAAAGAGATGTCTTTCAATCTTAAAACAACAGGGAAACCCATTAAAAAGCAGTTTTGGTTTTATTGTGAAAGTCATCAGTCAGTCAGTCGTCTTATGTTTATTTTTTTTATGGAAGCTGACTTTAAGGAGGTGGCATTTTAACGGAGGTTTGACTTTGCAGAGCTTTTAAATCCCAAACTAAACTTTATAATAGAGGAAATAAACTGCGTCTGTTATCGCTGTTGGTGAAGCTTCTTCTTCAGTCTCTGACGTCAGCGTCCTCTGTGTCCTCAGCATCCTCAGCGTCCTCAGCTTCATCATTCAATCAAAGGAAGTGTGCTGACATTGGTTTCTGTTCTAAAACAAAGTTTCTCATGCACTCAGTTGTGTTATCTTTCAATTTAAAGTTATCATCCATGAACTTTTTGTTTGAAACGTTGATGCCACGATCTCAGTGTGGGAGGAAATCCCCCCCCCGATGATGAGGTGTCTCCTGTGCCACAGGCAGACGCTGATATTTTCCACCCAGCATCAAGACGTCTATATTTGCTTTAGCCTCGGGTGGCGGCTTGATGCATATCGATGCAGACGCTCAATAATGGGCTGCGAGCTATTGACGGCGGCGACTTCGGGGGGGGGGGTGAAGAAACAGAGATGGATATGGATGAGATGACTGATATGAGACGGGTGATTCATAGACCCCCAACCCCCCTTGACACTCACACACACACATACACACACTCTTGCTCTCTCTCTCACACACACACACACGCCATAGCAGAGCTGGGCCAAATAAATCAGCAGAATAACAGAGGGAACCAAAGGAACAAATGTTATTTACAAGACAGACGTTTTCTCCTTTGCTCACACACACACACACACACACACACTGCCAGGTAAACAGAGCAGCCACACATGCTCACACAAAGCCCATAGTACACACAAACACAATAAATTCTCAATAACTATCAAGCTAACACAGCAGTGACAGTGCAGGCAGCGCTGGCGTCGAGTGTAGATCAATTTAGTTTAGTTTGGGGGGGGGGCAGAGAGAGAGAGAGAGGGTGATGGATAAAAGGGGGGACGATTCAGGATTCATCTTTTATTCTGAAGTGAACTGGACAATGTTTCCAGCACAGAAAGTTAAACTCAGGATTTATGAGGCATTCAGGGGTTTTGAGGCCGGAGACATAATTCCACCAGAGGGCGATCGACAGAACTTTACTACAATCCTGCACATTTTATTCTCAAGTCGTATTTTAAACCAGAAACACACCGCGACACGTGACAGAGGGCCAGGAGGTGACGATGAAGTCAGTGCTCCTTTAAATACCACAGATGTGGCGCTGTGATGCTACATGTAGCTGCTAACTTGTGATTAGACCTAGCATTGTTGCTATTTCTGTCACGTAAACTGTGATGTCATAGTTTAAACATGGACTCCATGCTAGGTGCGTGTCCCATCTGCTAACATGGAGCAGATGTGCTCCGGCCAGATGCCAGGGAGCGACCATGATGGCTTGGCTTCACTTTCATGGAGGCGTCACGTCGTCCATCTTTTTCTTTTCCCTCTCTGTGTCTCTGTCCGTGGTGCTGAAACAAAAAAAGAAAACATGTAAATGAGACAACACGGATGCTGAGAGGGAAAAGAAAAAGATAATGAGATAAGAGGAATCTAAGCGGTTGATCAGCGAGGGAGGACAAAACAAGCAAGAGGCCTTTAAGGACATGGAAAACAGTGGGAGAGAGGGAGGAGGAGGAGGAGGCGGAGAGAGGCCAGAGTGGAGGTGAAGAGAAACACCTGAGTGTTCAGAGGCCTCTGTCCTGGAGAGGGAACGGCGCCCTGAATTATTCATGGCCGCTCGCCTCGCTCCGCTGTGCCGGCTGCAGCTCCACACTCATTGCAGGGAATGAAAAGAAGAGAGTCTGAACACACACACACACACACACACACACACACACACGTGCTCTCTCAGCCGCTGCAGTGGAATTTCTCTCTTATTGACGTCTACAATTCAGTTGCGTTGGAGAACGATTAAATATTTTCTTCCAGCATCTCCTTTCATCTCTCGTCTTTCATCTCATGTAAACATGAGGAATCTGGGCACAATAGAAAATAAAGGCGCGCTCCATTCTGTCAGAGCCGCATGTGGCAGCCGGGTGGTGACAAACTATCTGCCTCGCTCTGGTCGGTGCTGACTCATTCAAACTGGGCCCGGCAGCTCGCTCGCTCATTCAGCTGCTGCACACATCGGGTCACTGTGGTGGGAGTGAATGGGCAGAATTTATATAGAAATCAACTGCGTTTATAAAGTGCTCTGTTTTGGTCGTATCGATCGCAACTCGCACACACACACACACACACACACACACACACACCAACAACGCTCAGGAAAACACAACTTAAGTTTGTGTTTCAATATAAAAAGGTGCTTTCTCTCGGAACCAGTTTAAATCAGGTTTTAGCTCAAGTTTAAATATGTTGATTTGTTCTTAAAAAACATTATTAATCACTAAGTTCTTTCAGAGGTTTTAATCAACATTTGTTTTCAGGCAGTGTGCGTTTTGTTAAACCGGTTTCAAAGTGGTGTGAATGAGACGACCCGGCGTTTCTCTAGGAACATTTCACCTCTTGTTTCCTATTCTGATTCTTCTCAGTTTTTATTCCCTTGGCCTGACGATGTTTCTGGAACATTCTCCTTCACGTCACGCTCGTTTACTCTTTTCCTTCCTCTCCGTCTCCGTCGCTGATGAACTTGCAACCAGCGATCGTCTGCATCGCCGACGCAAATCCGTCTCTTAATGGACTCGCTTTATTTCATTATAATGCCTCCTCTGCTGTCGGTGAATTCTTTTTCACGGGATGGATCCAATTCAGGCGTGAGTTTCTGTCCACACGAGCTGAATTTCTAAAACTTTGCTCCTTTGTAAGTGACTTAACTCCTCGGGGGAGCAGAGGTGTGGAGCGTGGGGGGGAAAGATATGGACTGAGGCGCACGACATAACTTTTCAGCCATTACGCATCCTCAGCAATAATCCAGACGCAGATATGAAGTAGCCGGCGGGAGGATTCGCTCGGTGTGTACTGTATATTCCAGGGAAGATGGACTGCGTGTATCAGCCAGCGCCTCCGAGAGAAATCAATCTGTCTGCGGCGACCTGAGAGCATCGGTGAAATATGAGTCTCGTTCCTTACAGTCGCTTTTCGTCATCAAAAAGTCGGAAATTGACTTAGAATAAGGTCTGGAGCCGCTGACGGGCCTGACTTCCACCTGAGGAAGATTCACAGGCACGGCACGTCCGCACCTCCACCCCCCGCACTCCTGGAATTTTAATATGTTATACACAGTGGGGGGAAGGATTACATGGAGGAGGCTCGAAACCCATCCTAGCTTACTTTGTGATTTGGAGGGGTCTTGATCTCCATTTGCTCGCGGGAGCCCGAGGGATCAAACGACGGCGGGAAAACAAAAAGAAAGTCTTTGCAGTAGGAGATCAAACAGCAGATAAACGCCTGGTTCCCGCCGCTCTCCGTCTCTGACTCTTATCTAAGGAAGCATCCGGCAGGTGATCTCATGTAATATATATAATAACTGCGCTTGTCACCCGGATCCTCCTCTCAGAATCGTCTGCTGCTCGCTCGTTCTCAATGGATGAAAAAATTATGACGCGAAACACCAGAGAAGCAGCTTCACTCGTTTATTCAGCTCTTTAAAAAATAATATTGTGTTCCTGCCGTCGGCTTAAAATAATTAAATCGAACAAACACAGTTTGTTTTAGATCCAGTTTGTTCCTCTGACGTTCAAATCTCAGACTCTGGGTGATGTCGGGGCAGCGGGATGGCATCTCGCGCGTGTGTCCGTCCTCTCTGGTGACACCTAGTGGCTGGAGGCTGTGCGTGTTGTTGTGAACACGATATCTCCAGAACGCTTCAAGGGAGTTTCTTCATTTCTTCAGGCTGAGTGGGTTTCAGAGGCTTAGGGTCAAAGGTCACAGTTTGAGGCTTTTCAGGATTCACAGCTCAAAATGTTTAATGGTTTTTAATGAATGAAACTGAAACATTACAGCACCTAAACACAATGAAACGGGAAAAATGAGCATAGAACGAAGATCTAATGTTCGGTGCAATACTGATTGTGTTTGTATGAAGACGTGTGACATGTTCAACTGAGGTTGGAGTCAAGTATGGAGAGATTAACTGTGTGTGTGTGTGTGTGTGTGTGTGTCTCACAGGATGGAATGGGGAACCTCCGAATCACAGAGAAGGGCCTGAAACTGGAGGGAGACTCCGAGTTCCTCCAACCTCTGTATGCCAAAGAAATCCAGTCCAAACCAGTGAGTCGCACAACGACAGACACACAAACTACCACACACACACACACACACACACCAACACCCAGGGGGAAGAGGGAGGATTGGTCAAAGGTCAAAGGTCAAAGGTCAAGGTCACAGGAACCTCTCTCTTAAACATGAAAGTAAAATATTCACTTGCAGTATAAATGTGAGCTGACGTCCAGATGCTGCAGAAACCACTGATCCCACGGATCCAAACGTGACGCAGGCGTGTCTGTCATGTCACATCCCAACAACAACAAGCGTCGCGCCGTGTAGTTTCCAGGAAGAGCCGTCATCAGGATAAACGCTGAACATCCTCGTGGCTGCACCTGCTCCAGAGCAGATGGTCTCAGCGGGAAACCAACGTGTACAACAGCCCGCAGCCTCGCTCCCTCATTAACACGCGCTCTCCAGTGAGCCGCTCGCAGCCACAGCCTCACTTCTCCTCCCTCAGACCTTCTGGGGCTTTACTGATCTGAACGGACTGTCTGTCTGAGGTCCCCAGGTACGTCCTGCTCACAAATTAACATTCAGAGCACCTGACAGCTGGAGGAGGAGGAGCCAAACGCAAAGATGGCCACGATAACTCTCTCTCACTCTCTCTCTCTCTCTCTCCCCTCCATCACCTGTGACGCCGCAGCAACAACAGCTGCTCGCAGGTAGTGGACGCCGAGTGGGATAATGCCAGGGAGTGGCAAGCTTTATCTTTCCAGTGTGGGACCTCAGGTGAGCCAGGAGGGAGGATGAGGGATGAGGAGGAAGAGAAGGAGGCAGTAATTGAGACGGGGACAGGAAGACAAGATGCAGGAGGACTGAATTAGAATGAGAGAGATGGCATGATGTCACGGCACGGCTCGCTGAGACCCCTGGAAATAAAACTCTGTGTTTAAAATCTGTCCTGAGGTCAGTTTGTTCTTCAGTGTCACATCATAAATACTGAATCATTAAAAGCATAAAATAAGATGGAGTCTCTGAAGGTGTCTGAGTCTGAGCCGAGGATCCATCACCTCCTCCCTCCAGCCTCCTGCCGCTGCCCTGGGGGGAGAACACGTGTTGTCGACTGTGACGCCTCTGATCGCTCGGCCTCGCTCTTCCATTCGTTCCTGACGCAGCCGAACAGATTAGTCCCAGCAGGGTGCCTCTCACCGGGAGAGAGAGAGAGAGAAGAGGAGAAAGGGACCTGGAGGAGGACGAGTGGAATTGGTCCTGGAGGCAGAGCCGAACTCCAGAGGCTCCAACATCTCCTCTTTGGATTAACGCTCGGTGTTTTGAGCCTGAGGGGCAGCTCGGTGTCCAGGCTCCCTGAACTGGATCTGCTCCTTCCAGGCTGGTTCTCTGTAGGAGGAGTCGGGGCCGGGAGCTCAGAGGGGGAGTTCTGAGGAGAGCTGCGTCTTTGAGGTGGTTCCGACGTCTCCTCGGATCCGTCCAACCAGGAGGAGACCCCGGGCTCCATCCGGAACTTGTGGGAGGGATGGGTGGGGCCTTGGGATCACAGGAAGAGCTGGGACGCTCCATAGGAGGAGGAACCACACACACACACACACACACACACACACACAGACACACACCTTGACGTTCAGGCCGTGGGTTTATCATCACCTCTTTGTGTCGCTAACTTCTCCGTGTTCTTGTCATCACTTCCTGCTCGTGTTCACCGTGAGCCCCTGTCAGTTTGTGGAGCGCCATAATGTTATCAGTCATATACACCCCCACCCCCTCACCCCCCCTTCCCCCGTCCCCTCTCAGCCGCCACAGCGCCACAATGGTCCGGCCACTATCTCTAATTAGGAAGTTGACTGAGGCATGAAGATTAGTCGGAGTGTCCGACGTGATCGGCATTCCTCTTCGGTGCAGGGCACTCTGGGAAATGGAAGTTTGCAAACAGACGCAGTCAAATAAGAAAAACTAAAACACATTTCCACTCGCTGGTCTCAGCCCTTGACTCACTGCGAGCCGTGTTTCTCTCCATGCGTCCACAGGGCCGCCCGCTGTTCCTGCAGTCGTCCAGAAATGTGTCGGTCAACATCCTGGGCAGCAACAACCAGCTCCTCACGCAGCTCGTCACAGGTGAGCCGCTCTTTCATGTGCTCGTCCACGCTCGCTTTCCATCCTCCTGTTTTCTCCTCTCGCAAACATCAGAAGCAACAACGCTGACGACATCGGCTCCAACAATTATTCACGGTTTCTGTTTTTCTTTCACAAACCTTCGTCCCAGAGTTTCCTCTCAGCTGTTCTTCATTTGAAACAGTTCTTCATTCTTTAAAGCATCACTCTTCGCCTCCTCCTTCTTCTTCTCCTTCTTCTGAATCTGTTTCACAATGAAACACCCACCCTCTGATCTCTGGTGGTTGAGGGTCATCATCCCCCCTCACCTCCTCATGTCTACATGTGATGGTTGATGTCATCAGGTCCGGGACACGTCTTCGTCCAAGAGGAGTCCATTCAGTGAGGAATCAGCTCGTCTTGCTCCTCTCTGATGTCTCCTCCCTCTCTCTCTGTGCGTTCGCTCCAGGATCCAACGGATTTAAAGCGCAGGGCAAGATGTTTGAAGTCAAATCCACCGCCGGGAAACTCCTCTTCTCCGCCGATGAGCAGGAGGTGGTGGTGGGCGCCGAGCGGCTCCGAGTGATGGGTGAGTGACCTCCAGCTCTGCCTGGTGTCTCTGCAGATTCCAGTGGCAGCTGTGTGTGTGTGTGTGTGTGTGTGACTGCAGAGCAGCTGAGTGCAGTGTTTGCATTAGCATCATAAGCAGATCTGTGTGTGAGGGAGGAACACGAGGAGCTGCAGGAGGCCGGCTGCTTGCCCACAGGACTCGACAGGGAGGAGGTCACATGCCGTCTTAAGACCTTTGAGTTCGATGCTGGTGAGATCAGAAGTGACAGAGCGGCTGTGAGTAAGGCTCCCTGTCACACCAGTCCACTGGAGGAGGCACGGACCCGGTGCACGTGGAGCATCATGGCTCAGTCTCTTTTAATATTACCATCAGGTGTTCTGACTCTGACAGCGGCCGTGTTCTGAAATATCCCACCACAGATTTATAATGAAACATGCCCATAAAGTTTTTACCGTGCACACAGATTATGAACCTGTCCATCACAGTCCCTCAGCTTTAGAGAGGGATTCGAACCTGCGTCTGAATTCATTCGGAAATACAAAAACATCCAGAAGAAATGTGTAAAAGGTTTGACACTGACACACTTCCTACGTATTAAAATCAAGGATGTTGTAGTAATAAAAAGAAGAATAATACGAGTTCAGAATGTGAACGGCTGCAGGTCCTCGTCCTGTCTGAGTCTGACGTGTTTGATGAAGTGTGTCTCATCCTGAGACGTTTCCCTGATCTCACCCTTCCTTCATTACTCCCTGAGAGCTCTGAACTTGTTGAAAGTCTCGTGCCTCGTGTGGCTGGAGTTCGTCCAGCAGCCGCGGCTCAGACTCACCGCTCCGTGTTAATTAGGTTCGGGGAGAAGTGCTGACGGAGCACGCGAGGACAGATTTAATCATCACTTGTTTATGTATTTTCTCCACAGCAGGATAATTAGCAGGGAGCTAACAACGCCGAGCGTAATGAAGATGTTAAATATCACAGAATCGGCTCCATATCAGAATAACACGCTCGTATTTCCTGCTCGCTCTTTGCCTTTCATTGACTCTCCGGTTCTTTCTCTCTCCTCGCTCCTCACGTCTCCTCTCCGTCCACACGTCCCTCACCATTATCTCTCCATCTGCCATCATTCACATCACTCATCCACCCGCCCACCCGCTCATCAGTCCATCCATTCAGTCTGGTTATGAGATAAACAGAGGTCTGAAGTGTCTCCCTCTTGACTGAGCCCTGTGTTTCCACCTCTCATGGGTGCCCCCCCCCCCCCCCCCCCCCCTTAGGCCCCCCCCCCCCCCCCACTCTCAGTCTTTTCTGACTCAAACCCTTCAGAGCCGACGTCCTCTGCTCCAGCAAATTAGTCTTCGTCCTCGCCTGCGTTCGTTTGCGTCTTTCTCCAGCTTTAATGAGTCGGAGTTCAACCTGACGAGACACCTGGGGGGGGGTGAGGGAGTCAGGGGGAGGACAGGAGGTGTCCACAGTTGTTTAGCAGAGAGGAGCAGTTTGTTCCAAAGTCAAATCCCTCAGCGACTTGAGTCGAAGTCTGGAAACGATGTCGTCATCAAATCGTTTATTAATTGAAAACCGAAGCTTGTTAGTTCTCACGTGAGCTCACGTCCTTCGTATAAACGCTCCAGACTGAGCAACATATGCCGGTTTATACCCGCAGCCCGGGGCCGGAAGACGCTAACAAACACAATAACGTTTATAACAGAGTCACACTCGGTTTTTAACGAAGAAACCAGGGAAAATGAAAACAAAGAGATAATAAGGACAGACGCAGACGTTTACAAACATCCTGCTTTTTGGAATCGTTACATCTCAGTCTTATGAAATGTAGAACATGTCGTTAGCTGTGTTTTCGTGTTTGTTGTCTCGTGAAGCCGTGAACAGATTTCTGCTGATTTGGCGCCTGAGCCGTTTTTTTTTCCTGCCGTCTCTGTTTCCTGTGCATCTGTGTTTGTTGTGCGACTTGTTTGACTTTGCTGCCGTTGTGTTTGCCAGCTGTGTGTGCGTGTGAGGATGACGATTCTGTTGTTTGTGGTAAAACGCAGCACTTTAGGCTCTTGGAGGATGGCCCATCTGATTTCTTAATGTCCACTCACAGTTTGGTTTCTGGCGTCAGATTTGGTGGCAATCTGCCTCCTGACGCCGGGAGACTGAAGCAGATGTTATTTCCTGATGGGGGCGCTAGCGCAGCAGAGGTCAGGGTTCATCCATTAAATCCTCGCTTTTTACGCCTGTCTGCTCTCGGCAGGCTTCGTCCTTCAGGGGAGATCTGGTCTGGGACACGCGTTCTCTGCATCCCCGCTTGTTGAACCAGGAAGTTTCTGTGCATCGCCGTTCCCAGATATCTGACAGACTGCGTGGCGCTGAGGTGAGGCGGTCGTGTTGACATTGGCACTGATCGCTCCGTGCGATACTCGGCCTGTCGGCTGGACTCTGATCCCGAGCAGCAAGGTGACTCGTCTCTGCTCGCTGCCTCTAAGAGTTTAAATACCTCCGGCCTCGGCTATAAGCCGTCTGCTGTATTTATCAGCGCGGGCGGCCGCTCTGCACTCTCCTCCGGAGCTCTGAGGGGAAACAGCATGAACACATCGCATGGCTGAGCAGTGCTTATTGAGGAGGCGAGGTCTGATTCCCGGCTGCGGCGCGAGCGGCTCGCAGCAGATCAGCTGACCCAGTGACTTACAGAGCGGCGACGACGGCCGCGCACTTCTGACTCAGCTCACATTCGTCAGAGGGAGAATATTCAGGCAGCGTTTAACAGAAAACAGAATGTTTTATGAATTCACTCCAGGATTCAGAAAATTTCTACAACAATTATCAAACGATATAAACCCTGTTTCTGTTGCTGCTGCTTGTAGTGCAGACGTTTTTAAATTATTAGATCAGTGCTCCTCTTGTTTTCATTAAAGTTTTCATATATTGTTTTCATTTTTTGAATTTTCTTGAGCATCTCCATGGACTCACTTGGATGTGATGAATGTTTTGGGCCCAAAGGAATTACAAGCAATTTTATTTTTTTTTAATCGTATCCTTCCTGATAAAATACAAAATATTTGATTCAGAATTTGTTTCAAACTCTTTATTTGTGACATGTGAGGAGCAAAGACAAATTATTTCAGTTTTTGCTTGATGAAGTTTCAGTTTGCAAACAATCAAAATAAAACAGTTAGAAATAGCACAGTTTTGTTAATTGGTTTAACAACATTTTCAACTCGTAAACTTCCTGAGTCGTTTCATCGAGTAGAAAAAAAATTGTTATTTTATTATTTAAAAACGAGACCAAACTGGACGTGAGGATTGTCTGATCGTCTGCGTTGTGCAACTGCGACCGAGAGTATTCCAGCTTCAATCTGACTCCGCCCATTATCCCATTCCCCCTGTTTGTGTTCCCATTTACCGTCTGTCTGCTGGGAGCCGCCGGCGTGTCTGACTGGACTGTAAATAGCCGTAAGAGCCGTAATGAAGCCAATGATAGCAGTATCATGGATTTCCAATGACCTCAGTTGGGCCAATTAAAGTTATATGCAGGGTATAATTATGTATTTTATTGGCGGGGAAGGAACGATGGCTTTGGTAATGACATGTGGCGGCTTTATGATCCTCCGCTGTGCTGCCGTACGTCAAAGAGACGAGGGAAGAGACTGCAGCTCATCCTCAGGTCTAATCTCCACTTTAACAGCTGTTGTTTCACTCGTGTGTGTTGGGCATCACGTGCACACATAAACACGTGCATGTGCCACATATTTATGACTTGAATCTGTGGGAGCAGAGGCGTCGTCATGAGTCGACGCTTCGCAGACCGAGTGGTTCACTCGCAGGTCAGGGTTCAGCTTAACAGCTGAAGGAAGGTAAAGTCACAGACATGTCCCTGACCTGGTCTCCAGGAGGTGCTGTGCTGCTGTCCAGTGATAGGTCGTCTGTATGTAGCTGCTGCAATTCATACCATCAATAAAGTTTATCTTGTTCGATTTTGGCCCCTGGAAACTTTCCGAACTTTACATGTCAGGATCAGAACCTTCACGTGTGCTTTGTTTTGTAGTTTGGTCCGTGTCTACTAACATGGAGGAGGCAGGGCTAAGGCATACATACAGCCCCTGGCCACAAGGGGGCCCCTTAAAGTCGTGATTGCAGGTCACCACTCACCTGCTGAAACACAGGTTTCACAGTTTCCCAGAAAAGCAAATGCAAATATTGACCATGAAAACTCGTTGAAACCCTCAACGTGAACATTATTGTTTCTATAAAAATACATCAGCCGGTGCAGAGGAGCTGTGAATGAATTTAGCTTTCCAGACCTGCAGCCACCTGCCAAGCTGAACCAGAGTAATGATCTCGAACCTTTAGGAGTCAAACTAATCAGCCGGAGATGAGAACTGAGCTCGTCAGAGTTGAAGGTAAATGTGCTCATGAATCATAAACTCAGCCCCGGAGCTCATGTGATCCCGCTGCGTTTGGAAGATCACTGAAACTGAACAATACTTTTCACTCTGTCCTTGATTCACTTCTAATTATCCTCCCTTCAATCACCCCAGGAGGTGCCAGTAGGGGGCGGCAGTGAGCAGACGGTTGTAGTCTGTCAGTGAAGTGTTATCAGCAGCTGCTCGCTCTGTTATTACCGCTGCGACTCTTTCATGTTCCGAGGAGGCAAATCAAAGATGGCTGCACGATCACAGGGAAGCATCGCAGGAGAAAAAACATTTTCATGTTTCATTCTTGTTCACGTATGAATCAGCTCCTGCTGGAAATACCCTGTCGTCTGAGTCCGACTGAGATCAGAGCCGGCAGCTGGGAACACTATCAACACAATCACATTTACAGCCTGGAAACAGTCGGCGTCAGGAGCTTCCACGTGGAGCCACAAATCTTCCAGACCAAGAGGTTTGATCTGATGGTGCTCTTTTAAAACAACTTCCACATGTACAGTTTGTTGACATGTGTATTGACATCATCTCAAATGTCTCCAACAACAAAACCAGGATTTCAATCCAGGACATTGAGTTTTGTTGCTTTTTAACTCACTTTTATCTCAATGAAATCTCAGTTCCTGCACCTCCATTGTCCAGATTCCAGCAGCTGAACTCTGTGCTCCTCCAGAGCCTCGTCCGAGGAGGAGGAGGAGGATCCCCTGACTGTGGGGCAGAGCTTCAGATGGCAGATGGACGGAGCGGTGCCAGACTCATAAGTCTTTAACGGCCTCTTTGTGTAATGTTACACTCCAAACTGAAAAAAACTCATTAAATATTAACTAACGACTCGAGGGTGGAAGTACAGATACTTCACTCCACAATATATCTGCCGGACGAAGCATTAACACACTTAAAGATAAATACACTGTGTAAATAAACTCTCAGTTGTTTACAGATGAGGGGTAATACTTGTACTTGTACTGTACATAAATACTTTTTAAAATAAGCATACATCCATACGACTGAGAATGTGAGTGAACAAAATGACCTTTGAGAAACATTTATCTACTTAAATTTTTCAGCTTCAAGAAGTTAATTGGAAAGTTCTAAAAAATCTCCTAACAAGCCGAACTCAGCGGCGCCATCCAGTCGAGTTCTGGGATTATTAAACCCAAACCTTTGACCCGGGCTCTCTGGTCTTCAGGCTCTGATTTATTCCGTCGTTCTTTAACCAGCTCCAACCTTCAGTCGCTGAGAGTACAGCTTGGTTCGGACTTTTGATCACCGGGTCACGGCCGGAAAGGTCCCAGGGATCAGATGCCCTCTGCAGCGGGCTCCAGGAGGCCTGACCCGCTTGGCCCTGGCTGTTTTGTAATGAGAGTGTGTTTGTGTTTTGATGTTGTCCTCTCAGCCACTGAGACGGAGCTGGTATTATTCCGCCTCTGTCTCGGCCCTGTGGACCCGCGGTAGCCCGAAGCTACTGCCTGTAGCTTGCATCAGCCTTTTGGCTCCAGGGTCAGCTTGGATGTTACGAAGCCTCGTTTGAAATGTTTGCCCTTGGGATGAT
The DNA here is from genome assembly GCA_016785235.1 of Pseudorhombus dupliciocellatus. Taxonomy (NCBI): domain Eukaryota; kingdom Metazoa; phylum Chordata; class Actinopteri; order Pleuronectiformes; family Paralichthyidae; genus Pseudorhombus; species Pseudorhombus dupliciocellatus. The sequence continues at coordinate 1,033,464 of JAFBJW010000183.1, forward strand.
TCCTTTTCTCAGAACCGCCTGTGAGGACTTTTAATGCCTTTTCCTTTTTTCATGTAGCAGATCATTTTTCACTAAAGACAGACAGGGAGGACGAGAGACAGACAGAGAGAGAGAGTAACCAGCTACCGAGCTAACTGAGCCCGTTGAGACAATTGTCCCTTTGTCCTGAACTGAAGACGGGCTTGGTCCTTCTCCTCCGCTTGGTGTTGGAGGGTCTCTGGGAGGGAGGGACGCTTGTCCTCTAAATTCAGCATTCTCAGACACAGCGTGGGCAGAGAGAAGTCCTGTGTATGTCCTGAGTAAAGATTTGGAATTCATCCTAACCCAGAGTCTGGCCCCGGGTCGGACCCGGGGTAGAGCCACAGGTCCGAATGAATTAAACATCCTCAGGCTGAGGAGTGTGATGGGATATTTCTTTTCTGGGGAAATTTGTTTTTTTTACAAAGCGAAGTGACGGCTGCTGGAGCAAAACAGGACATGAGCTCATGAGGATGCGATGTCACGTGTGTTGACGTGTGGGTCCAGATTGGACTGGGAGAAAACAGCAGGAGGGTCCTCCTGATGCAGTTTTACTAACGAGGAAGGTTCTTCTCTGCTCTGACTTATATGTTTTTATTATTGACTCAAATTAAGTGTTTTGTCAGCACCTCCGGATCCTCGTGTCCGCTAACGAGCAGCAGAACCAGGCCCCCGCTGAGCAGACAAACACACAGTAACTCTCACCTGGAGTAATTGGCGGCGCTTCAGGTTTGTTTGCTGATTCCCGTGGAGCGGTTAAAAAAAGATCTTTGGGAGTCGCTCGCCAATATTTGGATTCAGGGAGTTTGAGTGGCGGCTCTGGGGCGGCAGCGCTTTAACTTTAGACCCGCCCATCTGTCAAGACCCATAAAAGTTTAGTTGTTTTTTAATTGCGGTAACGACTTCAGCACAATGGGCTGACAGCGGGAGTGACGGCGCCGCGGCATCCATGACGACCCTCCACTGTTGCGGATGCAGCGACGCTTGTTCGGGGTCAGTCACCGACAGAAAACATTCAGCTCTTGACAAATGTCAGTCCTGCCATGAAACTACCTGCGTGATCTTCACCTTTATGTTGCGTGAAACCTGTTGCAATCGTAAATCCCCCCTGACGGACTCCCCGGGCTTTTACGTCTGGCTCGGAGTGGACGTCGTTAAGTCGTAATAAGACCATAAAAGACTCTGCAGAGTTACAGTGAGGGGGGGGAGGGAGGGGCATCACGCCGAGGAATATATTCAAGGAGGCGTTTTCATGGTTTTAACTGAAGTGGAGAGGAAACATGCTTCTGTGCGAGTGGACTCCTGCTGACCACGTTAAGGTGGTGATGAAGAGTCCTTTAAATGGTGTGATGGGACCTGAGCAATGTTCGGTTGAGTCTTTGTCCCTCAGAGTGAACGCCGTCATCATCAAGGGATCTGGATTATTTAACGCTGAAGATGGCTCCTCTGTGTATGAAGTGCCGCTGAGGTTTGTCCCCTCACACCTGAGCAGCCTCAGGGTTCCAGCACGTCTCTCTCAGTTTCATTCCTGACATAAATCCAGGCCTCTGCGGTCACGAAGCCAGATTAGATTCCGAGCATGGCGGAGGGAAGGCTCACTCGCTCGCTCCGGGCGCCTGCAGCCGGCGCCGCGTCCTGACAGACGAAGTGCGTTCAAGAGCAAAGATCCCTGCAGCCGTGGTTTGTTTTCCAAAGGCAGAGGTGTGTCAGGGACAGGAAGAGCTCTCTGTCTCTACTGCCCCTCCACACACACACACATAAAGGACCATCTGTGACAGAGGCGACTGCAGTTAGCGCTAATGTCGTCATAACATGGAGGCATAACCAACAGCCATGATGGCGTCCTGTCGTCTCTGATGGAAGCGTCGACTGTGAGGTGACTTTCACCCTTCAGCTCCATCACATGAACAAGGCTTCACAGGATCGTTACTCAGAGTCATCAGACATTTTGGTACAAAACCTCAGGTGAAGGTAAAAGTGAAACGTCAAACGTGACAGAGGAATCCTCTGGGACACATTGAGACAAAACTGTGAGCTTGCATTGTGGGTAGCCATAACATCTGGATTGCCCCCTGGTGACTGAGTGCAGCTTCCTCCTCTGATCACATGACCCGTGTGTTGTTCGGTGGACACTGTTTCACCCTGCTGACTTTTATTTTGTAGCACCTGTCTCCTCCAGTGGAGTGGAGGCCTTAAGCAAGAGTCTCTCTGTGATCCATCTTTTCATTCCACCTCAGAGAAACCTTTTTAAAACCATTAGTTATTTATCAAGCTCCTCGCCGCTTCCCTTCACGTGCGGATGTTTCCCAGCTTCCACTGGGAACAGCTGCGGAGGAGCCGACCAACAGGAACATGGCAAACACGACGCTCATCGTGTTCTAATTGTCAGGATGGATCTGTTTCTGTGTGTGTACTCACTCTGCTTGTTGTCGTTTGCCCTCATTTGTGCTTGTGTGTGCCATATGGTCGCTAATTACCATTATAACAGGCACTGATGGAACGGGGGGAGACACGGGGAGGATGTCACCAACAGGAAATGAAGGGAAACTGACTGAGGATTCATAAAAATAAGATCAGGACTTCCTGTAGGCGAAGTTTTCGAGGCTCCTATGTGTTAAACTGGCAGATAAATAAATGTCCATGGATCATATGTAGATAAATAATCCAACATTACATCATCACCGTCTGCCCCCTGCTCCATGCTAGCAGAAGGGACAGTAGAAGTTGAGGAGAGCTAGAACTCGTCTTCCTGAATGAAGCCATTTGAACTCGAGGAGGATCTTAAATTTAAAAACCTCATTGTCCTCGTGTGGTAACGAGACATTTTTGTCTTTTCAGTTTAATTGTCTGTTCAGCTGCAGGCTCCTCGTCCAACCCCCCCCCACCCACCCAACCCCCATGTTAAATGTGTCCAGTGGCTCGTTCTGCTTTGTTCGGCCCAGATCCTCCTGCAGCTCTCTGTGACCCGCTGTAATGAGATGGAGGACGGCTAAATATATTTCATCATAATGGCCAATTCGAGCCTGATCACCCCCCACCCCCACCCCCACCTCCCTCCGCCTGGCCGACTCCTCTCCCAGGCCTCGTCCAGTCCCAGACCGACCCTCATACGTTTCACCTTCATCCTCCTCCTCTCCTCTGGGTTGAACCACCAGGGTGATGGAAGGTAAATCAGTGCTCTGAGGAAAAAGGACTGAAGAGGAGGGAGACAAACAGATGGAGAGAGAAGGGAGGACTGAGGGGGGGGTTGAGGAGGATTTTGTGTGGAGGTGCAGATAGCGGAGCAGGTCTGTGGAGGTGAAGTGAAGTGAAGGTCGTACGTCTGATTCTGACCTGAACTTTAATTTACTCTCTCACAAAGATGCTCCATAGGCGGGAGGCCTCCTCCTCCTCAGGCCTAATGGGTCTCTGTTTTTATTTGATGAGGCTCTGCATCCAATAAATGAGAAAAAAAAAAATTCAGGATTCTGCTGAAATTCTCTTTCTACGTCGAAGAAACCACAACAAGTGAAATTTCTAAATTAATCATTTCCAGACGTTTTCAAAGTCTTCATGCATTAAAATGTGACACAGCTTTTACTTGTAGTATTTTGTACACATGAACACAGGTTGGCACCGTGTTTTCCTGAAGTGTTCGTGTCATCTCCCGCTGCGTCCTCATTCTTTTCCGATCAAACTGCACTCCCCTCATTTTTCAGACACGTCATCCATGAATTACGTAAACGGCGTCCTGCGAGCGAGCGGGCGCTCCATCAATCAGCGCAGAATTGAAAGCCGGTGATATGCAAACATTATCGTCAGCACCTTTCCCCCCTTCATTCTTAATAACACAGCCGTTTTATAAACTTCCATGGCCATTTGTGCCCCGAGACCCGGCGAGTAATAAATCACTGGATCTCAGGGCGCCACAGTATTTCACTCAGCGTATTAGTATGTGACAGCGTCGGCAGGCGCTCGCGCTGCATGCGCCCAGTAAACCCTGGGAAAGGTGGGATTTGTGTGACGGCTCAGCAGAAGCACCCCCCTCTCCCCCCTCGGCTCAGTAATATGTCGGCAGGTCCCATAATACTCTATTTTTCCCATAATGCCCGTAACTCGCTGCCACCAAACGGCCCGGGTCTGGAGCAGCAGAATAACGTCTCGGCAGCAGATGGGCTGAAAGTGTGGACTCTCCGTTTGTAGAGTTTATAAAGACGTCTAATCTTCCTTCTTCCATTTCTCTCCTTTATTTACTCTCCTCACTTGGGGCGTTTTTCTTTATCCACCATGTTTTCTCCCTCCACCCCCATTTGCTCTCCTCCCCTCCCCTCTCAATCTGTTCTTTATCAGCGGCGCCGACATGAAATACGGCGAAGTGAGTCTTCACCAGGCCGAACAGCTGATTCATCCTCCTGCACGCTTCATGAGATCAGAGACAATGACACAAAACACAGGGAGGGAGGAGAGAGGGAGGAAAGACAGAAGGAAAGGACAGGAAAGAGGGTGCAGGAAGCCTGAAGGAAGGGAAAGCAAAGGAACAGGGGGAGGAGAGGAGTAAAGATAGAAATAAAGATGTGATGAGGGAGGAGATAAAATGAGAGGAGGGGACGAGGAACGACTGAGGAAAGGAAAGGTAGATGAAGAAGGCGAAGCTCAGAGGGAAGAGAGAGGAATGACAGGAAGAAGACAGATGGGAAAGAGAAGGACAGAAAATGAAAACGAGGGGAAGATGACAGGAGGAGGTGAGGAACTGAATAAGAAAGGAGGAGAGCGAAAAGGAGAAGGTGTGAAAGCATGAATGGGAACCGAGGAGGGAGGTGAGGAGACACCGCAGGAGATAAAGAGGGATTTAATGCAGGAGGTGGTGGACAGGAAGGATGGATAGAATCACAAGCAGAGGAGAGGAGAGGAAAGTGGGTGTTAAAGACAAGATGAAAAGAGAAGGAAAGAGTGGAAGAAGAATGATGGAGAAGAAGTAAGATTTGAAGAATCAGGACCGAGAGAGTGAGGGAATAAAGAGAAAAGAAAAGAAGGGAGGAGGAAAGTAAGGTTTCCATTGAAGGTCATATCTGGAAACATGAAATCTTCACAGAGGAGAAGGAATAATGTTTTGACGGGAGGAAGTCGGAATAAAACCCAGGATGAGTTTTTATGAGTTTTTATTGATCTCAGGTTTACACTCGTTTGTGAGTCAAATAGAGAGAGAGAGAGAGAGAGGGAGATAGAGGGATGGCAAAGTGGAGGTGCTGAGCTAAATGCAGGTGGGCTTTATCGATCTGAGTCTGCAGCTCCTCATCGACTGAGGGCTGATTACAGCAGGTCCTCCTTCGCCTCGAACCTGAGAGGCCGTCGCATACAAATGTTTGAGTCATCACATCTGGCTCCAGAACCGCCCCCCCCCATCCCCAACCATGTTGGCAGCAGGTTAATCAGGGTGTTCCAGATGTTCGTCTCCCAGAGCCGCGCCTCCAGCTCCTGCTGGGTGAACCCGAGGTGTAGCCAGGCCTCAGGGGAAATATAATCCCTCCCTCACACTCATCATCCACCCTGGGGTCCAATCCCAGACGGAGGCTTCTGGAAATGTTCCCATGGAGGGCGTCCAGGAAACACAGTGCCACCAGTTTAGATCATATTTCATCTTCAAACCCAAACTCCCGTCGGTACAGGACTGAAGGAGCTTTTCAGACAAGAGACAAAACACCTTCAGAAGAATCTGAAACATTTTTGTTGCGTCATCTTCATCACGTGTAGAAGTTCATCTCATTTGTGCGACAACAAAGTCAATAACAGCATTCTGCCTGGTTGTGTTCAGAATCGCTCCCTGTATCATCCGTAAAGTTTTTACTCTCCACGCAGTCGGACCTCCCAACTCCTTTGGCCCCAGATGAGAGCTTCACTCTGTCTGTGTCCTGTCACCCAGAATGCTTCAGTGCTGCTTCAGTGAGGAGGCAACCTACGTCAGCTGCTCTGATGTGTCCTGTGAACCCAAACCGGTTAATTTAGAAATCTTTTAAATTCACAACACAATTTTTTAAATAGATTTTATTTGAAAAAAAAAAAATCATTTTGGAAACGCGAGTGCACCTCCAGACGTACAAACATGAAGTAAAAATAGAGGAAAATAACAGAAGCTCAATGTTCAACTGTGACTGTTTTAATTATTCAAATGTCTGCGAGTTGATTTTCACTCTGGAGTGACAAGAATGAGAACGAGCCGCTGCCTCGAGGGAAGAGAATCAATCTAAAGTTCAGTTTGCTTTGCAGAGCGGTTCGGTGCTGATGCTGAGTATATACCAGTCGTAGTTAATGGGCTTTAACATTAAAGTATAATACTTCATTATAAGATGAGGGGAAATTACACCTGGGAGACATGAACACACCTTTCATCACCTCTGCTGCACTCGCTCGCTGTCACATTACGGCCGTTTGTTTTTCTGTGCACGGAGGAAACGTTCCTGTAGGTTTTCAGTCCGGACATGGTGATGTCACTGAAGGACTATTCTTTTTTTAACTATCAGATTCTGGATCATGTGATTTATCTTGTTGACATGTTGAGCTCACCTGGGTCGCCCCCTGGTGGCTGGCTGTAGTAAAAGTTTTTTTTTTTATCTTCTCCTGGTTAACAGATGGGACATGGATCAAACTAAAGGTGTAAATTAATCTTGGTTTTTGCCATGTTTGGTAGTTTTCATGTTTCTGGTGTGGTTTTTATTTGATGATACGGGCAGAGAGACGTCACATGCACATGTTGGTTTCAGGACGCACAAAAGACGCCTGGCTAATCAGAGCTTGGCCCAACACTTCAAGAGACGTCCCCTCCAGGCCTATTTGCAGAGGAATATCAAACATCCTGCTCACTATCATTCGTTCCAATTAGAGGCTCAGGACTCCATTACTGACGCCCTGCAGGTTGCCAGCTCATAACCCTGACACACAGACAGTCAGGGGGACAGGACAGAGATGGACAAAGAGACAAGCCTTAAAAAACTCTGTTCATGCATTCTGCAGCTTCCGTCCGTCTCACTTTAACTTCCTGTCCCTCACCATGTGTCCACACTGTCATCTCCTGTGAGAGCAGTCGAGGATTTTTATTTCCCTTCCTGCAGTTTGATCAGCATCACTACCACCAGGGACTCACAGGAGTGATGGACGGACGCGTGGCGAGGAAAAATAAAGACACAGACACCAAAAGAAAATAAATGTTTGTCTGTTTTCAGATCGTCACAGTAATGTCCTGATCTGTCCTCGTGAAGAATCTCAAATATCCCAGACACAGGCACATTGAATAAAAAACATCTGTCCCCACAAATCAAGCAATATCATGACCATACACACACACACGCACACACACACACACACACACACACACACACACACACACACACACACACAGTCGTCATCATCACTCTTCAGAACACAGGTAATCAGTCAGCTGATTAAAGTGACTCGTCGGCATCACACCTCCTCTCCATCTCTCTGTCTCTTGTCATCAGAGACAAATTGTTCTCTCAGGGTTCTTTCATCGCCACAGAGCGTTTGATTGTTCTGAAGGTCGTCTGCAGACACTTTAATCCAGTCTGTACGAGTTAAAACTGGGACATCAAAACAAACTGAACAGATCGAATCATATAAAGTGAATGAAATGTCTCCTGCACCAGCTGTGTGTGAGTTTAGAGGCTTATATACGCAGCTCAGGCAAGGGGCGGAGCCTGTAGGGCAGCAGGAGGCATCGTCATTGGGTGGTTAACAGGAGGAAGTGGCGACGCGTTGTGTGGCTTTATTCACAGTCTGCCTTAGTGACCTGAAGGACAAACGCAGATCTGGAGTCAGATCATGTAAACCCACATCTGGACCCGAGTCCTGGCTAAGTATCCTGTTAGGGTGTGGACAGTTGGACAGACACACGTTCCCCTGACACTGTGGACGGCTGCCGTGTGTCAGCGGACGTTAAACCGTCTCTGGCTGATCACTGTCACTCTGGCAGCGGCGTCTCCGTCAGCACATTCAGGCAGGAGGCGAAAACAAGATGGAAGTGAAACGACCCCGGGGGAATGATTTAGATTCACCTGCAGTGTGCGTGCGTGTGTGTGTGTGTGTGTCGCGGTGTTCCGAGGCATTAATTTATCTATCCCTCCTTCCTTGCTCCCTCCCTCTCTCTTTGATCCTCTTGCATGTAAAAACAGCGTGTTGTGGAGCTGCGAGCACTCCTCGTCGGAGAATCTGCTGCTCCCCGTAAAGCGCTCGGAGGAGAAAGGCCAAAGGGGCTCAGCGGGAAGCGCTGGCTATTTATTAGAGGGGACTGCTGGCTACACCTCCGGTCCGAGCGAATACTGAGGGAAGAATATTACACCGTCTGCAGCCGAGAAAATGAGAGCGATCAAATTATGGAATGAGGGAGAGGGATAATAGGGGGCAGAGGGAGAAAAATATGAAATGGGTGAACATTTAACTCAGTGGTCCTGCGGGGCCTTGGGAGGCAGCTCTTTTTGTCTTCAGGATATTGCAGAGTCACCTCCAGGAGTTTAGTTGTGATGACTGGACCCAATAGTGCAAAAGTTTGGCAGAGTCCCTGCAAAAACTCGGGAGGAGGAGGACGAGGAGGGTGGAAGCAGGACAACAAGGAACCAGAAGACAAGAACTTGAATTCCAATAAAGATCAGACTTTTAGAGCCACATTCAAACTTCATTCTTCTGTCTCAGAGCCTGTGAAGTCTCTGGCTCTCAGAGTCGGACTGGGAGCTGTGGTTAATAAACCAGTTACAGTCGAGGAAAGACGAAGAAAAGTGGGTACACGCGCCGATGGAAGATGAGAATGACCAGAACACGAAGAACATCACAGAACCATCTCAATCTAACTGATAGGACAAGAGTGAGACGTCCGTCAGCGTCCATCTGCACGTTGGTCCCTGACGTCTGTGGATGTGTACTTGTCGGCGTGGGGGTTAATTGCCTTGTCACTTCACACAGCGAGCGGAGGGACTGTACACGCTGATCCGGCTCATGTGAGCCATGACGTGCATGTTCGTGCGTGATCTATAGATTTACATGTTAAACGGAGCCCCTGATCCAACAGGCACGGTTCTAGGGGCCTGTGACAACTGCGACTCTAATCTCTGTTGATCTTGGACCATCACACCAGATGTCCCCAGAGCTTCCTCCCATTTCCACCAAACAGCTCGGCTGTCCTTTGTCCTCCATGTCCATAATCACACCTGGTCTCAGCTCACAGGGTGTCCCCCGTCCATCTGTTCTCAGACAGATGTGGACACACGTGGACAGATATTTTTATCTGTGAGTTGGTTTGATTTGCCTCCGTCTGTCTTTTGTCCTGTCCCCTCCCAACTCGCTAATGATGGACCTGCCTGTGTCACCATGTCCTCCTCATATCTTAAAGTCCAAATCCCAGTCAGTCCTCTCACCTGCTCTCAGACTCTGAGCTACTTTTAATGTTTGAAGAGGTTTTTTTTCTGGCAGAAAAACCCAGTGAGCTTTTTTTCTTATTTTTTTTTTGCAGTTGCCGTCTTTGTGTCATTGTTCAGAGCTGCAGGTTTGAAGTGATTACAATACAATAGTTATTATTTTCCATCTGTGTTCTCGCTCATTACACGTATATTCGATGAGGCCGCCGCCACGCTCGCTGGCTGGAGCTGCATAGATCAGCTGAGACTCAGAGATTATGTTCATTGATCAGACAGAAGGCTTTCAGACGCGCACACACACACACACACGCTCGCTCCCCTCTGACTGTGTTTCTGTGATTCCAGGGGCTGAAGGAGCCGTGTTCAGCAAATCAGTGGAGACGCCGCACGTCCGAGCCGAGCCGTCCAAAGAGCTGCGGTGAGTCTTCTCCTGTTGACACGCGTGTGCAGCGAATACACATGTTCACTGTTTGGAGACTGAGCCGTCACATGTGCAGCCCATAAATATTTATTAAAACAGTCAAGGTTTACTTCACTCACTCGGAGTGTTTACTCTCTTTCCACTCTATCGAATGAATAACAAGTTATTTTATATTTTTCATACACAGGGTGTGACGCCAGTTAATCAGGAAAATAATTAGACGGATTAAAAATCTTAAATATTCCATAATTAATTTGAGCCTCGCACTGTTTATCTCCTGAACTGATTGAAATCAGTGTTCAACATTAACTTTGGGGCGACAGAACTCTGAATTGACAGAATTAAAACAAATGCAGATAAAGCAACTCGAGCCTCTCCTCTGCTTCACTGTGTTTTTATTTCCAGGTTCAGTCTGGTGTCGTGAATTAAAATAAACATTCAGTTTAACACATTTAATTGAATTAGAGAATTAAAATAAAGACCTCTGTGTCTTTCCCCACAAACAGTTGTGCCTGATATTCGGCTCTAATCACGGAAACATTTACATTATTGGGCCAATATTTAAATTTATGGTGCGTGGCTAACTGCTGAATCACTGAGGCTTCACTAATGGATTCGTCAAATGTATTTATTGGCTCTTTTTTCTGAAATAATTTGGCCCAAAGGAAAAAAGTTACTGTACTGTTTCCAGATCAAAATATTTAGACCCAGATTCATCACATCCTGCGGAGACGAGCTCGATGTCTCAGGAACGTCTTGACGGAATTAAACGATTGTCCCGACACCTTCAGCTGCTGAAGAGAATGTAAATCTATAAAATGGTGGAAAGAGCAATGTCTCCTGGGTGATTAACTCGCCCGTCCAGTGACGTCTGAGACTGCTGGCTCCATCTTTTGCCAAAAGATGCATTACGGCCCCTCATCTCCACCCTCCTCTTCATCGGTCCCTCTTCCTCATCTACAAATCAGAGCAGGAGGTGAAGATGAGGGAGGAAGTACAGGGAGCAAAGATACAGCTGAACAGACATCAAACAAAGGGATGATGTGATGAGGAGGAGGAGGATGAAGAGGAGCGGGGGTGTCTGTTTGTAGAGGGACTTGAAAACTGACGCTACTGCAGTAAAACACGTTGTTTCATTCAGTTTCACACGTTTCAATCGAGCCGAGGGGCGACGCGTGAAATGAAGCCGAGACACTTTTCGTTTGGAAATGTAAACATGAGCTGGTTTCACACGCATCCTGAAGGCTACACATGTTCCTGACATGTTCCTGAAATGACAAGGTTGTGTGTGTGCGAGTCTGGGCTCAGGAACGTTTCCCACAGCCTCCGAGTGACGGACGTGAAGACAAATGTCTCAGGATGGAGAAGAGGAGTCGTAAATGTAGAAGATGAAGACGACCACTTGGAAAGACGAGGAGGTTCAAGTGTGGACAACACTGGCCTTTTTCCCGCCTCCTACTCCGCCAATCACCGTCTGTCTGCTGCTACATACTGACTACACCACGTGTGTGCCATCACCTCTGCTGTGATTAGTTCGCTCTGCACCTGGAAACATCTGTGGGGGGGGAGGCGGGGCGAGCCTGCAGCTGCTGACATCATGGACGAAGGGGCGGAGCCAGGTTTGAAGAAGAATCGACCCACAAGGTCAGAAAACAAGTCAATTAATGTGTGAGCTGACACACACACACACACACACAAACACACCTGTCACTGCCGTGCGGTGTCTCCGTGTCCACGTGTCCAGAACAACTCTGAGCAGAGGTCCCAGGACTGGATCTCTGACGGGCGAAATGAGAAGCTTCCTGCAGGAGCTGAAAGTTTGATGGAGTTAGATTCTCTCCTGGTTTTTCTGAGGAGCTGAGACTGAACGCAGCAGGAGGCGGAGCTCCGACACAGCGCAATGTCAACAACATGAGACACAAACACAACAATGACGCTGCTCCCCTGAGACCTGCAGGGTCTGCTCTACTTTTCATACTCTGAGGAACAGTACAGGATAGTACTGCTTCACATACTTCATCCATTTAAATAACTTCATAAATAAATAACTTTTCTCATAGATAAAAATCTCCTTCCTCTCACACCATCCTCTTCATCATTCTTCATCTTACAAACTGAAAAAACAAACAAAAAAAAAAAAAAAAACAAGTCCAGAAAACCAACAGCGTCCTAAAAAATGAATGGACCTCATATGACATCAGAACGAAGGAGATGACGACTCAAGATGGCTGTAAAGAGGCAGAAATAAAGGTGGAAAATGATCTCGGTAACAACCCGTCTCCTCTCGGGTTCTGTTCCTCCTCCTCTTCTTTCTGTCGTCTCCAATGTCACAGCTGCTCCTTTCTCCTCCCCCTGCTCGGCCCTCGTCCTCCATGGCCGCGGCTCACGCCGCTCCCTGTAATTGAGAGGATGGCGTGTTCCCCAAGCAGAACTACAGGTCGTCCGCCAGGACGCTCACAGCAATCAGCTTCACCCGCGCCGGCCGAGATTGCCATTTAACCTGTGATTTGCTGCGTGGCACGACGGGAGCCCATTTCAGCGCTGCACAGTTTTATGTATTTAGAACGTTCTGCTCCGTGTTTGCACCGTTTGGGAAAGAAAGTGGCAAAGAATTGAAAGAAGGCGTCACTGCCAAGGTCGATGGAGTCACGCGCAGACGGGGACGTGGAGCGAGCTGCTCAAAGGTGCCAGGGGAGGGGGCAGGCTCACAAATTCTGTCGTGTCAAAAAACTCCAGTGTTTACCGACGACACGAGGACGACGCATGAAAAGTTATTAACCTCTGACCCCAGCTGCAGATATGAGGCTCTGCCAAGAGAGGAGAGAGGATAAGAGGATGTAAAGAAGAGGAGGAGAGAACAAGAGCCAGACGAGCAGGCTTTATTGATTGTCGAGGGGAAATGAGGTCGCGGCTGCAGTAAAAGTAATGTGTGACTACATCGGAAAACAGATCAAAATAAAAGGCACGGACGAAAATAGACGAAGGGAAATGATATTAAAACAGGTAGACAGAAGGTTAAGGAACGTAAATATATCACAGCGTGAACGGTGAGGAAACTTTAATGCAGACAAGCTTCGCTTTTAAACTCGAGGACGTGCTCTGCTCCCGCCGTGACGAGTGAAAAGAACACGAGACAAAGCTGCAGCAAAGAGGAGAAATTGAAATGATTTAACCATGTGAGAGACATATTTCATCGGCCGACTCCCCGCGGAGCCAACCTGAGAGAACGAGAGAGGATGAAAGAGGAGCGGCCGGGCGAAGGAGTGACGCAACACCTGATCATCCGCGACCACTGAAAAGAGTTATTTACTCTTTGTTTGGACCCTTGACTCTAAAAACCGGCCAGGATCATTTCCAGGCTTGATTTAAATCTGCAGGATTAACAGGCGTCGCAAAATCAAAGATCAAACATTCCTCAAAGTGTCCAGAGACAGGGAGAGACACGGCGTCTACAGAGACCTCAGGCCTGACACCTGCTCCTGGCAAAGGCCGTCCAGAAGAGGAGTGGGCCGCGTTTTTTATCCTCGCACAGACGTTTGTGAGCAGATAACGTAGGAGGAGGAGGATCGTCTTAATTTACCCTCCGGTCGTCGGGGTGGGCCCTGAGGTGTGCGTGCTCCTCTCTCTGTGTCGAAACTGTTATGTGTTGATATTTTCTCAGGTGCTCGGTTTAAAACCCTGTGCCTCCTGCTGTGCATTTATCAGGTGTGTCTGTGGAGCTGGTCATGGATCTAAAAGGAGACAAACACTGAGGGTGTCCACAGCCAGAAGCTCTTTTATTTGATTTCCTTCAGTGTTTCTGCTCCACATTAGTCGTCTGCTAAAGCTGTCTCTGTCCCTGTGTCTCCAGGCTGGAGTCCCCAACGCGCTCCCTGATAATGGAGGCTCCAAAAGGAATCCAGATCCTGGCCGAGGCCGGAGACATCCAGGCCATCTGCAGGAACGAGCTGCGACTGGAGTCCAAAGATGGAGAGGTGGGTCTTCAACCAGCAGCACTGGTTCAGCATGTTCGTGTATCTGAAGCCTAATTCATCAGAAACTGGTCAGAGTCAAAGGTCACGACCTTACCAAACATCTCAAAGTTGGTACGGATGCCCACTACTCACGCAGACCTCTTGAAGACAACATGTCCCGGCTGTCTTCAGAGAATGTCTTCAAACTTCGCTCTGGTTGGTGGAGGAGATGCTCCTTTGTTTTTAAAGGCCTCTCTCTGTCTCTGAAGCTCTTCACCATCAGCCGCTCGGCACATTTCTTTCTTTATTCCTGATGGACGTCCTCAGAAAATGTCTAATTAGATAGTTTTCACATCCAACCCTCCATTAAGTTGTTTATGTGAGTGCTGACGCAGAATGAGCTCAAACATCCAGTTTGGTTCAAATAAGAAAAGAGGGCTCTTCAGAATTAACTCCCTTCATTAAAGGCAGTCGTGTTATTTCAGACATGCTTCCTGCTCAAATTAAAAAAACCTCCCGTTCTGTTCATGGCAGAGAAATTAACTTTTCTTGTCCCGCGGCCATGCTGGCTGATGGAGCTCCATCTCACTTCACCGTGTCTGCCGTCCAAACGTATTTTTAGCAAACAACAATCCAAACAATAGCTCGTTCCATCAGCACCCCCCCTCCCCCAACACACACACACACACCCCCGCTGGCCACCCCCCAGAATCTGTCAGAGACGCAGGGAGACAGGGAACAGATGAGGATTGTTTTTCTCCTTCTGTCCTCCTTTCACTCACTAATTCCTCTCCAAGCCTTTTACATGTTCGCCTTAACAAGTGCTCCTCCGTCTTCTCGTTGCTGTAGCCTCCCCCCTTCCTCTGTCCTCTTTCTGTCTCCAACTTTGCTTATTTGCTTTCTTTTCTCCCTCTTCTCTTTCTGTCCTCATCCAGTCCTCATCCTCTTTCCTCCTTTCATCCTCCTCTTCCTCCGACCAGCCCGTGATTCGTCACGCCCATCAGGCCTCACATCCACCGCGCTCGGCTGCGCTGATAAAAGGATTTCCTCCGTAGGTTGCACCAGTCGTGTCATGTCAGATCTGTTCAAATCAGCGCAGCGGGATTAGCGAGAAGAAAGTGTTTAAAAGTTTCTCACAAAAAAAAGAAACATTAGGACGGGCGGCTGACGTGAGGCGGGAAGGTGCCCTTAGATTCACTGCTGTGGTCAGCAAAGCTCCATTCATAGAATCACACTTTGCCCACTCGCGTCCCACACTCGTGTCTCACCAGTTTTCTCCCCCCTCAGATTTCTCTGGACGCTCGCAGGATTCGCCTGATGCGGCTGCCGGAGGGGAAGGCCTCCACCAGCTCCTCGTCCTCTGGGACCAGGCAGACGGTCTATGAGGTATGCGTGTGCCCCAACGGGAGGTTATTCCTCTCCCAGGCCGGCACTGGATCCACCTGCCAGATCAGCAACAACGTCTGCCTCTAGGGCCGAGACGCAGACCTGAGTGATCACAGAGGTGACGGGCAGACAGACGCACACGCATCGCCTGCCGCTCGGACAAAACAAACACCGACACATGCAGAGACTTCCCGAGCCAACGGATGAACACTCACAGACACACCGACGCATTCATGCTACGATCACGACTGAGGTTTGGGCTCAACTGAACCGTTTTAAAGAACCACAGCCGAACATTTTCAACTTTGTGCCAATATTTCACTGCTAAAAATATTTTATATGAGTCTTTGAAGCAGCGTTCAGAGCATCATGGGACATTCAAACGCTCCTCCAAGTCTCGTAGATGTCTCAGCTCTTTGTACACTCGCTAAACCAGAGCAGATAAGACTTTTAAACTGAAGGTGAGGGAAACAGGTTTTAACTTTTTTAATACAAGAATACTGAGATCATTTGATCAAGGACCATGTGGGTCTAACAGTCATACGTGACACATACAAAGCAGATAGACAGACACACACGCACACACACACACACACACACACACACACACACTCCTGGCAGAAACCTGGCAGACACTGATCTGTTCCCGTTGTTTCCATCAAGTACCTGAATCATTTGGGTGATCACCTCCACCTCCTCCTCCTCCTCACCTCCTCTTTCCATTCTTATCTAATGTGGGACAGAAGGACACTTTATTATTTATTGTGAGGCGGACGATGCCATGGTCACATCATATCACATTTACCTTGAATCATCAGATTAGCATCAGAGGAATTCTTTAAATTGAAAAACATCTGGAGCTGGATGGGAGGGTATCAGCCTCCACTGAATCGAGACACAGCCATGGCCAGCCCCCCCCACCCCGCTATCCCATAAAGCCTCAGTTGCTCGTTTAAAACTTGAATGCCTGTTTGTTTCCTGTGATATGACATGAACATGGCACCACTGACTTCAAAATGCATTCAATTTTCATGTGTTGATGTTTCGTCTTTCCGTCCACGTGTCCTCCTGACAAATCACCGTCCCGACGACAGTTGCAGACTGGACGACACCCTCACACCCACCCAGAGTGCTGCTCACACCCGCGCGATGGTCACCTTACTGATTTCTTGCACTGGGACATTTTTTTCGAACCCCCGTCACACTAATGCGAGCCACTCTGTTGACAGAGGGGAACTGTGCCTGTGCCTTACGTCGATGCACTTGTGGCAAGAAGAAGCACATCACACAGACTTTCTTTGGCATCGGCGAGTAACACGATCTCTGGTTTCAGCCTCATCCTCGTCACCTGCTTCTGTGCGAATGCAAAGACCTTCCACCCCTGGCTGTCAGCAGCTGACTCTGGAAAACAAGGTGAACCTTGAAACTCTTTTGAATTCCCCGCACCATTTTGCCCAGTTTGCCCGATTTGCAGCGCTGCTTATTTTCATGAGCCAATATCCTGCGTGGCAACATGTACGTGTTGCTGTGAAGACATGATCCTGTGGAGTCCAACAGGCACTGAAGGGTCTGATCACTGCTGAATACAAATCAATTAAAAGTTCAGAATATTCCAGAACTTTGACTTCAGAATATTCCAGGATCCAAAGTCTCATATACCACTAGAGGGGGCAGAGTAAAGTAAACATGACCTCATAAACTTTTATAGCATAGAGTCACATGACTTTTCTTAGTATTTACTTTGCGTCAGGATGAGTTTAATGTTTCCAATGATTGCACTGACATTTCAGTTTTAAATGATGTCATGTAACACTTGCTTCAGCTAATACAAAATAATGACAGTTCATATTTTTATCTTTGATTTATACAAATAAATCACAGGAAATAGGAGATGTTTTTTACCTTGTGGTTTTGACCTGTCCTTGAAGCGTCACATGCTTTTCCAGAGTCAGGTGCCCCAGGCTTCTTCCTGTGTCTCTGCGCCTTGCTCGCTGTGTGTTGAAGGACTTTCAGAAGTATTTTACCACTTATTGAACCGACCTGAGGCTGATTTGCTTTTTGAATATATGTACACAGGGGAAATAAATCTTTTATACGGTTGTATATGTAAATATTGTACACAACACGTCAGACAGTGCGCGCCGACAGAAGAGAAACACTGCTCTTTTACAAAAATGAAATCCTTTTCTATGATGTACATCAGTATGTGTTTTTGTACAAAAGGGATATATCAATACTGTCAAAGGATATTCATTGATTTAGCATGTATAGTGATGTATACAATGTTCGTCGGTGGAGAAGAAGCTGGGTTTGTTTTACGCCTCCTCCTCCTCCTCCTTCCTGCTGAGCTCAGATGTTTCATACCAACCAGCTTCCTTTCTGTTCTGTTGTCGTGGTGGTGTCGGGCCCAAGGTCTTTGCATTCTCTCCGAGTGTGTGCTGTCTACGTTGTGCTACTATGAGTGAACTCTTTGGTTTTTGTTCTTCTGCTGCACAGAACGTGTTGAATGACTCACAGAGAAGCGAGTCAAACTAAAAAGAGAATTTAAGAAGAGTCATATAGGAGATGATGCACTGGGTTGAAGAGGTAAAACTAGGCAAAATTCAGATGAAGAAATCCACGATACTACAAAACAAAAGTATGAATAATCAGATGATCAGAGTAACATCTCCTCAACTGGACTCAAAAAGTTGGAATAATGAAAATTATCGTTTATTCTATTTTTATGAGTAGGACTTGAAATAAAGAAGATTTTAAATGATGTTAAATGAAATTCAATCTGAATTCCTATTTGGATACTTCTGACAGAAGTTTCTCGATCAGTGACACTGACCAGAGCTCGTCCTGGAAACCTTTCACCCTGAGTTTCTCTGTACTTCCTTCCCTCTGACACTGACACTGATGTTTTCCATCCATCCTGGATACTCATATCTTCCTCCATTCTTCAGTCTGAAACTGCCGCTCATGGAGTAGTTTTCAAAGATGCCAAAATAAAAAGGCGTTGTTCAAATTGACCGCAGTCGTTGTTGCTGCCTGACGACCAATATAAGGGGCAGAGCCAGAGGGGGAGGGGGTGGAAACTTCTTTTCCTTGCCTGTGTTTTTCCTGATTGTCAGTTAGTTGGTCCTAGTAACACAAACATGGTAACACACACAGTTATTAACAAGGAAAACACGCCGAGTATGTGATGGAGGACTCACAAAGTGAAGAAGCTGTGGAGCAGCTGACATACTCTTGATGGATGTGACTCCACTAATTCAGGTGAGTTCACCGTGTTTGAGTTGATGTCAGGAATTCATGGGGTGAAACTGTTGTGATGTAAATATGCAGGCATTTAGCTAATGAGCTGCTAATCTGCTGTGTGAGTGTATCCTTGAAGCTAAAATAAGCTAATAGCCAACACAGCTAGCATGTAGCTGTGATGTAAACATGCAGTTAGCTAATGAGCTGCTTATCTGCTCTGTGCTGTTTGAACTCTGCCCAGAGGCTAAGCTAATAGCTACCATCAGGTAGTTGTGATGTTACTATACAGCCAGTTAGCTGATGAGCTGCTAATCTGCTGTGTGACTGTATCCTGGAAGCTAAAATAAGCTAATAGCCACCACAGCTAGCAGGTAGCTGTGATGAACTCTGCCTAGAGGCTAAGCTACACTACTAGCAAGCAGTGATATACAGGCAGTAAGCTAATGAGCTGCTAATCTGTCAAATGTCAAATGCTTAATTTTTAATTCAGGTTTTCATTTGTAACACAGTAATTCACAATATTAATAAAGGAACACGGTTGCACACACCTAGTATCACACAGTATTAAGATACACAGTAGTACAAAGTATCACACACAGTAATACAAATGTAATTCAATTCAATCTGAATTGCATTGCACCAAATCCTAATAGAAATTCACTTAAATTGCAAAAATGCAAACTAACCTACATGTCTATGGTTATTGGAAAAGGTGTACTAATATTGACTTGACTCTTATTTAGAGACCAGCTTAAACACAAGTTGAAATATTTCATATATGACTCAGTTGTTGGCAGGAAGACACTCTGGATGATGTGACATCATGTGTTCCCAAAGTGTATCATTGCTCTGGCTGTGGCAGTGGATTTATGTTATCATGTACTCTTTCACATTGCATTGATAGCTGTCATATAAGCAGGTTGAGTTGTGTGTTCAAGCCTAAAATGGTTGTTGTGGACGTCAGGAATATCTTGAGTCCATCATTACAGAGTTACGAGTTTCGAGTCATTTCCAGTCTCCAATGTTTGTCACGAGTGAAGATCTTCCCGATTCAAAGCCTCGGCGAGCACATTTGTGAAATAGTGAATATCCATGCCACCAAGTCATCATCCTGGTATCATTATAGCGGAATTCATGACTGATTCAGCCATTTCTTACTTGACTAAAATCACTTTCCAGATAGATTTCTGATATCAGAGTGAGCAGTATTTTCCTGCTTGCTTGTTAAGTTTATTTGTTCCCCATCAGAACCGGGTATGTGGTCTGATCATCCATCTGTGGCCCATCACACTCCAGAGGTGTTAAACCTGCAATTTGTTAAATCCTGTAGAATAATTTTGTCTGTGACGAGGAGTTTTTTGCTCCTAATTGGCTGAAAGTAATTTGCTGAGCACACTGTGATATTGGAAACTTGTTTTTTTGTTAGTCAGATTGTTTTCATGACTCATGCAGCTTCATAAGAAATCTCTGTGGTGTCTCTTCCAAACCAGCAGTTGGCTAAATTATCTTTCGTCTTTCTTTAGTATTTTCTGGAGCTTGCGGCATCCGGCGGCGGCATGTGGGAGACCTAATTTCATTCTGTCGTTAGCAGAACAAACGGCTGGTTGGAGACAGAAGTGCCAGTTTATGCCTCATTGATCTCGCAATCAGTACCCTGACTTTTTAGAACACTGAAGAAGTCAAGCCACTGTTGCTTTGTTTTGCTTTATTTTTTCAAGGCATTTTTGATGATTACTGCAGGATTATCAAAGGTTTCCGTGACAACCCTGCAGGTTTCAGACAAACACTCAAGACAAAAAGTCAAACCTGGAGTTTAAATTCACGGCTTTGACAGAAGATGTCCAGCTCTGAGTTGTGATCAGGAGGAACAGAATATGCATTATTTAATGTACTTTTAAAAATAAAGCAGTTTCAGCATCGGGCAGTTTCCCACATGGTTGAAGCAAGGCTTTTTTGTGTTCATGGCATTTCTGAAAGGTGGCAGATTAAGTTTTCTACGTGGTACGTAGTTCTCTAAAGAAAAAAAGTTCCTGTTTTTTTTTTATTTGAAACTTGGCTTTCAAGGAGGATGTGTTTGTCTCAAAGGGATACACAATAAAATAAATGTATGATTACGCATTGAGTCTCATGCTGCCTGAAGTGTGTTTGATTATTCACTCACACACAACTAAATCTCATTTTATTCCATCTCTCCTGGTGATCCCACTCCAGCCTCCACAGACTGAGCTCATTCTCCTCTTCCCTGCTGTTCACTATAATTACAAATGGACACATAACATCATTGGCTCCCAGCAGCCTATGCTCCTTTCAGCAGAATATTACATTTGAAAGCAGGACACAAAATAACTGATGGTATTTTTAATTCCTCATTTATTTCTGCAACTTTCTTTCAACAGAATGTCTGCTGTGGCATCTTCTTGGTAAAAACCTTTATTTGATGAGTGCAGAAAGAGAAAATAACAGAAATATGCTTACATTTTCTGTAAGTAAAAAAAAAAAAGACAGAGAGAAAGAAATGAAATAAAAAAGACAGTATTCTAGCATACTATATAAGACCTCTTTATCACTATTATAGTCAGGCAGGGTGGGTCCCCTGTGGGGGAGGATCCTGTATCGATTGTGTGCTGTGGGGAAGTGACAGAGATGATGACATCATTTGCCACCCTGGCCACCCAGGCCAAAGCCTGTGGATTTGAGTGAATCATTGGCAGCCTGACTCGGGTGGTTTTCTGTGCTCTTACTCTTTGAAGTTATCTGGGAAGTTCTGGAAATGTTAGAACATGTCATAGAATGAAGAATTGCTATTTGTAAATTCATTGATGATCCTATTCATCACAACTACAGACAGTCTAATCATCCTTTCCATCAAATCTGGATCATTCACACGTTCACTAACTTCTATATTGTCCTCAATTTCTAAAGACTCTGATGTTGGAGCAGCCAGGGAAACTGCCTCTGTTATCTCCTCAGATGTTTTGGCGGGGATGGAAAAGGCCTCTGTCTCAGGGATACTGATGTTTTCCTCATCTCCATTCTCTTCCAACATTGCAGGAAGGGTGCTATCCAGTTTTGCTTCCTCGCCCTTCTCTTCATCCCCACTCACCTGCTCATGGAAATCTGGAGCAGTTTCACTAATCTCTGCCTCAACCTTTTCAGAAATGTCATCAAAGGTTGCAGAGGTAACTGGCTCCCCTATCTCCTCCAAAGCTTTAGAGGGGCTGAAACAGGCCACTGTCTCAGGGATACTGATGTATCCTCCATCTGAGTCATATCCATCCTCCAACATTGCAGGAAGGGTGCTATCCAGTTTAGCCTCTTCGTCTGTCTCTTCGGTCCCATCAAATCTAATCTGCTCATGGAAATCTGGAGAACTTTCACCAATCTCTGCCTCAACATTTTCTGAAATGTCATCAAAGGTTGCAGAGGTAAAAGGCTCTTCTATCTCTTCCAAAGCTGGAGAAGGGCCGGAACAGGCCTCAATCTCAGCGATTCTGATGTTTTCCTTATCTGAGTCATCTTCCAACATTGCAGGAAGGGTACTATCCAGTTTGGCCTCCTCATCTGTTACTTCAGCTCCATCAAGTCTAATCTGCTCATCGATATCTGGAGCAATTTCATCAATCTCTGCCTCAAGCCTTTCTGAAATGTCATCAAAGGTTGCTGAGGGATCTGCCCCCCTTACCTCCTCTAAAGCTTTAGAGGGGCTGGAATAGGCCGTTGTATCCGGGATACCAATTTTTTCCTCATCTAAGTCATCTCCATCTCCCTCTGACATTAGAGAAAAGCTGCTATCCAGTTTAGCCTCTTTGGCCCCATCAAGTGTCATCTGCTCATGAAAATCTGGAGCAGTTTCACCAATCTTTGCCTCAACCCTTTCTGAAATGTCATCTAAGGTTGCAGAGGGAGCTGCCTCCCTTACCTCCTCTAAAGCTTTAGAGGGGCTGGAATAGGCCGTTGTCTCCAGGATAGCAATGTTTCCCCCATCTAAGTCATCTTCATCTTTGAACATTGGAGGAGAGGCCCTAGCCAGTTTAGCTTCCTTATCCATCACTTCCAACCCACCAAGACTCATCTGCTCATGGATGTCTGGAGCAGCGTCACCTTCAGCAGCTGCCTCAACCTTTTCTGAAATGTCCTCTAAGGTTGCAGAGGTATCTGCCTCCCTTACCTCCTCTAAAGCTTCAGAGGGACTGGAATAGGCCATTGTCTCCGGGATAACAATGTCTTCCCCATCTAAGTCATCTCCATCCTCAAACACTGGAGGAGAGGGGCTAGCCAGTTTAGACTCCTCTTCCATCCCTTCCACCCCATCAAGAGTCATCTGGAAATCTGGAACAGTTTCACTGATGTCATCCTCACCCTTTTCAAGAATGTCATCTAAGGTTGTAGAGGAATCTGGCTCCCTTAGCTCCTCTGATCCTGTAGAGGGGCTGGAGCATGCCATTGTCATGCTGATGATTTCCCCATCAAAGTCATCTTCATCTTTGAACATTGGATAAGAGGTGCTAGCCAGTTGTGCTTCCTCTTCCCTCTCTTCAGCCTCATCAAGACTCACCTGCTCAGGAAAATCTGGAGCAGTTTGAATTATGTGTGCCACTTCCATTTCTAAAATGTCTTCTGTGGTTGCAGAGAAAACTATCTCGCCTATCTCCTCTGATCCTTGAGATGGGCTGGAATACTCATTAGTCTCAGGGATACTGATTTTGTCCCTAACTGCATTATCTCCATCTTCCTCTGAAATTAGTGGAGAGATTCTATCCAGTTGTGGCTTCTTATCCTTCTTTTCATTCCCATCAGAGCTCATCTGCTCATGCAATTCTGTAGGTGTTTCACTGCTATCTGCCTCAAACACTTTTGTGATGGCACATGAGGTTGCACAGCAAACTGCCACCCTTATCGCCTCGGATCCTGTCGAGGAGCTGGAAGAGTTATTTACCTCAGTGATTATAAAGATATTTTCACCCTCCTTTTCTGTAATGTGGTCTGACAATGTAAAGGAAACAGGCTCCACTGCCTCTTCTGACATTGTGTAGGGGCTGGAGCAGGCTTCAGTCTCAGAGACACTGATCTCTTGGTTTATAAACCTTCTCATGATTTCATGGCCCCTTCCTGTGAGGTAGGATTGCATGGTCAAAATAGCACCTGCCAGAGTTTTGGCTGCTCTGTCCTCTGGTACCTGGATTCTGGGAAGAGCAGCCTTGAAAGATCCTGTACTCAGTGACTGTTGTGTGGCCTTGGAAGGAAAATTGTTGACCATATCAATGACCTCACTCACTATGGCCTCCGTGAATTCACTTGAAATCTTCCCAGGTATATCTTCACCGATGACATCACAGAAAGCCTGACTGAGGCAGATTTCCACATTTTTCATCACTTTGTGAGAAGCAGAGGATCTCTCTGGTGACAAATTGCTGTAAGTATTTGGTATCCTCCTGAATGATGCTAAATAGGTTCTAAGCGAGTTTGTATTCATGACAAAATCTGTCACGCCCGCAATCAGCGTTGCCCTCTCATCGACTCCACCTATTTCCTGTATATCCTTTGATGGACAAAATTCCCCTCTGTTATTTTCTGATCCTGTGGAGAGGCTTGAGGATGTCAACAGCCCAAAGATACTATTGTCCTCTCTGGCTGGGGCATTTACATCTTTCTGTGACATGACTGATTCTAAGATAACAGTCATAATATCTACAGACATAGAAATCAGCAACTCCTCCACATCTCCACTGTACTCCTCCTTACTTAGTTCTTTCCATTGCCTAAAATTGAAATATAAACAAAGGTTACATTAGGACATTTAATTACATTCCAAATAACTATTTAATAATTACAAATATGAATAATGCAAAACTAAATATGAAACTATTTAAATGAGGAAAAAACACTTACCCCTCTGTGAGATTGTTGAAAAAATTTCTTATCACAGGAGCTATGGCAGAGGAGCTCACATTCAACAACTGGATGCTTGCATCTTCGGCCTTTTTCAACCTCACACGAGACTCAGCAGACATTCGGCGTTTTGCAAAAAAAATCTCTAGGTATTCATCAACCTTCTGTAGTGTGATAGGACCAAGTGTGGAATCATCATAACTATCCTTAGACATGGCACGTTCCTCTGCATTCCAGATAGCAATTGTACGTTTGAGGCTGTTAATGTCCATCTCTGCCTGTTCCATGATGATGGAGACAAGAGAGTACACCTCCTCTCTACTCAAATCCATGCTATCTCTGGTCAAATATGTTCCTTATGTTGTGGTAAGTGCTGAAATTCGTGTTTGTAATTCCGTTGACTGGTCTACAACAATACAACTGGTAAGTTTAGTTTTAATGAAGGATGGAAGCTCTATTATGCTGTTCTATCAAAGGACAGGATCAAAGCATTGTCCAAGCACTGTGTCTATCATTGGGTCTAAGTAATGATGATTTTAAAGCAACTACACACTGTGTCTTCAAACAACAGAGATACATCATTGGACAACTGTAATATGGATTTGGGAGACCAGCTGCCAATCAGACCAACAACAGCAAAACAACTGTAATCTGTGATTTCTGATGAACATATGAATGAACACATTCTCTCGTGCTGCTCGTGAGGAATGATTACAGTGTACATGCATGGTGCCAATAGGAAAACGCTAATTAAGTAACCACATGAACATAAACTTAATGAAATGAGCCTTATTTTTTCAAGTTTTAAATCAACTGGCATCATATAAAATGCAGTGACAAACTATTTTTTTGTCGTATTTTCCGGACTATAATGCGCCTTATAAACCAGAGTGCCTATATGGATTAATTCTGGTTGTGCTTACTGACCTCAAAGCGATTTTGTGTGGTACACGGCGCTCACAGCGCTCTGTCAAAATGTTTTAGTACGACTTTGGTCAAGTACAAAGCCGCGCCGCTTGCAGCATTATGGCTAGCGTAGTCAGGAGCATCGCGAGTAATACTTACTGTGCTTCACCATATTACACTGTGTGTGTGTGTGTGTGTGTGTATAAGGACCCCAAAATGGCACCTGTCAAGGGACACACTTACGATGCGGACTTCAAACTCAAGGCTATTAGTCACGCAGTAGAACATGGGAATAGAGCAGCTGTGAGAGAATTCAACATTAATGAATCAATGGTACGGAAGTGGAGGAAGCAAGAAGATGACCTGCTTTGATTTAGTGGTATCAGACTGTTTTTTTTTTACGTGTTACAACTGAACAAGTTTCGGCGTTATTGTGAATACACTCATTAACGTTTGAGAGTTTATTGTGAACGCTTTTAATAAAGTTTGACTTACTGACTTATCTGACTGTTTTGTTTCGCTTAATGCGCCTTATAGTCCGGTGCGCTTTATATATGAAAAAAGTTTGAAAATAGACCATTCATTGACAGTGCACCTTATAATCCAGTGCGCCCCATAGTGCAGAAAATACGGTAACTGAGTTATTGGAGTGAATCTCCACCATTGAGTCAGTGCTCACAGGGAGTATCACTGCCTGGTATGGTAACTGCTCGGACAGGGATAGGAAAGCTCTGCACAGAGTGATACGCTGTGCGGAACGAACATGCAGAACTTCTCTGCCCTGCCTGCAGGACACCTACACCAAGCGGTGTACAAACAGAGCACTGAAAATCATCAGGGACAAACACCACCCTGGTCATGGACTGTTCAGGTGGCTGCCGTCCGGTAAGCGCCTCCGCTCATGTAGAGCCAGAACTGAAAGGCTGAGGAGGAGTTTCTTCCCTCAGGCCATAAGGACTCTGAACTCTGCTCCCCCCACACAACCCCTCAGCCCCGCCCCTATACATACACACACTCACTAACCCTTTGCAGTTACCACTTCAATACAACTTTAATACTTCTGCTCTCTGCTCAGGTCAAACTGCTGTGCTGTATCATATTCATATATATACAGTGATATTTTCTGATGCTGCTGCTACTTATTCTATTTTACTTATTTTATTTTATTTTGTGTATATTGTTTATATTCTTTAGGCTACTCGTTTATATTAGGTTATATTTTATTTTATTCTATTTTCTATTTAATTTTAATTTGTTTTATTCCATCTTTGCACAATTGTGAGCTACCGCACCTTCATTTCACTGTCATTGCCTGCAATGTCATGTGACAAATAAAGCTTCTTGATTCTTGATTCTTGATTCTTGAATGAACGAACTGCTTCCTCCACAGCCAATCAGCGCTGCCACTGGCTGTCACGTGAAAAATGAATGATCCAAAGGAACGAAAGACCGAATGAATGAACTGTTGCGCTTCCTGCTAGTCACACAGCCCGAGCAGCCTGGCTGTCACGTGACAAATGAACGAGGACCTGGGAACGGACTCACAGTTGAGCGAGTCCTGAACGAATCGATTCTGTTTCCTGTCCTCCTGACAGAACTTAATGCATATCAGCAGCCATGTGGCGACGGAAGGTACTGCATGAACGAGTCACTCACTGAGAGGACTCAGTACGCCAACTCATATAAAAGTTAGTTCTTTATGAACATATCGTTCATGAAGGTAACATCACTAGTCGAACAGTCTCTAGAGTTTCACTATCCACCTTCAGCTGCCAAGAGCTAGACAGTAATTAACTAATTAACTAATTAGAATTAAAACTTTGTCATGCTAACATATTATCTTGACTATAGACATTAAGGTAAAAGACACAAGAATATCCCCCACCACCACCTAAAAAACCTTAAGTCTCTACCTTTAACACAGTAAAGCAAAACTTTATTCATAAAGCACATACAAACAACAGATAACAGCCTTGACAGCACAGCAGAATATAAGAGAGACATCAGTAAGCAGGATGCAACGTGACAAGCAAGACAGACAACCATGAGAGTGATAATAACAAAAATGATTATTACAACTCAAACAATATCAGTTTATACAGATTGCATACGTTCCACCTTCTCAAAGGTGGGACATGTGAAGATTTCAATAAACCTACTCAACAAACCCTTCTTCCTCTTCTCATTGGTGTCTGCACAGCTCACTCGTAGAGGCGCATGTAACACTGAGCACCCTCCACTGCTTGATTCCCCCTCGAAAGACCTCTGGAATTTAGATTGTCTTGTGCTCTGGCTGCTCTCTAATAATTCTTTAAGCTGCTGGATCTTTGAACGCAATGCAATATTTGACCTGGTCTTTGACTCTAATTGTGCTTTAACTTCCTTGAAGTTTTCCTTAAGTGCCGTATGATCCATTTGAAGATTCAGCAGAGGCTTTTGCATCTTGGAGACCGAGATCATGAGCTGAGCTATTTCTGCTGCCTTCTCTGCCACTTCTTCCTTGAGGTCCTTGATGACTTTTTTCAGATCTTCGTACTCCTCTGACTGTTGGGAGTCAACAGACCTGTCAGTGTTATAAAAAACAGATGAATCTGTTGTCCCAGACTGGGCTTCATTCTCATCAGAATCACCAGAATTTAAACATTTGCCGTGGTCTTTGGTTGTGCTCTCGAGCTCGCCACTGCTCTCCTGAATTGCCTCTTCCTGACTCAGCTGTGTGACTTTTGCATTCTTCCTTGCCGGCGATGCCACAGTATTTGTTGACTCCAACATTTCCTCACAAGTTCTGTTTCTCAGACAGACTTGGATGCAACAATAACAATTTTTTTGCTTGACAACACATTCATAGTACATAAATAATATTTTTTTCATCTTCTGTAGCTTCTGTCTAACTTGCTCATCTGTTTCCGTCTCCCACAGTTCATCTATATTTCTCAGATGGTGTATCAACTGCATGTTCTCATTTGTGTCACCCATTGCATCTGCTATGGTGATCCTTTCTTTAGGTGGCTGATCTGCTAATTTACTTACTTTGGCCAATTGCTCATACATTGCTTATTGTTCGTTTGGGGTGATAACCAACATTTAAGGATATTCTTTGAACATCAGTTCTAACAAGTCTTTCATTCAAATGAGATCAAAGCTTGTGATGTTGCCCTGTCTTTGGTTGCATCAACTATAGAATGGAATGTCCTGTTTTTACATGCCTTGCACTTGGGTGTACTTCCCCCAGTCAGTTAGTGGCCGCAACAGTGTCAAACCTAGCGAGATGGGCCTCAAGATCAGGAAGATTTCATTTGTCTCTGTGTCTTTGGCACAGCATCAAAAAAGCACAGTTTCCATTTAAATTATTACACCAAGATGAAATCACATCAGGAACTTCATTAATGCAAGTAGCGAGTCAAACCTCTACATCACAAAGCTCTTGAAAAGTCTTAATAACCATCAGCGATTAAACTGCAAGCAAAACCCATAACTGGTCTTCCAATGCAGCATTTAAAGGGTGTGGACAATAAATATAGGGAAAATAAACATACTACATCCCAACATCTTTCCCAGCAACCTCAATCTTTTGAATGTTGATAATACAATTTCTGGAATTTTGTTTGCTTCCTCCACATGAAGTCTAGGTTTTAATTTAGTCAGACAATGCGATTTCATCTTAGTGTAATAAACCTTTATAGTGCGTCCTGTCATGGTGTGACCCCAGAAACATCTTGCTGTTTGGAAATGTTAAAATATATTTCATCATATTTCATCTGCTGTGTGACAAACTGTTCACCTCATTGTGGGATTTCTTGTAACTCAATAGAGGTTCATTTTTATTTATCAAGACATAAGGGAACAGGATTAATAGGTGAGTGTTGGAAAGATGAGAGCAGGAGGTGAAAAGAAAAGTGGTGAGACGTGTGCTAATGAGCTGAATCACATCATGTAGCCATATAAATAATCAGCTCTGAAACAACCTAATTGAGAAATTTCATCGTCCAAAATCAGCAAGGAACAGCCAGCGGCCAAGGATGTGAGAGGAAGAACAATTTCCTCTTTCCTGCACCGGAGTTTGCATCGGTTACTAAGCTGCATTGATCCGTTCCCTCTGTGTATCGTGAGTGTTCGAAACATGTTGAGTAAATAAAGTGCAAGGAAGTAGTGGTTTATATCTTGGTGCTGAGATATTGATGGTTCTCTTCTCTCAACTTGTTTTTCTGTGCTCGAGTCGTTCTATCAGACGTATTTAAAGGTGTGTCTGTCCTCACAAGAATAAATACAAGAGCAGTCTGTTTGAGCCCAAACGGAAGCATTGACCTGGCTTTGTTTAGACCAAATGCAGCTTTAGTTACAGAGTATGGTCAAAAGTGAGTGATTCATTTCAATTTCTTGTTTAGTTTTTTTTTCTATAGTGCCAAATAATAACATACATTATCTCAAAGCACTTTACATAGACAGTGATATTAGTTTCTTCAGTTTTTCTGCTGTGTTCATGATGACACTCGTCTTCAGTGGATGTGACTCAGCTCGGCTCCTGCCTCTAGTTTCAAGGTGTTTTACATTTGTCTTCAGCGGCCTCACTGCAGCGATGGAAGCTGTTTCCCGCTCAGTGTTTACACTCTGCAGATCTGGGTCCGACAGAACCAAGGGCTTCACGTTCAGCAGCTATTTATTCAAGCTAATGATGTTTAAACTGCAGCCTTTGGGGAACGCAGCAGGCCACGGGGGCTGGTTTTAGTTATTATTCATCAATTCAGTCCTGTTCTGAGCATGTGTGCGCTCCATTCATCACCACTGTAAAAACACAACCTTGTATCTGCTCAGTTGCTCCTCCGACCACCCACTGTTTGATATGAGCAGCTCATGAAATATGCAGCTCTCTCAGAACTCCTCTTTCTAACGTGTCTGCATGTGGTTTGTTTTTGTATTCTCGAGGTTGCAATTAGCACAAACTGTTTGTCATAAGAGTGACTGTCCGCTCTGCAGGCGTCCACAGGGAGAGCAAACAAAGCATGTGAGGCGTAAATGTCTCGGTGATGCCTGTGAAATCACGTGAGGTTTAGCTCTAACATCCTGTTGTTACTTGCAAATGGTTTATTAACACCATTGTGGCATCCACCGAGCTCCACCTGGACGAGAGATTTCTGTTGCTTCTCCAGCTGCTCAGTTGAAAGTCCAGACCCAATTCTCCAGACGTCGTCCAGAGGTCATGTCTAGTTTTCACTCTTTTAGACAATCCCTCAACAAAAGAGAAATGAAACACTGTTAAACCTCAAATAACAACACAGACAATTATGATTTGTTCCAACTCAGTTCAGAGAAAAAGGAAAATGATACTTCTCCCTCTCTGACAGTTCATCAGTACAGCCTCTCCGAGCCAGTTCTGTAACGATGAACGTAAACAAACTGCAGGTCATCGCACTGTGAGGCTGCAGGCTGGAAGTGGCCTGTAGGTGTGACCATCAGTGAAACTGGTTGGGTTCCTCCTCTTGCTCAATCTCAACCGGGATTTGTTCTGGGGAACGAGCAGCATTTGAAGTGCATCCATAAACCATTATCTCCGTCTCTTCTCAGCATTTCAGGGATGTTTTAGCGTCATCTCTGTGTGGAGCTGTTCACTGTTCTTGACGAGTGTGTGACCGAGGGTCACATTGAGCGTGAGTGCGTCGCTGTGTGCGCTCATCTCCTTAATGCATGTATGATGCACATCTGCCGTGTTGTAATAACGGTGACAGTGAGCGGCGGTGGATGTCAAACGCAGCAAAGCCCATTAAGTTTGCATTAATACTGCTGATGGCCCGTGTGTACAGATGCAACTTGTTTCTGTTGGAGCAGAGTACAATGTGTGCGAGGAGAGAGTGAGAAGGTCATCAGCAAACAGAGCAACAACAGCAGCCCTCATTACTATTCATTGAAACTGCTATGTAAATAGAAAAAAAAAAACCCTGGTGCATGTGACGCCGCTGCCAAGAGCTAATGAAGAAGCTGCGCGTGACGGTGCCGAGGAAACAAACAATGGTGAAGCAGCGATTATGAGTTTCCATATTCCTGCAGGTGCTGACGTTGACCTCTGGCATCAGTCTGCCACCGTCAAATCATCTGGTAAAGACTGCGTGGAGCATAAACTGCAGCAATTACATGTCTATGGTCCGTGGTCATGCACAGATATACGGAGGAATATGTTTGTTATGACCCGTTTCTGGGAAAGATTTACAACCAATACAGGTCCTGTCAACAGTAATTATACTAGGACAATGCTCAGTAAAAACATTTATGTGAATACAACCTGGAATGTTCTGACATTATTGACTTTTAACCCTCTTACATTCCACGGAAAACTGGACATGTCAGCTAAATACTCAAGGAATACATCTTGAAGTACAGATGGTGATTCTGGATTATAAATTGTAAATGCATTCAGCTCCAAAACACATAAACCGCCACATCTGGAGACAATGAGCTGCAGCTCCGAGCTCACAGTCGCATGCTGCTATTCAAAGAGACAACCTGCAGAGCGTCAGCATTTTAATGATCCCACCTACAAACACAGAGATTCTGAGGCTCAGTGAACCTGTCGTAATGATGCGTGTTTGTCTCAGCGGCAGAGTGTGTCCTGCCAAAACCAATCCATTATTCAGAGACTGACCAAGAACCATTGTCTTTATGCCAGAAAAAAATGTCTGACGCAGCATTTCTATTTCTGGAGTGTGTGTAGTGTTTCTAAGTAGCTGTGAGTTTAGATATCACTGGAAGTTCCTGCACATTTACTGAATGTTGCAGACCATAGACCTTGAGCAAGTTGGTGAAGCTCTGGAATCACATGAAAATTGACCTTGTGACCATTGTATGCCCATTTTGCTCCAATCAGGGTCTGGGCTAAGTGAACTGAAATCTGATTGGCCCCTCAAGTACCTGTCGGTAATCTTAAAAAAAGGAACTAATTAATAATATTTACCATAAACATGACCATTTATAAGGAGTTATTTATTTTCTGACCTTTTGGTGATGTGCCTCTCTGCTAAACTAGGGATATATCGGCCACTCTGTGTAAATCATGACCCTTTAATTTAGACACATCCTAGATCCAATCTGAGGCTTTTGTCCAGTTTCATATTTTGGTGGTGAGTCAACCTTCTCCTGCCAATCGTTCCGAGCACACCTGGGTCTCGAACAGCGTACGTCGAAGTTCACCCTCCCATGGACCCCCAGTTCGGTTTGACAGCACTTTTTTTTTTGTGCAGTAACGCTGACTCTTATTTTAACCCTCTTTGAAGTCGTTAAACACTAATTGAGTCTGACTACTTCGGTAGATCTAAAACTCTGCCGTCCTCACTGTGGTCCTCAGGTGATTTTTTTTTTTTGGGGGGGGGGGCAGTTTGTCTCCTCGTACGACTGGCGTTGTCTTTTTCTGACAGTAAACTCAGCTCAGCCGTTGACACAGCCGTTGTGAAGAGTGTTTGCACGTGTGAACCCGGGGGACTGGGCTGACAGACGGGTCTTCCCTTTCACACTTTGAAAAGTTACCAGGTCTGGATTTTTGTCCACTCTTGAATAATTTAAACCTCCCTCATCTGTGTTGTGTGTGCAGGAGCTGTCTTTACGCTGCCACTGCCTGTCTGACCTTGTGGCTTGAAAACTTTCAGATGCTCAGCACGCCTGGAGGCAACAGGAGCGCAGGTGCACGCAGCACTGATGAGCTCTCTGAAAATATCAGTGTGGAGCGGGCGGTGAAACGTCCTTTTTTCTACAGCTTCTTTGTTTACATCCATCCATTATCTATAACTCTTATTCTTCCTAGGCCGCGGGGGGATGGACAGACCCAGGCTGGGTATGGGAAGCATATTAAAATCATTCACTCCCACATAGACTCAGAAATTAACCTGACCTGCATGGGTCTGGACTGTGGTCAGACGAACTGAAGCTTCTGAAAGTCTGAACCCAACAAGGTGTGGAAGACGTCCTTAAACCGTAACTGTTTAATAAGACAAATAGGTGGTGTATGTTACGGGACTGGTTTGAGAAGTCCAGGGCTACAACTGCATTGAATTTCTATTGTTTCTTCACCTTCTAAAGCAGCAGGAAGAATTCCAGACATAGAGAACGTCAGAAGTTTTTATGATGGAATGTCACTTTAAGCCTGCTCGTCTCCTCTGGACCTACCAGTTTCCACACTGAGGAGCTATTTGCTTTATTTTTTATTTTTACGAGCAGAGCGTGGGATTAATTTCTGCCAGAGGAGGCAAATAGTCATCTGGGGAGTTTACCTGTCAGGACCCTGCAGCGAGCCAGCCTCTGTGAGGCGATGGATGTTACACAACAGCAGGAGACGTCAGCTCGGGGGAATGTGGGTAATGAGAGGGGGAGGATGAGGGAGGAAGGGGGAGGACAGAGCAGACTGCTCCAGTGACTGTGGTGCCCACACATGAGTCACAGGGAGATAAAAATGGGTCAGTGGATACAAACCTGACTTACACGATGTGCTGTAATGAGCAGCCGCAAAATAGAAGTGAGACCTGAGTGCACTCAAGGCCATGTCCCATCTGCTGACATGGAGGAGGTGGGGTGGTTGATATGAGCACTGTGCATCATGGGAGTCATCTCTGCTGAGGGGCTTCATAAAAAAAAACATTTGGTTGAAAGGGAACAAAAGAAAACATCAGAAGAGCAAACAGCCAGCGTGTCCTAAATTGCAAACATAGGCTGAAAGCAAACGGATGTGTTGGAGATGTGTGTGTTTCACACTCTCCATCATTTAATCATTTCTCTCTCTCCCTGTCCAGACTCTGAGTTTATCTCCTGACCCACTTTATCTGTCTGGGATTTATCCTCCTGCAAAATTCCATTTGTCGTTCTTCTTCAAACGTCTCTACCTGTGTCTCTGGCTTGGACACAATAATCAGGATCATTTGTAGACACTTTCCAGCTTCCTGTGGAGGTCTGGCCGCCGCTGCTGGGCCGAGGGTTCTGATGCTACCTGGCTGATCAGACAACAGAGGGTCCACATTTGGAAATGTGTGGACAACCAAAATGAGAAAGTGCATGAGGAAATTTGAATGAAGGTGGTGGAGGTATTTAAAAATATAGAGCACATGCTGTTTTCAGACCAGCTCTGAAGTGTGTGTGTGTGTGTGTGTCTACCTTTGTTAGATGTATTCTGAACAGCTGAAGGGATGAGTGTGAGGGTTTATTCAAGCTGAAGTCCATTTGATGTCGACCCCAGTTTCCTGACGACATCACGACACCATCCCAATTTAAATGTACATTTAAAAAACCTCATAGACAAATTAATTCTAACTTATTTATTAAGTTAGCCACAGAGTAAAGGGTTATTAAAGTTCATGTAGCATCACATTTTCTAACAAAGAAGAAAATAAAATGATCTTTTCCACCTCCATCAGATGACCTGAGGTCACCTCAGTGACCTTCAGTGAGCACTAGTGTAAATTTCGTTTAAATGAATCGATGACATGAAAACAGACTGAGGCGTCGTGACTGACAGCTGGGGCTCACCTGAGATGGATCGTGGTCGGAGGGAAACGTCGCAGAATGTCAGCAAAG
Organism: Pseudorhombus dupliciocellatus; assembly: GCA_016785235.1. Taxonomy (NCBI): domain Eukaryota; kingdom Metazoa; phylum Chordata; class Actinopteri; order Pleuronectiformes; family Paralichthyidae; genus Pseudorhombus; species Pseudorhombus dupliciocellatus. The sequence continues at coordinate 1,068,224 of JAFBJW010000183.1, forward strand.
CTTTGAGCTCAAACAGGAAGTGTGTGCAGCCTCAAAGTGGTGAGGTCAGAGGACAGACGTGTGGACAGATGTTAATGAAACCAGTTTATACCAACATCTGTTCGGTCTGAACTCATTAGAGAAACACTGAGGAAGCGACAGTGTCGCCTCCCACCAGCTCTCCAGCACACACGAGTTTCAGTCCTCACACTTTGGTCTGAAGTCCTCGCCGTCGCTCTGAATGGAACCTTTTAAATCACTGCGGCCCCTCCATCTGTTTCTCCAAGATGTATTTATCACAATTTTTAACGTGCTAAAACACATATTTAATATTGGTTTGGATTGAAACTTTCATTTTGCAGCAATACAAAGAGGATTTGCTTTTACATCAAAAATAGATAAATGTACATTTCTTGATTTAAATTCTATATATTCAGTATTTTGGTTTTTGCTTTTTATGTATAGTTATCCACGACAACATTTTTGCGTTAGTTACATTTTTATAAGGTTTAACTTTAACAGTTTTTGAGCGGTTTATTCTGCAGAAGTGGTTTCAAACTGCCTTTTAGAGTCGGGGGAGTTGTGAGGTTCTTTGGGTGTCCCAGGCATTGAGCCTCGTGCGGGAACATCCGACCCCTGTGTTGGTGGAATCTTCTGATCTCAGCTCAGGGTCCCAGGTAAATATCTGCCCAGCCTCCCCAGCATGAAATGCTTTTATTCTCACATATCTCAGTTTTTATTTTTTACCCATGCTGCCTCTTTTAAATGTGATTATTTCAGCTGCAGCAGAAAATCCTGATCGGATTGATAAGGTCTTCGGGCTTTGATCACCACTGAGCACTGATGGCAGTGTGTGTGTGTGTGTGTGTGTGTGTGTGTGTGTGTGTGTGTGTTAAGGTGTTATCAAGTGTGTGAAACTTTCTTTCGAGCAGCACACAGGGTGTGTCTTTGATCCCCACAGGCTCTTCGTAGTTTTGTCGACATTTTCTACGTCTAAACGGATCTGAAAGATTCGTGCAGCTGCTGAAAAGTGGAGCGGCGGGTTCCCAGATATCTGATGGACACAGGTGATGATTGGTTGTTACACTCAGCCGCAGGTAGCTTTGATCTGTGCTTCTGAGGTCATGCGATGAAAGAGATTCAGATCAAACGTTGAGACGAGTCGTCTTTACCTGAGGTCGTTATCTGAAGGGCCGGCGGGCTCCACTTACAGATGTTGCAGGTGTTTTCTTTACAGGATCATGTAGTGAAGGTCACGCCACGTGATCACCAGGTCGCTCCGGGTGAAGGTAGAGCCGCATCAAACTGTGTTAATATGAAGCACGACAGCAAATCCGTGGCTGGTGGAAAACAATGGCTGAAGGTGTTTTGCATTATGCAGCGTCAGGCCTCAGTTTGCCTGCAGACGCACATCAGGCTGCACAGCCACAGATTAAGGTCAAAATACACAGTGTGGTGTCATTACTTTCATTCCAACTCTGTTTCCCCCAAAGCTTCGGATTTTAATACAATTTCTTTGTTGTTATTTTCTTCCTGGGTTCCATTCTGCAGTGTGTGCTGATCATGTCAGATCTTTTAATATCGGGCGTGTGACGCCGGCGTTTTCCTCAGGCTCTTCACGTTATCTCATGACGCAGGAGGTTATTGTAAAACCTCTGATGTCTTTAAGAAAATGAACTGAAACCAACTTGTTGAATTCTCATCAGCTGTCATTGTTTCAGGAAAATAAACAGAGAAACAGCCTGAGGCAGGAGGCAGGCCATGATGTTCAGGCCCAGACTTCAGATGAGCTGTGACTTACCTACTCCGACCTGACCCCACGAACTCCGAGCTTTAATAAAAACCTCAGATGTGCGAGGTTGTGACTCACCAAGATGAGGGTTTGAACATCTCAGTAATTTAATTTTGTCTCTTTGACAGATGACCGATCACCCTTGAATCCTGAAGCTGCCACGTCGAGTCCTGCAGGTTCCAAACAGTCCATTCTTTTCCATCTTGAGAAAGCTTCATCACGAGCTGTGCTTCTGCTCGTCAGCTGCCTGGTGTTTCACCTCCGCTCCACCTTCACAGCGTTGTGTGCCAAGTGATATTTAATCACCCGCTTTTAGAAAAGCTCTGGGAGCGCTACTAATTCAGGTCGTGTTTGAAGGGTAAACAAATGTGCCAGAAGACGTCTCGCGTCGCCATCCCTGCAGAGGAGGAGGCGCTGCTTCCTGTGGAAAATATTAGAAGAGGCTGTTATCAGGGATCTCGGGCCTCGGTCATGCTGCCGATAAAAGGTTTTGTATTGAATCAACAAAGGTTGTGCTGCTGTTTTAACACTTCTGAAACATTCGAGGGAGCAAACGTCTGGTTGTTATTCTTTAAATCTGCAGGTGCGAGACGTCGACTTTCATCCAGGCTTCAGCGGACATTTGATTCCAAACCGTTTTCATTACATAACTCCTCCGTCAGTTCAGTAAAAATGCACATGTTCGGTGTCATCTGGGCTGTAACTCTAGGGGTCGCAGTTTCTCCTCTGAATGACCAGCGAAAGAAGCGCACGCTCTCTGACAATAACACACCTCAGCCTCCTGTCCAGAAATGAAGCCAACCTCAGGGGTGAATGCTGCCAAAGTGGAATCAAGGTCTAGCCGATACCACATATAATGAAAAGAGCCCAGTCAGGCTGTGTTGTGACTTATTCAACCACCATCCAGTAACTCTGACTTAACCTTCTGGAGCGTCATATGCTCCATCTTTACTTGCAGTGCGTGGTTGTTAATGAGTTCACTGACTAAAAGTCTCCGGGGACCACACTTGGACACTTTGGTTTCTGTTGCTGTTGTTCAGATTAACAGGCGATAAATACATTTGAATCCTTTAATCTAAACATCTAGAGTCAAATATAAAAAAAAAAAAATCGTATGGCAGAAAATCCAGAGCCAATAATCCGGATGAGATTTTCTCTGTCTTCTTTGTGAGGACGGAGGTGTTGGGAGCGAGAGGACAGACCCTTTGCATCAGCTTTCCTGCCTCCTCCTCATCTTCCTCCTCCTTCCTCGGTGTGAGCCGTCACAGAGACTCTCTGCCCACATGGGTCAGAGGCTCCGCAGAGAGGCAGGTCTGAGGGTATGTGCTGAGCGCGTGGAATATGGCGGTGAAAGCTCCTCTGCGGAGATCGTTCAGCGAGCACGTGAAAGACTCCACCAACAAGGCCTGGGACGTTTTCTGGAGGGGCGTGAGGGAGCGGCGGCTGTGGGGTGAGTTGGGATGATGTTTAGTCCATAGGCAGCACCTATGGAAGTTGTTTTCAGACAGTCTGGTCGTTTTTTTTTTTTGAAAGCTGTTATTCAGGAAGAGACATCTTTTAAGAAATGGTTTCCAATGCCAACGTGAGGAAATAGTGAAATCTCTGGCGGTGGTGTTGAGAAACTGTTTAAAGGGTAAACTAGTTGAGTCCCTGTTGTAAAGGAGGAGGCTGGGACTGTTCTCCAGCTCTAAAGGTTACTGGCGTGTTGACTAAGCGGCGTCCTTGGTTTTAGATTTCCAGGGAATCCATCTTGTTCCCCACACTGTGAACTCTCCCTCCATGTGAGAGGTCAAAGGGTCCCAGGGCTTCACGGTGCTGAACCTGCTCAGCAGGCGTCCGGCAGAGTTTCATCACCATTAACACCAGGAATGTTTGAACAGATTTACACAGGAGCTCGCAGCCGTGGTGAGAAAACGGACCGAGGCTTGTTTGTCTTCTTGACGTGGTAAATGTGTGGTGTGTGTACATACTCGGGCTCCCTGTGGGGGAAACAAGGTGTTGCTCTGGTTTATTCAGATGTGGCAGATGTACCAGATATTTTGTTGATTTTGCTCAGTGGGAGTAAGTGGAGATCTTTATTTATTTATCGTCTGTGGTGATGCTTATCAACATATCTATTAATTTATGGAATATTAGAGCACGAGTGGCAGCAACTCTGGAGGTTCAACGTGTTCGCCATATTCTTCCTTCCTGTGTGAACTGAGTCGCTGAGCCTCTGCGCCTCACATTGTTCTCCACGTTTCTCTCATCGCTCACCACCACAGGGCCCTCTCCTCTCCGCCCCCATCCTCATTAGCCCGTCCTAATATTTACGCCGCGGCTAAAAAGTTGTCATAACTCACAGCCCAAATATGGTCGTCCATTCAGGCCTCGCAGGGATCGTCTTCCAAACACTCGCTCTGCCAGACGCACTCTGTAAACGGTGCTGGGAGTTTTCCTCTGGACGCGGACGTCATCGATACCAAACAATGGCGGCCTGTAGAAATTCACACGTCAGATGCAAAGTGGGATTGAACCAGAGGTGGAGATCATGTGATGCTGAACAACTTCAAATGGCATTTTGATGAACTCGTTCAACTCTCCCACAGAGAAGATCGAGACTTTAATACCTGCGTGGCACCAAGAGCGGGAATGGTTCAGGACGTTATGTTTTCAGGAAGTGCTTCATTTCCTGTCGCTGGTTTTGTTTTGAAAGCGACTTCTGTTCACTCACATAAACAAATGAGTTATTTTAGTAAAGATGCACAAAGATAACGAGATGAGAGCGAGGCTCAGAGCCAAGTATGATGGAGAGAATCGATGTGAAGCTGCTGTTGATCCTGCAGAGACCAAAATAAACAGCCAGCACACACAATATGAATGAGAGAGAAAAACATATATATATATATATATGTATGTATATATTTCCTCTACGTCTCCACAATGTTGTTAGAAAGCAGAGGACACACACACACACACACACAGGGTCAGAGCGTCAGTGGAGCAGCTCCATTCACCACAGACAGTTTAACTTTTAAACTGTGCAGAACTTTTCATTCACTAAAGCCAGAGAAACAAATGAAAACTTTCAGGATTTGACTGAGACTCCCTCTCATCCGGCCCTTTACTTCGCTCTCTTCGCCCTCCTCTTCCTCCCACTCTGTTCTCTAAATGTATTCATGCGACAGGCTCAGGGGACTAGCGTGTGCGCTTGTGTGTGAGGCAGTTTTACTTTTCTGATTATCGCAACTTTACAGTAAAAAAATAACTTCCTGGCAGAAGGAGGAAAACATCAAAATAAATAAAAGTAAAAGTTTTGGTTTCTCAGCTTCAGAAAAGAGAACATTTGAATACGGTGCCGTTTCCAGCCGCACACATTCTTTCTTTCAGAATCCATGAATATCTTTACCGCCCACCTAAATCATTTTTATCAGCAACTGCTTGATTACTGGAGATGTAATCTGTGAGTGGGAGAGGACGGGGAAGAGAAAAAGGGGGAGGCAATGTCTTCCTGTCCAGAATGAGAACGACTGCAGCTGATCCGTTAGAAAGTGGCTCAGCTTGACGTTCGAGAGCCTGTGAGCGGATGCAGTATAGGACAACACGTGATAAAGACGAGGGGACACATGGTTTGGGACTCAGCGTCCAGCTGAGCTCATGTCCCCATCTGTTAGTTCCATGGTGTTCATTTAGTGGCGACACCTGCTCGTGTCACTTCAAAGTCTCAGACTGACGGCAACACTCGGGAAGAATTTCATCAGAAAAAGTCCAAACTGTGGATTTTCACGTTCGTCTGGTTCCAGAATTGATTGTGACCAAAATCTCATCAAGCGGTTCTGGCCTTTCTTACCCTAGCGCAGCAGACTGAGAATCATCATCATCATCTTGTCCCACCAGTCGCTATCTGCTCACTCTTTAATGGAACATGGCGCTCCAGAGCGGCTCTTTGCAGGAAAAGATGAGACGTTCACGGAGAAGAAGTTGAAGTCTCCAGATTTATGGGTATCCACTGTGCCTGAGCTGAACGACCTCCAGAAAACAGGTGGACGCACTTTCCTATATTTGTCGTGTTTTAATCAAACTTGGAAACGTTGGAACGATGACACAAGAAATCTGTCTTCACTGTTGATTACACAGTTGTTAGTCTCTGCATCTCACTGTCTGCTCTGCATTGTTGATGCTGAACATGACACACGCCTGATGCCCTTCCTGTTCGTACATGTGTGAGTCAACATCTGATCAAATCATCCTGAGTAGTACCTGTGGCAGACCAGCGGCGTGTAAACATGCAAATCCTGCAGCGGTGCAGAGAGAGATGTGCATCAGTGAGATAAACACCCTCACTTCACTGCACATTTACAACACATGAATACATGTATGACCCACGGCCTCACGCTCGCTTGTTTTTTCCCCCGGTGTCAAGGTGGAGAGGGAATTTTTGGAGATGTTGGACGACCGGCAGTGTTTTCGCTACAAGAATCGATTCCTGACTCACATAATGAGCAGAAGCAACTCCCAGAATGACCCAGAACCTTCGGAGCCTGCACCGGAGAAGTGCTGGGAGAAATTTCATTTGCATTTTTATGTTTTAAGCACGATGCCAGTGCTTTTACACAACCGGTGCCGAGTGTAGCCGCAAAGGAGGTTAGCCCCTCGCTCCTGAAATCCATTACCAACGAGCCAGTGAACGATCAAATCCCAAAATACCCATAATTCCAGTGTCGTGGGGCTCATGAGTAAAGAGATGGTTTCATTTGCAGTTAATCCGCATTTCTGTTGTGGTTCTGCAGCAGCCAATCAGAGTGGCAGCGACATGAGCACTGAGCGGTCAGCGTGGTGACAGAAGGGGGAGGAGTCTCTTTGAGGTGAATGACTCAAACCAGACGGGACAGTAAAATCTGACCTGATCAATATCTGAAGGGTCTTTTATCTCGATGGTTTTCTCTCGCACCGTCAACCTCGCTGCTACAGAAACAGGTTCCGTGTGAGAGATTCAGACAGGTCAAGTTGGGACTCAACACAGACTGTCCGTCGGTTCCGGGGTCAGGCTTAGTTAGGTCTCTTGGACCGGTTCAGACAGAGTAATGTGGCCAGAGGGACAGAACCTGCTCAGCAGCAGATGGGAGGAAGAGATAGCTGGTGATGCGTATATATGAATATTCCAACTGTAATATGAACTTTATATATATATAGTAGACGGTGCAGAGAAGATGTGTCTTTGGGTGTGTGTGTGAGTGTGCGTGAGCTGTGTGTGTGTTAAGGAATTTCTCGTGAACAGTCACTCACGTCAAAGAGCCTGAAGCCTTTTGTCCCTAAAAGGACTCGTCCCATCGGGCGAAGACAAACGTGTTTGTGTCTGGATGACAACGTCCTCCTGAACCTGGCGCCTTCACAACAAAAGCTTTACCCGGTGTCTCTTCTCTCGACGTCCATTCTCTGCGACGACCTTTGACATTAGACACATATAACAAGGCCATCGTATTAATCTGAGAGAAAAACATTTAGCTGTAATTTGCATCAGTACTTCACTGCAAAGCAAACTGTTGTCGTAGCATTTTGAATGGTACTTTGTTTTAATTTTGTTGAACATATTGTGACAATAATGACAATAAAGCATTCTATTATGACGTAGAACCCACAGTACTGCAACGTGCCGTCTGCTGCCTGATGTGCTTCTGTACTGAGTATTTTCAATTCAGGAGGAAACGGGAATAGTTTCTGCTGCTGAGATGAATGTGGGCCGAGCGTGGGAGAGGAAGTGGAATCGATGCCCCGCTCCTCTCGAGCCGTTTTACAGTTTGATTGTACCCGAGTATGATCACGATAAACATCTTGAATCATGAATCACTTCCACTCGTGCACGTTGTTCAAATCAGTATAGTTTTTCTGCCTCGTGCAGCTGGGCAGATAATGACGGGTCACCGGTGTCCTGCACCGTCACTCCGGTAATCAGGGGCTGAAACGTTTGCTCTGAATGTGATGAACATCAGCGTCGACCTGAAAGCTGTGAAATCTGTCCAGGAAGTGGCTCGGAAATGGTTTTCAGTTATGAGAAGTTATTTTGCTAAATCGTGCAGAAAGCAGCAGCATGGTCCTTTAAAAAGACATTATGCAGATTGCTTTATAAATCTTGGTAACAGCTCTGTCTGTCCCACACGGTCCTGATTAAACCGTTCGTCTCTGTATATGTGTCCTCCCTAATGCTAAAGAAGACAGATGATCATCTCCTCCGTTACATCGCTCTCCCTTCTCAATCACACGGCTGTGGAACTCTGGATCGTACAAACCACCCGTCTGCCATGATGAGTTTCCTGTGACGCCAGCGGACGACTGTGTGGGACCGACTCCTCGACACGGGAGCAAGGACGTAATTCAAACGTGTTGAGTCTGTTTGAAGCTCTGAGCAGAAATACCCCCTATACCCCCCCACACCTTTCTCAGCACCGTCTCTGCCCTCCTGTCAATTTGTGTGTTTCCTGTGTTGCCTCTCAAACGACATCATTTCCTGTCTGTGGTGCCCGAGAGAGAGAAGAGGTGGCTGTGTGTCTGGCCTGTGTTGGGAGTGCAGCCGGATTAAAGCCACAGAGAAGGAGATGGTGTTTAACGGTTGTATCTGTGAACCAGCGAATCTGGCGCCCCCATTAATCCCGGTGTTGTTGCTCTTTTCCCGAGTCGTGTGACACCGGAGGCCTGCGGATTACTCGTCTCCTGCTGCGTCGTTGGCTGCTGCCGCTCGTCATGGCGTCTGCGGACCCCTCCGCCAATTCATCTTAATGCAGCATGAATGTGGTCGCTGCTGATAAAGCGGGAGATGCGGCGCCGGCGCCGTTCCTCTCGGCAGGGGAGGAGGAAAGAGTGGGCGAGGGTGGGGGGGAAGGGGGGGGGGGGGGGGGGGGGGTGGATGCCGAGCTGGTGATGCTGCAAAGTCGCTGGAGCATCTTACTTTTATCACCCACGTCACCCTCTGTTTTTTCATACACCCATCACTCGTCACTCCAGGATCTCACACAGACTCAGGGCGACGTCAGCACCACGAGACGGCCGTGTTGGAGTCCACAATATTTGGGACAATGTCCCATCCTGGATCATTTCTCATTTTGATCTGGAAGACCCCTCCAGGGGGCCCACCTGCAGCCCTGGGAGGCCTCATAGAGCTGTAGTTGTGTTACGTTGACAGAAGAGTGTGTGAACCAACACAACTTCACAACAAAGTGTGTGCTAGTGTGTGTGTGAGTTGTTGTTGTTGCTGTGCACAACAGGCCTGCAGGGGATTGAGGTGTGGGCAGAGAAGAAGAGAGAATCCAGCCAAGAGACTCCACATCTGCCAGGGGAGGGGAGGGACACACATGAGGCACTGCAGCCAAACACACACACACACAGTGTTGCAAACTCACCTCTAATGAACCATCTGAGCCACAAGGAAGAAAGAAAAATAAAGATGTGTCACTCTGGTGTTATTTAAAGTATAACCACACTCACACAGATGATGCTCATATCGTGAACTTTAAGAGCAGATGGATGGGGAGGGGTTTAACCTGCTACTCTTACCGTCGCTCACACTGGACCCCTCCGTCAGGCGACATTCAATTTGCAGTTAGCCCGTTTTCCATTTGCAGTTAGTTGACTAAATGTGGGACTCGGGGGACATGAGGAACAAAGTGAAGTCGAGCTGTCGTCGGCATGGAGCCTCATTACTCTGACTTTTCCCTGGTGGGGCCAGAGTCTGCTCATGAGAAGTTCGGTTCAAAGTTCCTGTCGATGTCAGGAGTTTTTCTCCTCCAGCAGGTCTGGAAGTGTTGAGCTGCTCGATGTGAATATGTGAGATCCAGCGAGAGTCTGTCGCCTTCAGTAAAATTCTCATCGCGATGAACGTGATCGAACGAGGAAGAAACACGTCTGTGTGGTCGAATCCTCCACAACAACAGTCACACGTGTGTTTGTGCTGATGCTTGGACACCAAACAGAGGGCATGATGGGTAGTGTTTGTTATTGTGTGAGGGCAGAGCTGCAGGCTGCAGGCTGATGAAATGTTTTCATCTTTTACCTTTTTGCTTCATTAAAACCTGATTTAATTTAAACTCACATTGAAATCCAGACAGTGGGTTCCATCCTCTGACCACGTCCCTCCGACAGGAGCTTGTTGACGTCATCGTCCCCCTCACAGAGACGACTGTGGCTCGTCTCTGTGCTGCCGGCACTCCACCTGATCTCGCTGCAGATCCCAGACAGAAACACAGCCAACACAAATGATTGAGTGTGGTTGCATCAGTTGGAATATTTACTCTGAAGTCAGAGTTAAACTTTTATACAAACACAACAAAATCACCAACTATATGAATGAAAAACTTTTTTATTAATAGTAATATTGTCTCCACATACTTCTGGCCACCTGTAATGATGTTGGAGGATCAGTCCGTCACCTTCGGGAGTTGGTGCCTAATGTGACAGGCGTCCTAATGGAGGACACCGTCTTGATGTTGTTCTGGTGTTGGTGTGAACCGACGGAATTGTAGTTTCCAAACTTCTCGCCGAGTTAAGGTCAGGACAGAGAACAGAGGGCGCTCCCCGTCCAGCTCGGTGAGACACGCCTGCAGGCGGTGACATCGCGTTTTATAAAGACAAATATCCACCAGGCTCATGACCTCCCTGCCTGGTTTCTGCTGCTCTGGACCTGATGAATAACACAAAGCTGGATTCTTACTCTGAGCTGTATTTTGCTTTGAGTGAGAACGACAGTGATCTCCGAGGTGAGTCCTGCCTCTCATTACATCGTGACGCAGCGTCTCCGATCCTCTGTGGGCTCCACAGGGTGGACGGGACGAGCTTGGGGGAGGGGGGGCCAGGACGACGCAGGAGACTGAAAAACAAAGTGTTTGTGTCGGGCTCGGTGCTCAGAGGGAGCTCACCGTCTCGGGATCAGATTTAAAGTCCTGCTGCTTTGTCGAGGAAATCATATGTATGAGTCCGTTCTCACAGTGGGCTTTTGTAGCTGGAGGAGTTTTCTTACTTTCCAGGGAACTTTTGGAAAACTGAAATAAATTAATAAATGAATCCAGTGTCAGAAGAGAGAAGTACTACATTACCCACAATCCCCAGGTGCAGCGCGTTCCTTCACTCTGCTGCTTGTTTGAAAGTAGCAGCAGCGTAAATAAGTCCACAGGAGACGGGTCGTGTGAGTCCGTGGACTGAGCTGACTCGGGCTTCGTCACAGGAATGAGTGGTCCGGCTCTAAATGGAACAAGAAGTTCAGGGGTCACTGGTTATTTCAGAGCGGCAGAGAGGCCTGGCTGCTCCTGACCACTGGTTTTTTTGATGAGCGGCTCCCTGTGCTTGGCTGTGATGTCAGAACACCGAAGGAGCGGTCGCTGCTTCCTGCACATTACAGTCTACTCTGACATTTAGAAATGAGTCTCAGTGGCCTCATCATGTCTTTGAGCAGCTTGTTTTGGGAGATTTTCAGGTTGTGGCTGCTCTGTGAGGGATTAGTGTTTCCATGGCTGAGTGAGAATTAACATGACGAGTATTAAATGTAGAGAAGAAGACGACCAGAATCAACACGCCCACCTACACCTGTGAGGAGCACTGATAGCAGAGAGGGGCTGGGTGATGATTCTGTTCGCTCGCCCCTCCACTCCTGACGGATGAGTCATTGAGCTGTTCAGTGATACCTTCATATTAAATACTTCATATTCGTCTGGGTGTTGAGCGAGAAAATTGTTTTTGAATAAATTACATCAGAGGAGAAAGTTCTGAGTGTCGGACCGACCGCTGTTCCATCCCCCAAACCCAGAGCAGCATGCATGGCTACTTCAGGAACCCCGAGGAGGTGAAATATGATTTAATTCTGTTTAGTCCTGGAGTAATACAACAACAACATATTTCTCGGGGTCCCACGTTGAAATAGTTGAGGAGTTGAAGGATAAAGCAATAATTCCATTGTTTCTCTGCACTGCAGAAGTTTGCGGAGTGGGAGCGCGCCGCAGGAGTTTGTGTGTCAGTAAGACAAAATTAGCGGCTCTGTAGTTCTGACAGCGAATGCCTCGCAGCCATGAATGAATCAGTAGTTTTCCCTTTGCAGGAGGAGGATGTTCAGCTGCTGCTCAGCTGCTCGCACCGAGACACAAACTTAACATGGAGATTTATGATAACAAAAATAACAGCCTTGGAAAAAAAAGGGGCCCCTCCCTGAAAACACAGAGGCTGAAAGTAGAGGAACCTGGGATGAATTATTAATGAGCCGTTTCGTCTCCTAATAGTCTGAGTCTTCTTCTTTACTCAAAATAGCACCCAAATATTTACCTTTACACTGATGATGATATCTTATCTCCCTTGATGCTCAGCTGACGACACATCTTTTACACGAGAGAGAAGATCCTGCGAGGGTCATCGGAGGAATTATCCCGATGTTCAGTTGTTGTCACTCGTTTTTTCCTGATCTTCTGTTCATGACGTTTACAGATTCTTGTCATTGACTCTGTCTCTCTGAAGGTCACAGGAGAGGAAGCACGCCACCTGTGCAGCGGCTGAGCTCGCTGGCAGACGCTCAGTCTGGAACTGTTTTAGAGACAATACACTTTTCAGATGTGCGGGGACAGTTTGTCGCCTGCAGCTGTTTTTGTGTCTGAGGGGAAAGTGAGGCAACAGATGTGGATCCACATCGAGCAGGGTAAAGTTTGACTTGTAAACGACGCCACCTCTGGCTTTACCTCCAAGCAGTACTGCAGCCAGACACCGGGGGGCGATCAAGATCCTTTGGCCTGACTGTTGGGAGGGGATTTTAGAGTCGATGGTTGAGCTGGACCAGTTCTTCACTGTAGATGTCACAAATGTGCATTACTTATGTCTTTTTGAACATGTCCCATCCACTGTCATGGAGGAGGCAGCGTTTGTGGTCTATGCTTCATTCAGCCACTAGGGGGCGCATAGAGATGCCATGTAGTCCATCTTGTGGACACAGCAGTGGGGGGAGTCCAGCGTCTCTTCCTCGCTCAGGTATGAGCCTGGGAGTCACTCCGCTGCTCCCTGCGTCCACTTTTCTCCCTCTCGTGCCTGGAAACGCATGAGGTGCCAACCTCTCTGCTCCAGTGCCTCCGAGGCAGATTCCTGCACATTTATCATACTTGTCGGATAAAGTGACTCTGATTTAGTCGCCACCTCCTCCACTCTCCTCTTTCTTCCTCAGTGCTTTCTCCATGGAAATGGCTCATTCTCCTCTTCTCCTCCACTCGCACAGCAAAAGAGACACATTTATCTCAGGGCGGCCGAGCTTCCGCTCTCTTATTGCGTCCTGTCAGCTGTTTTTCTCTTCGTGCCCACCAACCGCATCCGACCTGCTTAACCAGCACAATCCTCAGCCGCCGCGGCCCCGGAGCAGGCTGCTCGCCACCCTAACTGAAATCCATCATGACACCTGGGCTCCTTATCACGTGGAGCAGGGGGATGGAAAAGACACCCGGGTGGCCTCTGGCTCGGGGTCGTGAGGAGGAGGCGAAGAGAGAGGAGTAAACAGTGAAGGAGGGAGAGGCGAATCAGGACAGAGAGCGGAGACGTCATCTCAAATGGACGATGAGCCGCGAGCGTCACGGGAGAAATGAAAGAGAAAGGAAACTCTGCTCCGATCAGCAGGGAGGAACCAGGATTCACTTCCTGGTGTCACAGCTCTGTGTGTGTTGTGTGCATTAGCAGATTTTTATGTTCTTGTAAAACAACGAAAAGATTAGAAAACAGCTGAGGGACGTGAAAGTGGGGAGCACGTCACCGAGGAGGTTCCAGATTCCAGAGGAGTCGGACAATCTGCTGCTGACAACACGACATCATAAAACATTCTCGACTTTGATGGACACTTTAATCTGATTCTCTCTCTCCTCTGTCAGACACTTCCCTCCTGTCATGCTGTCACCGTCTCCCCTCCCCCGTCAGAACAGATCTCTTCTGTCTGTCTCTGGAAATGCTCCACAGGGACGACAGGACACGTGTCAGTCCTCACCTCGTCTCCTTCAGTGAAAACCTCAGTGGACATTTTATCGCTGCTCTGGCTTCTTTCTCTCCTCTTTGCTGGAATTGCCTGTTGTCAAACGTGGTGATTGTTCGGCAGCGTCCAGCCCGAGACGACACATTTGATCTGAGTGGACGTCAAACACCAGCTCATCAGGAGAAGCTGAAGTGACACATGACCTCATTCCTTTGAATGTATGTCTGTGTCTAAAAACACAGAATGTTCAAAAAAAAGTTTCTTTCCCTCAATCTGAAAAATTGAGGGACGCTGCCCCAACGTGGGGCAGCGTCACGTTGTAGTGAAGGTTTCCTTCCACCAGGGGTCATGTTAGAGTAAGGGAGGGTAAGAGGGGGAAAGCAGAAATAATCCATACACATCAAGTTTAATAGAAACTAAACATAACATACAAAAGTCTCAGGAATGTTTATTATCAGTTCCAAGAATGAATCCTTCATCTGAAACATATTTATAAGGTTAATTATATTTAAAACGAACGCTCTGCTCCTCATCAGAATATTAATATTAAAATAAGCAAATGACAAATTCATGCACTAAATAAATTTGATCATGAACGAACCGCTGAGAACGAAAGAACCAGCGATAGAAACGCTCCGTATCTGCAGGAAGGATCCTGTTCTGGGAGCAGGAGTCGTGTTTCATCAGCCGACAGAAATATTCTGTTAGTTGGTTTATTGATGAAAACACATCAAGTCGGCTTCAGGGCATCAAAGGTTTGTTTAAACAGATGAACGCTGGAGACCTAAACACACAGCGTTCAGTCTCTGTGACACTGAATGTAAATCACAGGCAGAGTTTACCAAGGAGGCTGCCATTGATCTCACAGAGAACTGCCTCTGAGTTTGTTCACTGATGGAGCCTGGTCTCATTCTCCAGGACTGCGTTTCAGTCTGGATACCATCTTGTCTAATTTGACCTGATCAGGATTCTCTAAACTGCAGTTTAATATACTCATATAATATTCACCGTCTACTATTCTGGATATACTGTACGTCTGGAGGAGTGTATACACACTGACACTACTACACAGTGTAGTTCTAAGACCAGCTTTTATCTCTCTTTCACACACACACACACACACAGCGTGTGTCTGCTGCTGTAATCATTTGGTTCCACTGAGCCTCTGTTAGCGTAGCGTTAGCCTACATACGCTATGTCTAATTCTGCAGCCGTCAGCTCGTTGGCCTCATTTCACTGACTCCAAATCTGTTTGATGGAAAAATGTTGTTCAACAGTTTTCAGACACGTGAGGGAGACAGAGCGCTGGCGGCTACAGTCGCACATATACATCCACACGCACACGTGTTTCGACACAGTTTGACACTTTCTCATTTAACTACGTCAACATTCTTGCTCCCACATTGATTGTCATGTTTTCTCTCTCTTGTCGCTCCTCCTCACGTCGCTCAGTCTCTGCCTGTTCGCTCTCTCTGCTCGCACCGTTAATGTCATGATCTTTAGCAGCCAATGATTTTCAATAGCCGAAGGTGATCTGACCTTTCGGGGGAAAGCTTCTTTCTGAGCCCCCCGATACGGGGAGGCGGGTCATGTGGAGGTCAGGCCTCAGGTTTTAGTCCTGAGTGACGGGAGCATGAACAAATTATTTGATTACTTTTGATTATTAATTGATTAAGTCAATTTTAGAAGATGGAAGAAAACAGATGAGTTACCTGATCAATTTAATCTCAGCCTGACGGAGACATCCACGTTTTGCATTTTCCAAATGTCTTAATCTCCCCCTGGTGGCTGGATGCAGTATAGCTCATAAACCCTGCCTTCCTCATGTTCATTTATGGGACATGGACCATACTGTTGAATACTCTTAATGATCTCTGGCTGTAGGTTTGAATATACATGGTGGCGTGAACTCTCTTGTGAACACCACCAACCCTCTGGCCCTTCTGTGCCTGTTGAACCTAAATCCCACAGTGAGCGTCCCCTCACTCTGTCCCCATGTCTCACACGGTGTGAGATGAGGGATGAAGTGATCCGACGACGCGCCGCCCCTGAGCAGTGTTTATTCTCCAGGTATTATCCGGCCCCTTTGAGGAACCTGAACTTTTCAAAGGTCTGATAAACTGCATTGATCCATTAGCTCCGTTTTATTAAGTCTGGCATTGAGGGCAAATGTCAGAGGGATTAGAGCCGTGAAGCTCAGGTACTGACTCACCGTGGCAATTAAGATAAAGTGGATGTACTTGGACTGCTCCTCTCGGTTCTCCTGCTCCCCTCGCTCCCTCTGCACCTCATTATGTTCTCTGTGATTCATATTCCAGATCCACCACTGTGCAAAGAGACGTTTCACAGTTCAGTGTGTGAGACAGGAACTCTGTGCTCCAGAGATGTAAGAGCGGTGACCTCTGAAGTAACACTCCGACGTCCACCTCTGGACACCGTGAGGACTGTGTCAATCTCAGCAGCAGAGTATTTACAGAAGACAGAAGACTCAGGAGGGAACGATCAATACATGTCATTATATTTCACTGCATTTCACTGCTCTATAACGACCACCAAAGACCAAGTGATTTAGGTGTGACTTGGTGTCCAATGACGCTGTGTCCACATGTCAGGATGGAGGAATGATGGACTCCAGTTATTTCTATGGCCACAGCATCGTGCTCCCTCGCTCAGTGCCGCTCCTCCAAAAGTTCAGCTGAAGGAGAAACGGACGGAGAGAGATGAAAAGACAGATGGAGGGGAAGAGAGCCGCCCACTGGTTTTATATCCAGGTCACCTCAGAAGGCCCGAAAGCCCGCCCCCATTCCCCTCCTTCCATTAACGCACAAACTGCAGGAGATTTAGAGCAACTGGAGAAAAGTGTATGTTAAACAGTGGCAGCTTCAATACGGCTGCACAGTAACACTCAGAGGTGGATTATGAATCAGTGATGGCAGGGAGGCTAATTCTTCCTGTTCCAGAGCCGTCAGTCATTATTCCCACCAGGAGTTAATAGGTCCTGGGAGGAGGTGCATTGGAGGAGTCGCCCCCGCCAGAGTAATTGGGAGCTAAATTAGAAATGGAATCAAGAGACAGAAATAGATAGTGAGGGTTGAATAAATGAAGGAGGGACAGTTGGTTTGTTTAAAGACCCAGCAGCTGATCGGAGGAATTATTTCAAGAATTTACCTCAGGAGACCCAGGTGGCGATCTAGGTCGTTTCATTCAAACATGGCAGAATGATGTGGACGTCCAGCAGTGTCTCCAGGGCTGATCCCAGGACCAGGAGCAGGAGCGAAATCTAAAACATATTACTACTCCTGTGATCAGATCGGTTCAGACACAAGAGCAAATTACCGCAGAGACAGCGGCACAGGAAGTGAAGGTCAGTCACGGAGGGATTTCCTGCGACAGGATGGAGCGGTCAGACACACGCGTCTATACAAGGTCGTATCGCCCCGCGCATCACAGCGTTCAGGGCGGAGACTTCCTACAGTCACGCCACACTGACAAAGACTCAGAGGTGTGGAAGGAGGCGTGGTCACGAGAAGCCTCCAGTTCTTCTGATCGGTCGCACGTCACACACCCTCAGCGCCTCGAACCTTCTCCTCCAGACAAGTTGTCAGTTTACGTTCCAGGTTTATTATAAGACAGAGACTTCACTCTCTACCTTGATAAAGAAAGAGTGAATCATGGTTGAGAGACGCTGAGTCATCGAGCGTTCTGCACCATGTTGAACTCTCACTACATTTTTGAGGAGATGTAAATAGAAATGTGATCACCACAAGACAATGTCTTGAAGAATGTATGACACACTCACCCTCACACTCCCCCGGTCAAAGTGCGGAAATCCCAGAGGTCGGCCATCTTGGCTCCATGTGGGTTTTTCCTACATGTCAACAGACACCGGTTCAGATCCGTTCACCAGAGATCGAGAATAAAGTCTGACGCAGAGGAAATCGGCTCAATGTGAACCTGAGGACGCTGGCGGCAGGCGGGGTCGTTCAGGGGTAGCGAGGGACGCAGTGTTCCAGCGGATGGGGAAGGTGGAGCTGGTGATGGAGCGGAGTGACGGCGACACTGAGCGTCAGGTTTCTGTTCAATAAAACAACAAAATGTAAAACTGAACAAAAGTGTTTTTCTGATCTGATCTGGAACACGAGAGAGGACGTCCCTCAGCTCGCGGATCCAGCTTCTGTTGGACGTTTGTCAGACGCGGACATGGCGGCGGCTCCAGGCTCCGTGTTCGGAAGAGCCCTGGAAGCCGATAATAACGTCTCTGAGCGCGGGGCCGGGGGCTGAGCTGACCTTTGGCAGCAGCCCCGGGTTTCCATCCACTGCCCAGAGCAGAACAACACACGGCACTTTATTTATAGAGCCATGTCAACAAGTTGGAGCAGCAGCCGGGCGTCGCTGTGACTCAGCAGGAACAGGAGGGCGCAGATGTTCAGATCTGTAATGGAGGTTTATCTGGGTCCTCTGTTTATTTGAATTGATGCTATACTAAGACGCGCTCATTGGCTCTAAACTAAACGCTTTGATTCCCGGGCTGAGAGGCCTGAGCGGCTGAGTGTTTGTGGGGGTGTGGCCTGCAGCCTCGGAGAAGATGAAGTTTTCTAAATTGTCAGAAAAAGGTTGAAACGAGGCGAAGGCGTGAGCGGCGTTTGGAGTTTGTTGTGCGCTCGGCTTCGTCTGCAGTGTTGTTGATAACAAGCACAAACCGCTGTTTGGGGATTTACTTGATGGATCGCTGTCTTCCTGCATCTTGTTATCTTCTTCTGGAGTTCATCCTCATTTCCATTCTTAAACCCAGACATTACCATACTGTCAGCCATCTTTCTTTCTGATGGATCGCCGGCCGCAGTTAGAGCTGAGCGCACGTGAAGATCTGCCACAGTTTGGAAACTTCCTCAGATAATTGCAGGAAGATTTACTTTTAATGAGCAAAATAACAATTCATTTTATTCAAATAAAAATCCACATGAGGGCCACAAACATTCAGCGTGGATGTTATAACAGATCCATAAACCCTGTATAATAATAAACACACATATATATAAAATGATATCATATTTATCTGTCCAAATCTTTGATATAAACAAAATCAATTCAGTGATATTTATTCTGAACTTCTTCTTTTCCTCAGCTGCCGTGTTGCGCCGCTTCTTCTTAGGCAGCATCCTTACTTTTACACGTTTACACATCATAAAGTGTTTAAAAGCTTCCCTGAGCTCCACAGCTTTCTGCGGCTGAACCCACAACCTCCTGACAACACTGATCCTGAACCGTCTCTGAAAGCAGCTTTAAAATGTTCGCGTGTCTTTCTTTAAAATGTTTTTGCTACGGGTAAAAAGCAACCCCCCCCCCCGATGACACCATGTCGGCAGCGTTCAGGAAACAAAGACAACAAGCTGAGAGAGGTGTTTAAAAAATGAGAGAAGAACTTCACCTCCACGTTTAACTGGTTTTGTTCTTCCCGTTGTTAAAGGAAAAACAAATTTTGCTGCCACCGACACCAAGAGAATCATTCAGCTCCTTATCGTACTCTCTAAGAGACGCACATGAAAACACATTTGTGCCGTCTTTATATTTTTCATTTCTCGTTCCTGTGTCAGGCTAAAAGCTTCTTCACCGTCAAGTAAACATCTGAAAAGCGTTTTGTGAATAGTGAGTTGGAATAAACACGACTGTTATCAAAGGACGACGCAGCGCTGATATTTACCTGACGCACGGAATTTAAATGCAACAACACGTGTGTGCGGCTCAACAGCAAATTCACTGGGGCGATAGAAGTGACACTGATAAAAGTAATCAGGCAAAAACAAACAGACTTTTAATGCGGCTGAAACAAACCAGATATGAAACAAGTATCAGTGATTTATCTGTTGCCCAGCAACAAAGCTGTGGAGGGACGGGTTGTTCAGTTGATTGAGAAATCTGAATCCATGTTTCTAACCTTTAAAAATACTTTTCAGAGGTTTTTCACCTCACTGTGATCTGTTTGAAAACCGGTGAAGTGCAATGAATGCTGGGATATATTCACCCAGTCAGAGTTACAGACACATCTCATGCGATGTGATTGGTCCACAGCTCACAAAGGACGCAGCGCGTTTGTCCATAAACAACTTATGAAGATGTTGACAAAGCAGTAAAACATTCAGACTGTTGGAGAACAAACACACACACACACACACACACACAGGGTGACAGCTCTCATTCCACTGTGTTCAGAGAACAGAGTTCAAGAGATCGGCCACTTCCTGTCCCATTGCATCGGAAATACCAGACCCAGAGCCTCCAGTGAGAGCACACACACACACACACACGTCACACAAAGTAAACACAAAAACGTATACACCTCTGAACCCACAAGCAAGTGCAGGGAATATGCAGTGGGTTGAAGTTGGGGAGTGTAAACACATCTCAACACACACACACACACACACACACACACACACAACGCCTCCCATCCGCTGCCGTATTGTTGGGCTCTTCCTCCTGTGACGCCTGCGAGGCTCTTTTTCTCGGGAAGAGGAAACGCAGTCTTGTGTAACCCTCGGTCGAGGCGGAGAGTCGTTCTGCTGGCGGGGTCAGAGGTCGAGCCCTGAGCTCCACTCTAACCCTGCAGTCCACGTCTCGTCAGGAGACTGAAGGCCCCTCTCTCTCTCTCTCTCTCTCTGGTCTACACATGGCTCCACCTCCTCCACCTGTAGACTAACACAGTGAATCTAGAAGCAAACCCCTCACTGACGCTGACGACACCTGGAGAACGTCAGACTTCATCATTTCACTTGAAGCAGCAGATTTGAAGCCCCTCGCCACCACCAATAAACGGATGGGAAGGTCAGAGTTTGGAGGCGGAGAACATCAATCTGTGTCGTGACTTTCCCCCGTGAGTGTTTCCCTGGCGACGTGGAACTTGTGACTGTGTGAGCGCAGATCCAGTTCTAGGAGGAAAAATCATTTCCAGGATCCATGATGCCCTGTGGAAATCTGTGGTCACTGCCGCTCCTCGTGAGGAGGACCCGCCGTCTCCCCCCAGGGAGGCTCAGCGTTATTCAGCCTGTGGTTCTTATCACATGAACGGGCTGGTCCGGGGCCAGTCCAGGACTTTGACCACGTCACAGACCCTGCTCTGTGATTTTTTTTTCCCGGTCCAGGGTCTGAAGTGTTTCCCTGGGGTTATTTTTAGGAGCCGCCCTCCCTCCCTGGCGCAGCTCTGATGGTGCGGTCGGGGCCAGAGGAAGGGGAGTGGCCGCTGGAAGGGGAAATTCTCAACAATGAGTCCATTAACACGAAGCTCAACATGACCAGCACCACTGGACTCTGCTGCTCCGCCAGCACACTGGATATCTGACGCTTCCTGTGGATTTTAAACATCTCCAACCTCTGCGCCATGGACGCGTGGTAACGTTTCCTCCGGGACAGATTCTTCCGAACCATGCTGATCACAAGTGAGTGTTGACCTCTGTCCAGTTCTGATCCAGGGAGAGATGATGACGAGCTTTAACTCTGTTCTTTCTGATGACCTGCACCGCACAGGATATTGGTTCATTAGCTAACAAGCTCTAAAGGCGTTTTCCTCTGAAGGAGTCTTGAATCTGTAGAGAGGGATGAAAGCAAAGCATGTTTGTGCTTGATTCATTCAACACAAAACCAGGAAATGGCCTCGCTGCCTCAGGACTGAGCGTTCTTTATGTCTGCAGACATCACGAGTGGATGGAGAAGAACGGCTCCGTTCTGAGGCAGGAAGCGTAGGTTTCCCTCTGAATGTGAGTGGGCTCCTTCTGAACGGCCAAACGTCAAAGTACATGTATGCATGTGCAGTAATACACTCTTCAGTGCTGTGCACTTAGTGACCTGAATGAGAGTCAGTACACAGCAATAGAGTCCTCAAAGTTTGTGTTCACTGTAACGTCTTGTTCCAGATTGATTGACTACACATATTTTTGAGAAGCTCCGCCTCCTCAACCTTGTTAAAAGTGTAAAGTCAGGACACAGAATCTGACTCAACAATAATAATCAACATAGAACTCTTGTTCTTCTCCTACTTCTTCTCCTGTCATTACTACTGCTACAGTTTTCTCACAATCATTCAGCTTCAGTCTCAATTCTTCAATCCCTTAAAATTCAATTTCAATTTCACTTTGTCAGCACAACTTTTTCTGCACTGGTTTTTATATCTTTGCTTTTTGCACATACTGTTTTTTTTTTCATGTTACTTGTAAATAGGCTACGATTTCCATCTTTATCCTTATCTTTATTGCTTTATCTTACGTAACTGATTCTTCTTCACCGAGCTGCTGTAAATGTGTGTGAGGAATAAAATGTTCTATTCTATTCTATTCTATTCCCTTCTTCTTCTTCTTCTTCTTATGGTTTGATGTGTTGTTTTCAGTGTGAACAAGCAGAACCAGGTTCAGTTTGATCCAGAACAGCTCCCCTAGTGGAAGCTTCAGTCTGAAGCTGTGAAACAAACCAGGTGTGAGAACCACGAGCGAGTATCTCTGAGGTTTAAACTCGGCTGACTCAGGCCAGAACAGGCTCCTCCTGAGACTCCGCTCTGACAGAGTGTGCCGTGTTGTTCCTGGCAGGTGAAGTGAAAACTTCATTGAGCAGTGGAGGAGATGGAAGTAAAACAAAGAAACCTCTCTCAGTGAAATTTCGTTTGCCTTGGCCTGGTGACAGCTGGTTTCCTGCCCGGCTCCACTGTCGTCAGAGAGAGCTGAGTTCCATCGCTGCCGATGGGAGACACATGACCTGTGAGCGGCTGATGGTGGAATCCTGGAGCTCGCTCGTCCGGGTCGAGTTCAGTTTTGAATAAATGAGCTCAAACTGTTTCAGATTTCCCCGAAACAAGGTGGCTGCATCCGTACAGAGGAGATCAGATCCAGGACGTCTCATATCTCTGTCTCTGCCATCGGAGAAAGGACTCTAATCCGAGTCACAGTTCTCAAAGATATTTATGAGTGTGTGTGTCAGGAGGCTCATCTTTAATTTCTCTGAACTTGCTCATGATGTAATGACCTGACTCCTGAAGACGGAGGTTCATTAAGCCTCACATTGGAATTTGTCTGAACACGTTGACTTCTGTTGGACCGCACATTTTTGGATTGATTCGTTTTATTTTTAATGTGTTCGACTTTACTGAGTGAGGTTATTTAGAGAGTGAGGTCTCTAAAAAGGCCCTGACAGTTTGTGTTCATTACTGTCACGGTCAGGATTTATTAAACACACACACACACACAGAGCTTCACATCAGCCGTCCTTCCCCCTGGCCGCTGACGTCTTAACTTTCCCGACTAGATGAAACAGGAGAAACAGGAGCATCTGACAGCTCCCATCCCTCTGATCTCTACCAACCTCTGGTGTCCTGAGAGCTGCTGGGGAGCGTCGAGCAGAGCGGAGGCTCCTCTTTATCCCCACAGGAGATTAGTGAGGCGTGAACGACTTCAAGAAAGACTTCACATGGAAGTTAAATATTAGAAAGTGTAGGAATGAGGCGCCTCAGAAACACGGCTCAGTGAGTTTGAGCAGCTTTGGCAGATTCTGTCAGAGGGAGGCGGTTATCAGGGCAGACGAGGACGAGAAAACATGATAAAACATGTCACATGGATAAAACATAGGACAAAACATGTGACACAGATAAAACATAATGAAACATGACAAAACATATGATGAAACCTCCCTCACACAGTGTTCAGCTGTAGGAGTGTATTTTAGATTTGATTCAACTGTATTGTCATCACACATGTACAAGTACATATATGAATTAGAATACATAACAATACATACAGATCCGAGAATAAATGAGCAGACTATAAAAGGATGTTTTATGGATCTGATAGACATGTGACAGATAATCACGATGATGTTCACCTGAAGACTGAAGCTGGTTAATAATTCATCATTCTGAACTCTGGAGGATATTTCCTGAAATTAAACGTGAATTCAAGAGGAGCAGGAAATGTCAACAGGGACATTAAATCAAGATTGTCCAAAAGAATCTTTAATCCCTAAATGATCCTGTTTCCAGGCGAGCACTCGTTCTCCAGCTCAGATCTCTGGAGTCCAGACAAACATACACACACACACACACACACACACACACACACAAACTCACCCAACGCTTGAGCAAGCACGTAACCTCACAATCCCGTTCGTCTCAGGCTGTGTCCAGGCTTCCTGTCGACATCAGGGTGGAGCAGCACAATCATGCATCAAATCTCTTATCAGCGCCCGGTGGGGCCCAATCACAACTTCCTCGGAGACAAAGTCGTCTGGAAGGGGAAGAGGCCGCCGCGGGCCTGCGGAGCCGAGTCGATAGCATCAGTTACGTAAACGCAGAGCCGCTGAATGCGGAGGTGGAAGCGAGCGAGCAAACATTCGGCTTGAGTGTCGCTCCATTGTTGTTTCTGACAAGTGCCGAGCGTGTTGATCCTTGTGTGGTAATGAGGTCAGTGTGTGTCGGGGTCGAACCTGCTGCCGTCCCCTCATTTCTCAGACAGCAGAACACATATGTGGTCAAACTGAGACGATAAGTGAGGTCAGACTCGAACAGGATTTCCTTTTCATCCCGTCTGTTGGGTTTTCTGATGAAAAACGCCTGAGGATCGGTTCTTTAGTAGACAATTAAGATATTCTAGATAATCTAGATCAACAACATCTTCAACCGCTTGTCCATTACCGGGTCACAGGGGCGAGAGCCCAATCATTTTTTTTTGTGGTTATAGTGCCCCCTGCATTTATTCTGTGATTCCATTATTCCCACAGCAGTGATCATAGATTATAATCCAAATTATAAATAGTGATACCTAGTGGTGACGTCGCATACTGCGCCCAACAAACGTAAAGTAGAGCGCAGTACATTTGGAGCATTGGTTAAAATTCCTCTTTTTTCAAGGTCAAAATATTTGTCATTGAACTGTCTCTCTGACTCTCGCTGTCGTTTCTGCCCTCCCTGTCTTAGTGTGAATGGTGGACACCTCGGACAGCGGAGAACAACAGAGATAGTCTCTTCCTGATCACTTCTGTTTCTTCGATCAGCCGAAAATACGTGAAACTAATCCACATTTATTTTTCTGACCTTTCCGAAGTTTTCCTCAAATTGTCTTGACAGCTGGAAACGTGTGATGTCTCCTCAGACGCCTCAAGGGAGGGGGGCTGATGATGAACCAGATCCATAAACACTGAGATTCAGAGACTCCGACAAACGTCTCACTGACGAGGGGAGAAATAAATAGAGAACGTGAACTGTGAAATATCAGAGGCATCCTGTGCTGCTGAGACGTCAGGAGGCTGTTTCGGGCCTCGCGCTGCAGATGTGACATTCGAGACAGAAAAGGGATCAAGTGTGCTTTCCGAGCGCCGGCCGCACTTGTCCGGGGGAGGTTCTGTAAATCCGAGGATATGCGGATCTCCCCGAGTCAAAGCCGGCGACGCTTTTTCACCACTGACATCACAAACCTCCCATTCTGCAACCTCCAGGGTCAGAGTTAAAACGCTGCCGTCTCTTAAACCGGTTTTCCACTTTAAATAAGTTTAATATCCCGCGGCCCCGCGCTCGGGAAGAGGCTTCTGTTGAGGTTCTGTTGAGCATGTTGGAGGTTAATGTCGTGAACTCTGCAGGGAGACAGACGCGCTGTTAATGAAAGAATGATCTGGGGGGTCTGAGCAGAGCTGCGTCACTTCAGGGCAGCGGTGGGAACAAACTGATTACAGCTGTACTTTTTAAAAGGGTTCAGACCAGAGGAGATGAAGGAGGAAGAAAGACACGAGAGGTTGTTTTGCATCTTAAAACTGCAGCGAAGACGCAGACAAATAAAATGTGTCATCGTCATCGAGCAGAAATCCTTGAAGCTGCAAACTGTGTCTCCCGATTAAAGATCTGAGACGTTTTCCGTGAAAATGAATCAGGCTGAAGTGTTTTCACCCAGGAGACAATCTGAGGTTCAGATCTGATTCATCTCTAACGAGCGGGGTTCACAACTTGTGCGTCTTCTTTGGACGTGGACAATAATTCACTGTGGACATTAAAGGACACTTTGGATTCACAATGTTCTCACTGCAGATGTTTGTGCTCCTGTAAAACCTCCATAAAACATTTCTCTCCTGGCTGGATCGGTTTCCCCTCGACGTTTAATGTTGGAGACAATTTTATGTTGGAGAGTTTTAAGTTGCAGAAAGAACAAATGTAATATAAACGTAAACACACAAAGTTTCCAGATGGAATAAATTCAGAATAAATCTGAGTTTATTTTCCCCAGGACGAGTTGCTGGTCTCCATCAGATCTGAACAATAAAAAGACTCCGTCAGCGTTTCCACGGCGACAGCCTGAGAGGGACACGGAATGCAGAGCAGATGAAGAGGAGGGAAGCCTCTCCTCTTCCTCACTCTCAGCCAATTAGCACTAATCAAAATGGCCTCCTCCTCCTCCTCAGATAATTAATAACTTGTTTGCTCCTCTGCTTTTTTTTCCTTGCTGTTTTTTTTTTTTGACGTCCAAATGCAAATGTAATTTAACTTCATAAACAGTTGGCTGATTGGGTGCAAATATTTGCCCTCTCGAAGCGGGCGGAGCATGAAATGATGCGATTCAATCGAACGCTGTTTTCCTTCTCGCTGTTTGCAGAGATTGACGCCAAGGAGGCCTGTGATTGGCTGCGAGCTGCCGGCTTCCCTCAGTATGTGCAATTATTCAAAGGTACATACGAGGCGGTTAATGTAAACATAACGCTAACAGATTCAGATGTCAGGCTGCGGCTCATCGTGTCGCTTGTCTTCTCGTGTCAGACGGCAGGTTCCCCGTCGACCTGGAGTGGGCGCAGCGTGATCACCACTTCCTGGATCAGGACGCTCTGGATTCGCTCTGCAGGTAAAGAGCTGCACTTCCAGCACGTGAGGACAGATCACGTCCAGAGAGTAGTGAAGGTCAGTCATGTGACTCTTTGGTCTCTGGGCGAGCAGCACCTGCAGCAGACGAGCAGCTTAAATGAAAGTTCAGTGCGTTTGCTGTGTGCGGCCACCAGGGGGCGACCGAGAGGATTTGGCCTCATTTTTCGGAGCACGCATTTCCTCCATTTTCACTCGCAAACGTTTTCACTTGGTGACGTTGTAAAAGTTTCACATTTTAAACAGAACTCGTGATCTTTGAATCCTCATGGATGATCAGAGTCGGAGAATAAACGTTGTATGAACTCGTGTCTCTGTTCTCTCCATCGTCACCTCCTCTTCTTCCTCTTTCAGGAGATTAAGCACTTTAAACAAATGCGCTGAGACGAGGCTGGAGCCGCGCAGATCAAAAAGCAGGGTGAGCGCTCGGAGACAAACTGGATCACAGCGGGGGGGATGCTGATATCATCCTCCGCCACGACGGAGAGTGAATGAGAGGAACGAAGATTTAAAAGTGGAATTATCTTAGAGACACATAAAGGCTTTGAGATTTGCATTGTTAAAATATGAATGAGATTATATTTTATCTATTAATTAATTTCATATCGTTAAGAATCAAGGAACACCAAATGAGGATGTTAATATTAAACATTATATATTTATATAATATTAATTAACACTAAAATAAAACCATTGGGACATTTTGCATCTTTGTTTTATCAAGAAAAAACAAAATAGCTTAAATTAAAATTAAAACAGATTTTTGAAGATTTTGTAAAAATTGAAATTATGAATAATGAAAAGAGATTTAAAAGTTTGAGTCTTTGTGTTCGTCTGATTTGTCTTTAGCTCTCGTCTCTTTTCTTCGCTCAGGGAGACGACTGTGACGAGGAAGATTTCTGTGCCATCAGCCCAAACTGGGCATACGACAGGCGGACGCGGCGATGGCGACGCCTCGACTCCTCTGTGGACATCCTTTGCTTCACCGACGGCCCGACCGGCCCCCGACATTGGTCCGTGGATGACGTCAGAGACTGCCATGACGTCTGCTCCATCCTCAGCTCCAGCAGCGCCGACAGCGACGCCCACGACAAGAGTCGCCGAGGACCCGTTACCATGACAACCACATTGCCCACCATGGACGACCACGAGACCACAAGGAGTTCGTCCCTCTGTTCTTCTGCCAACAAGACCCCGTCCCCAGACGTGTCCTTCAGTGGAAGCCCCT
The DNA here is from genome assembly GCA_016785235.1 of Pseudorhombus dupliciocellatus. Lineage (NCBI taxonomy): Eukaryota > Metazoa > Chordata > Actinopteri > Pleuronectiformes > Paralichthyidae > Pseudorhombus > Pseudorhombus dupliciocellatus. Next base: position 1,096,044 of record JAFBJW010000183.1, read on the forward strand.
CCCCCGGGGAGAGCAGGGGATCGTCCAGCGTGAGTCTGGAGACGGATGGCGGCCTCCCACACAAACCGCCAAGGAAGACAAGCACCAGTCTGCTGAGGAAGATGGAGAAACTGAGGCAGAGGGGCGGGACCACCGCCCTGCTGCCCCCTGCTGGTGACAGTAGATGGCCAATCCCAGACAAGAGGAGGGGGGCAGAGCTGCACTACTTGAGGTGAGGGTGGGACTTTAAAAAAAAAAACCTTGAACAATGTTCGATCCATCTCTAACTTTACTTCTTTGTCTCAGGTCACAGAATCGACCCGACAGCCAGGCGTCGTCGTCGTCTCCTCACAGCAGCAGCAGCAGCAGCAGCCAATCAGAGAGCAGCAGCACCGTCAGCACCCCCAGCCCCGTCACCCGGGTAAGGAGTAACTGCAAACGCTCCAACAGCGGCGCGAGACCAGCCCAGAAGCACCAGAACCACCAGGACACCGAGGTCAGTCCACAAAGTCCCTGATGTCCCACATGTCCAACGGGTCTTACTGTAGCGCCTCAAACTGTCCCCTCCTCTGTCAGAGCTACAGGAACCAGCGGAACAGCGGCGACGGCGGCCATGACAGTCTGATCTTCCACATCCCTGATGGACACAAACCCGGCACCTTCCCCACCTCCCTCGCACACAAACACGCCTCCTCCTGCTCCATCATCGACAACACCTCGGTCAACTGGAGGACCGGCAGCTTCCACGGTTACCGGCCGCGAAACAGCGGCCGCCACGGCACCTCCTCGCTGGCTGCTGGCACCACGGTCCCCCGCCCGCCCGCCATGTTGGATCACCGGCTGAGCGTCTACGACAACGTGCCCGATGAGCAGCAGCCGCCTGCTAGAGGAGCGAGCAGCAGTGAGTCAGAGGTGAGGACGGACGCCATTTCTAATTTTAATTCAACGATCTGATATTTGTATTGATTGCGTCTCCCTCTGTGTCCTCTTGTCTCAGGGGAGTCATCTCTTGGCAGGTGAAGACGTCTTCTCGGCTCTGGACAGCGTTTTAGAGCGAATCAACAACCTCCAGCAACTCGTCTCCTCGTGGTCAGACAATCTCTCCGAGGACGACTTTCAGAGAGCCTCCTCCTCCTCATCTTCGTCATCCTCGTCTTCTCACACCCACGACTCACCGGTCCACTCCTTGTCAGATGCCTCCCCCTGCCCATCCTCCCCGAGCCACATCTACCTGGAGGTGAAGCATCCAGAGGAGGAGGAGGAGGAGGAGGAGGAGGAGGGTGAGAAGGCTCCAGGAAAAAGAGAAGAACCAATAAGGAGCAGGTGAGTGTGGTGGCTTCTTTCAAGAGCGAACGACTAAATAAGACGCAGCTGTTTGTGTCAACACTGACGTGTGTGTGTGTGTGTGTGTTCAGCCGAGTGAGTCGCCGCCTACACTGGTCCAGCGAGCAGAGTCTGATGCCCTCGCTGACCTCCAGCCCAAGGGTGGAGCACCAGTCCGTCTCCCAGTTCCTCCTGCTGCAGAAACAGGCGCTGCTGAAACTCACGGCCCTGATGGACAAATACTCCCCGTCCAGCAAGCAAGGCTGGAACTGGTGAGACCACATGTTCCGAGGAGTTAAAGGAGGAGCCAGGCTCAGTGATGTCACTTCCTTAGTCTCTTTGATCCTCGAAGCTGATCTGATTGTTCAGGTCTTCTGGGGTTTACAGAATCCAGCCTGATCCAAAACATCTCGAGTTTTTTTTGACACAACTCAGATTCTGAAAGTCACTTGAGAGGATCCGGTATCTACTGGACTTGACGTCTCTGTCGCCCCCTGCAGGACGGTTCCTAAACCTCCCAGGAAGACCAAGGTGGTGGACGTGAAAGGTCGGCGGGTGTTCGGCGCTCCTCTGCTCCTCAGCGTCCAGCAGACTGGGGAGACGCTTCCTCCCAGCATCCTCCGAGCGTTGGTGCACCTGAGGAGCAAATGTCTGGACCAGGTAACGAAGGTTCCCGGACTATGGATGGACAGGAAGTTGTATATGAGATAAATTAAAAAAAAAACATCTCCTGGTTATGAAACGGATTTTCTCAGGTGGGTCTTTTCCGGAGGTCGGGGGTGAAGTCTCGTATCCAGATCCTCCGTGAGCTGGTGGAGTCGAACCCTGACGGCGTTTCCTACGATGGTCAGACGGCTTTCGACGTGGCCGACATGGTGAAGCAGTATTTCCGGGAGCTGCCGGAACCGATCTTCAGCAGCAAACTGTGCGAGAGCTTCCTCCACATCTACCAATGTGAGCCTCAGACAAAACGTTCATGACCTCATCGACGTTTTCATTCAAGCCTTGAAGCCGTTTAAACTCCTCCTGCAGATTTTCCCAAGGATCAGCAGGTGGTCGCGGCTCAGGCGGCCATGTTGCTGCTCCCTGACGAGAACAGGGAGGCGCTGATGACGTTGCTCTTCTTCCTGCGTGACGTGGTGGCAAGCGTGGACGAGAACCAGATGACTCCCACCAACATCGCCGTCTGCCTGGCGCCGTCGCTTTTCCACCTGAACGCCGCAAAGAGGGACGCCAGCGCAGCCAGGCGAGCAGACACGACCACCTTCATGTTGACCTCCATCTTGCTTCATGAACGGCCTTACTCACTTGTTTCGGTCTGTTGGTGCTGCAGGTCGAGTCACAGGAAGCGCAGCCTCGGCCTCCCCGACCAGCGAGACCTGAGCGAGAACCTGGCTGCCACCCAGGCCCTGGCCGACATGATCACAGAGGCCCAGCGCCTGTTCCAGGTTCAAACTCTGACTGCGGAACAAGAAGGATCCAGCTCCTGATTCCTCCAGAGACTGAACGCAACTTTACTTTCTGCAGTTTCCAGAGTTCTGGCCCAGTCGCTGTCGAGGTTCTGCTGCGGAGGACGTCCAGTCCGAGGAGGGAGGAGGCGCCGCCGGTCAGAGGGGAGGTGAGGAGGAGAGAAGGAACCACCTGCAGCAGCTGACCCAGCACCTCCTGAGGGAAGCAGGGGAGAGGAGCCGAGGCTGGGAGAGGCACGCAGCTCCGGAGCAGGTGGAGCTCTCCTCCAAGAAGGTGAAGAGGAGACGTCTGAGGAGGCGCAGTGAGGCTTCTGACGCCGTGCATTTATTTCTGATCTCTGTCTGTCATCCTCAGGTGGACGATGGCGTCCCTCTGTGGATGTGGCGAGGCTCCGTGGAGGTGGACGCTCCTCAGAAGGAGCTGCTCCACCGCCTGCTGAGGGAGCGGGAACTGTGGGAGGGAAAGCTGCGTCAGTCCACCGTCGTCCAGACGTTGTCCAAAGACACTGACGTCTACCACTACCTCCTGCAGGGACAGGGCCTGGCGTCCCGGGCGCCACAGGAGCATCTGCTGCTCAGGTAACCCCACCCCAGGACTCACAGGGGCTGACCCACCTGGTCTTGACTATTGGAGACCTGATCATCTTTGTCCTCCTCTTCAGGACGTGGCAGGCAGACCCATCCTCCGGGCCTCTGTACCTGTCCTCTGTGTCCACTGAGCACCTTGATGTCCTGCAGGAGGGAGTCAGAGCTCATGTCCACTGCTGCCTCTACACGCTGGAGCCAACAGGAACCAGAAAGACCCGGCTGACACACCTCTGTCGAACCGACACCAGGTGAGGGTGGGCGAATGGAGCGCTCCTTATCTCCACATAAATAATTCAACAACGTTCGAGTCACAAGCTGAGGAACACACACGTGGAACACACTCATCAGGATCGTTCTGTCGCAGCAGAATTATCAGGATGGAATATTTATAAACCATGTGTGGCAGTCACAGAGCTCCGCCCACATGGTTCCTCCTGCGGCAGTTTAATGAAACGCAGGAAAAGAGTTACACTGACCTCTGCTTCTCCTCCACCAGGGGGCGCTCCAACGAGTGGCACAGCAGAGTGAGCGGACACCTCCTGGCCGCAGAGCTCCTCGCCATCAGGGACTCGTACCGAGGACACTTCAAGGAAACAAAGATATGAAGCAGGATGAGGACCTGGGAGGATTTCAGGATTTTTGCACTAATCTGGGTTCACAGCGCCCTCTCCAGGCGTTCAGGTTAAACTGCAGCAGAGGTGGCCTCACGATGGAGGCATCGAACCTACGAGCAGGAACAAGACGTCTCACCTCTCACCTTCTTCGTCCCTGTGAATTTGTCAACAGAGCGTCATCTACCTCTCGGGGCTGTGCGACTTGCCCTCGGACTGTCCCAACATTTATATTTATTCTTGGAGAAGTCCACACGTATCTCTGTGTGTTTGTACAATTGCCTTTTTTTCAGCAGCACTTCATGTTTGAACTTTCAAGGAGAAAGAAAATGTTCCTAAATCAATTTAATCCTTCATTTTTCAGATTATTTAACTGAATGTAAATGCAAACACAGATTATTTCTCACACCTGACGTGTTTATTTAATGTAAATCTGTAAATGTGTGAAATCCTTAAAATTAAAATGCTTTTCTCTCTCGACCTGATTTTTCCTCCCCCCTCTCTCCCTCTCTTCTGTTGCCAAACAGATTCGGGTTCGGTGGCAGAGATTAACACGACTGACGATGCGATGGAGTCGACTCCTCTTAAACTAATGTGCATGAATCTTATTTCCATATCTCGTGGATCCATCTCTGAGATCAGATCTAAAGGATGCTGATAAAACACGAGCCACAGGACGCGAGGTAAGAAAAAAAAGGTGGTGGAAACGTCACGGTTGGGTTTTAAGGAAGAAGAATAATTTATGCAAATTAGAAATAACAGGAGCAGCAGAGTGCCGGGAGGCGGCTTTAATTTCTGTGTCGTCTGTTCCCTCCATCCGGAGCTTAGCCACCATGATAATTGAGTTGAAGTGGAGGTCAAAGGTGAAACTCAGTTTACCTGAAGTTTGAGTCACTGTGCTGGCCCAAGAAGCCCTGAGACTCCGCCTCCTCAGTCTCTGCAGACAGCTTCTTGAAACCATGGGTAAAATCCAACGTCTCCACCAACGTCTGTCCATGAGACACGAGAGGAGTAAACATCAGGGGATGAGGTCTGTGTCCCCCGCCGAAGTCAGGGACGTCGTTCCTCCCTCAGGTGTGAGCGTACCTCCCTCCTCCTGGAGCGACTGTCAAAACAGCTTTAACGCCGCTCTTCAGCGGCGGCAGAGGGAGAGAAGACGTGATGAATGTTTCATGAAGCTGTATTCCCTCAAAGAAGAGACCGAGACAAAGTGCTGTGACGATGAGACGACGAGAGACCACCTGAGCAGAGTAGATATTCGTGTTTGGTCGTTCAGAAATGGGTCGCGCACACGCTTCCAGAATGCTACGATCCGCTGGGCCCGGCTCCGTCGTACGACTTGTTTCGTGACGCTTTCATATCTGCGGAAGTGTGCGAGCGTCGAGGTGGGAGGGGACGCTGTGACGATTACAGGCTGCAGGCTCGCGAGCGTGTGATGTATAATTAACTTCATCGTATGGGCTCAGCTGCACTTTGAGTTCCTCAAACAATGAACGGTGGCGTCTCTCCTCACAGAGCGGCGTTCTGTGAGCCAGAGGAGTTTGAGATGAAAGGAAACATAATTAGAGTTCGCTCTCACAACAGTCACACAGGTTGGGATTACAGCTTCCTCCACAGCAACGCTGGAGAACGAGAGGAGGGAGAGGTGAAAATAAAGATGGCTGAGGCGTCGCCATGTTGTGTCAGATGTGATTGTGGGGGCCCCACCTACCCGTGAGCTTGACCATCAGTGTCCACGGTCAATCATAACCTCTCAGATCATCAAATAACTCCTTCAAAATACAAACACCATAAATCAAAAGAAAACATTTCTGTAACATTTTTAAGTTTGCTCCATGTCCCATTTGCTAACAGGGAGGAGAGGTCTTGGCTGGTGGGAGGCGTCTTGTCGTCCATCTTGATTTAGTCTGTGGAACTGAGCAAATGATGTAAAAATGTTTAGAGAATTAAACCCAACTCACTTTAGCTTCTCCTGAAACCTCTGAGATCGTTATTTTCTCTTTTCTGACCTCAGTTAATAAACAACATGATTTATCTGCTGCAGACAGACTCACGGCGTCTGCACCCTTCGTCCTCAGAAGGAGTCGGAGGACGGTCAGAGCTCCTGCTCCAGAGGACAGAACAGAACGATCAGAGGGGGCATTTGGTTTCATCTCGGGTCTTTAATTAGAAAAAAATCTTTAGCATGAGATTTGGAAGAGAAGCAATCGATTAAGTCCAGTTTCAGCTGGGACCATCTCCTTCTTGGCACCGTTTCTGGAGTCTCGCTGTGACATCACATCCTGTGGACGGGGTTGATGCCCAGGATTTCAAAGCCTTTAGCCATGATGGCGGCTGTAGCTTCACAGAGCAGCATCCTCCACATGTTCACCTTTATCACCTCACCTGGAGAACCAGAGGTTTAGATTCAGTTCATTTCATTCATCGGCAGCTTTACGCAGAAACCACGCCGCGGATTTGATTCAAACTCGGTGGAAGAGACGAGATCGGAGCCTTCGATGTGGGTTCAACGAAGGAGGTGACTGCTCGCTGATGAGCTTCTTCTGAAACATGAACACGTTTCATTTATTCCCTGACTTCAATCTGCGTCGTTCCAAAATGACGAATAATAACCCCCAGCTGGGGCCGCCGCCGCCGCATCGCTGACTGAGCATTAGCATAATTAAACATCTCGAAGCCCGAAGTGAAGCACTCCAGAGCACCGCGGGGAGGAACCCCTCAGCAGCGAGTGGAGGGCTTTCAGACCCTCTCAGAGAGACACTTCCTGTTGAAGTGGCTGGGCCTCGCCGCTCGCGCTCGTCTCACCTTTGACCTTCAACACACCCGAGTTCTATTTCTATATATAAAACGTGAAGATGAACAGCCTCCTTCAGAACACACATGCCTGAGCTTCTGGTCTCTTCACTTCAGAGTTTAGTTCATGTGCAAATAAAAATAGGCAGGGCGGGTTGTGTCAGGCCTCAGCATCATACCTGTCTGTCGGTCCTTCTCCACGCAGTAGCAGCTGTCGTAGAACTCGGTGAAGGTGGTGGCGAGCTCGTACAGGAAGTCGCAGAGCGTATGCAGCAGCAGGTCGTCCAGCACCTTCTGCAGAACCTCCGGGAAGCGCAGGATGCACTTCCCCAGCTTCCACTCCTTCTCGTGGTCCAGCAGCACCTCTGTGGTCTCGGCCGCCTTCCTCAGCATGGCCTCGTCGATGTTGGCGAGGCGAGCGATGGACCTGTCGGAGGCAGAGGGACAGACAGACAGGATCTTTTCTCAGAGCCTGCCGGTTAGCTCTTCTATTAAATGAGTATGGCGACATGTTCTCAACCTGCACTGTGGAAAATCAAGACCATCGATCGCTGCCGGGCACTTTACTACCCGACTAACACCTCCAGGGAGGAGGAGGAGGAGGAGGATCAGAGGTGAGATTGGCTCTCGCTGACTGACGGTGGCCAAACACTAATTAATCCCTGGGGACCATCTCCCATTGAGGATGAACTCACCTCCTCACCTCAACCGTCAGTGTTTAGCATGTCAGCGCGCTACCGCGGCAGCTGAGTGAAGGTGGCGGCGCGCTCACCTGATGCGCGTGAAGGCGTAGAGCAGGTACGCCGCCGTGTTGCCTCGATCGTCCAGCATCTTGTCGAAGGAGAAGACGTAGTCGTTGATGCGGTTGTGGGAGAGGTCGGCGTATTTGATGCACCCGAAGGCGACGGACCTCTGGGCTTTGATGAGCTCCTCCGGGGTCAGGACCTGCACGGACAGACGAGCTCGTTCGTTAAAGGGACAAGGGACCAAGGGACAAAGTTCACCATCGTTCTTGAGCAACACGAAACCCTGCGTTCAAACACGTCTGATAACTGAGCTCAATACAAACAAGCCCTCTGGTTTTCTGATCTCTGCCAAAGATCCAATTAAGACTCAAAAATTCGTATTCGTGACCTACTGTATCTGACAGGAAGTGAACAGAGGAAGAGGAGGAGGATGATGATGAAGGTTTAATAACACGATCTGTTCAAAAAGGGAAGTGAAGCAGAGAGAAGAGAGGACGAGACAGGAAATGAAAGACGTGATTCTCTCTGTTCACTGAGACGCTGACGAAAGTTTGACATCGATCGGAAGTTATGGCTTTTGAATATTATTGATGTAACGTCCAGTGAATGTGCGACAGGTCACGGAGGTCACAGAGGTCAGGAGGGAACAATAGGACGCTGAAACAGACGAATAAAGATGAGTGAAGAAATAAAAGCCTGAGAGACAGAAGAGTCGAAAACAAATGTTCGCAGCAGCGGAGTCGGTGGAGCAGACCGAGGTTCACGGAGGTTTGTTTTAATGAGGCAGGGTTAGCAGATGGTAGACGTGGGCACCGACCCAGACAGAGAGCAAAGGGCCAGAGGGTCCGCAGGGTAACCGCGCTGGCACCGGTTCCTCTCAACCTTCTTAGCATTGAAATCATCGCAGTTCAACTGGAAGTCAGCGACGCTCGCTGCTCCACACAGAACTTAATCGGGTCAGAGTTCCAGCTGCGGGATCCAGACTCAAACTGAGAAGGAAAACAGAAGCTCCCATCCTGAGATGGAGGAGGAGAGCGGGACACGTTCTCCAGGCTGAAGGTGCCGTTTAACCGGAGACGTCTTCATGTCTTTGGTCAAACAACAAACAAGCAAAGAAGTGAAAACATCTGAAAGAATGAATCTCTGCTCGGTCAGCAACAAGACAAAAAACTGAGCTTTAAAAACAAAACTGGTTTGAACCAAGCAGCTGGTTATAGAGGGCAGAGGTTACAGTTAAGAGAAGACAGAGGACATGTCTGGTGTCACAGGACTTGTCTCCATCAGAATCCAACAAAAAGTTAGAAAAAGCTGTAAAAGTCTCTGAGTTTTTCGTCTCCTCTTCAGGAGGTGCCGACACAAAAGGTCACAAAGGTCGCCAGAGGTCACGGTTCGTCTCCAACATACACTGCTGCTGGTTCCTTCTCATCAGTCGTAACCAAGGTTACCACAGGGACGGACAGTGGATCTGTCTCAGGTAAGAAGACGGGTGGAGAGACCAGGAGCTGCGTGTTTTTAACTTGAACAGACTCAGTCAGTGTTGCTGTTGTTTGTGTCGTTTAAAGGGAACGACCTCCTTCAAATTAAAAGCAGAAAGCTGAGCAGCGACTTTTAAAGGGCGTCTTTGTTTCTCTCTCGGAATCAAACAGACCAGTTTTCAGAGACCAAACAAAATGCGTCGGCAGCAGACTCGAGGTGGTCTGTGAGAAAAATGTTGCCAATGATGAAAAGATGAGCAGATCAGCAGATGAACGGAAAAAATGTCCGACAGCTCTTTCTGTTTTAATCCAAGTCGTCCCCAGAGTCGTCCACCAACTCCGTCCACAGAGGAGGAGGAGGATTAACGGAGACGTCGTTACTGTAAAATAACTCTCTTCAGGGCGAATGGAAAATGGAAAGTAAAGAGGAAACGACGGGCTGCTCTCAGGACTTAATGGCTGCTGATCAAACATTTAACATTTCAGATTCAAACAGGAGCAGAAAAAATGTGAAGAATTCAGCCGAGTCACCGAGCCTCTGTGTGCGGGATCATTCCGAGGAGAAGTGAATCCCCACAAATCTTCAAAGTTTAAGGTTCGGAGCTCCACCATCTTGGTCCTCACTGGGCCTTTGTTGTTTTAAGTTAATTTAGACCAATTTAAATCTTCAGGCTGACGTGCAAAACTTTGGATCATCATTTCTTGGGGGAGCATGAATGTCTGAGCGGAGCGCAAAGACAACAGTTTGTTGACTCTTTTTCTTTTTACAGTGAGTTTGTTAGGGGATAAAAACATTTCAACCAGGCCGAGGTTCTGGAGTCACTGCTGAAGAGAATAAAGTTAGTGGGACACTGGTGGCTAATCACAGGGTTGAAATCTAATTAAAAAAAAATATTATTAATTAAAATTAACTGCCGCTTGTTCCCATTCCGAATAGTTTTTATTGGAATTAATTAATTTTAATTCTGTTGAATTCTGAAGTTTTAATTCCAAATATTACTTCATCAGAAAGTATGTTTTAATTAAAACTGTGGATTTGACAGTTTTCTAAGTTCCAGAGAAGTGGTGATGTCACAGTGGAGACAGTACATCTCTGGTCCGTCCCTGAACGAAGACACGTGTGAGGACATGACAGCATCTCACACCCCTGTCCACAACAGAAACGCTCTCACCTTGTCTCTCTCCTTGTCCTTCAGTTTGTCCATCGACCTCTTCAGCCCCTCGTCCAGCAGGTCCATCAGCCTCACTGTGTCTCCTGACCGCGTCTTAAACTTCTTCCTGTCCACAAGGACACGGGGAAAACATCTGGTTCAGCCCTGAGTGACCTGGACCCTGGTCAGGGGTCAGGAAACCGTCCTGATCGAAGAGGACGCTGGGGACAGACATTAAAGTTTCTCCATCCAAAACACGAGGACGTTAAGAATTAATCCCCTAACAGAAGTTTCCTGCCGTACGGCGACCGACTCTGTGTCCACAACAATTAACATGAAGACACAATATTAGATTCGACGCCTCGGGGTGAAACGTTTTGTACGAATGAATCAGGCGAGCAGAACAAGAGACGCGGATGTAATAACCCCCCCCCATGTTTACTCACAGCTCTCAGCCCCCCCCCCCCCCCCCCCCCCCCCCCCCCGTGGCTGCGTTAAGCTCTTATCGTCTGGTTGAGTGATTATGAAAACAGCGTGATTCATTTCCAATGGAGTTTAGAGGAGAGCAAACATTGTGGGGCTAATTTACGCCCCCTCAGGTCACTGTGGGGCGTTTAGCAGCACTTAGCCGTGGCCTCTGCGTCGCTTAGCGTCAGACCTTCCTCCTCCTCCCGCTGCACGGACTCCCCTCGTCTTCCTCTCCGGACCATTAGAATAAACAACAGCGAGACAGAAAATCTTCAAATCAGAGTCTGTGCAGGGACGAGTCGCAGTCAGAGAGGACAGACTCAGCTGGGAGGGGGACCACGCTGGTTTAAGGAGAGAGACAAAGACAGATGAGGACGAGATGAAGGAAGAAAAAGGATCTGACTTCTTGTTGCTCGACTCCTTGTTGTGTGAAACATCATCAAACCAAACTTCTCAAAGTTGTTGCTGGATTTTTAATCAGTGTCGTCCACCTACGGCCAAGCGGAGCGTCCCTCCTCCTCCTGCTGCTGAGCGAAGCTGCGTCGGTTCAAATGCCGACATCGCTGCATGTGGAGCAGACGCTTTTTTTTATTTGTCGAAGTTGCGCAGTAAACTTCTGCTTTTATGTTTGATGATAAACGCAATAAAAACACAAAGCGGAGGCGACGAAAGACGACGTGAAGGACGGCGACGTGTCTGTCTGCAGAGGAGCTGCTGGTGCCTGCTCTGTAGTTTGGATCCAGTTAAACCTGTCCCAGCTCCCTCACAGTGGTCAGTCTTCATCTGATTCATGCATCAACATGTCTCAGGATCCAAAACAACACAGGAAACCTGTGTTCTTAGAGTTCGATCAGCATCTTTTCAAACAGATAAAAACATTTTTTATTCTAGTGTGTTGGACAGCGTCTCTGTGTGTTTAAACTCACTTGTCCTCTCCCAGCACCACCCCGAAGCCTGCGTGCTCCACCCGGGTCACCTGAGGGTCGTACCAGCCAATCAGCTGTGCCGCAGCAAACACCAGCTGGAAGTGCGTGGCCTGGAAGCGGAAGAACAGACGAGGTCACACACAGGTCAGGGAAGAAGAAGTCAGAGTGTTTATGTAACGGATGTAGACTCCTGTATTCTGTGTAACGACCAGCAGAGGGCGACGGCACCATCGTAAAGGCAACAAATAAAAGGAGATGGACGGATGTGTCTGAACTCACCTGCCCGCTGTCCGTGACGTAGATGATGATGTCAGCCTTCTCCTGGAAGAGTCGCTGACGCAGGGCGGCGAGGTCGGACGTGTCGTACGTGTAGCCGCCGTCTGACTTGACGATGGTGAGGGGGATGGACTGTCCCGGGGCGAAGACGATCTTACGACCCTCGTCCAACTGGGCCAGGCCTGAGGACGAGATAACAGAGGAAAGAAATGAGTGGAGGAGAAAAGAGATCAACTCTTCTAACCATTGAGACAGAGCGATGAGGAGAAGGAGCGGGAGGAGATAATGTAAGAAGAAAGAGCAGAAAATAGGAACTGAGAGTAAAACAATTATAAAGGAAAAGAACAAGGGAAGGATTTATGAGACAAGCCTGCCCCCTAGTGGTCCATTGAGGTGACTGCAATAGACAGTGACAGAAGAGTGTCAAAGGTTATTTTTGCAATAACTATTTAAACATTTTTAGTCATCTTAAAAACAAAGGAAAGATCCCTCTCATTTAGTCTAACAGGTTTTCAGTTTCCAGCTTTTCGTCAATCCTCCTCTTGCCCACTGACCTTTCTCCTCAAACTCCTTCACCACCTCCGTCATCAGGTCCTGGTAGAACGACTCTCCTCTCTCGATGATCTGGATGTCGAGGCAGTCGTAAACTTTCTGAAACTCTGAAACACACATTCGTTGCTTCAGACAGAGTTTGAGAGCTGTGACATCAGAGCATATAAAACATTCACACGTTTTTTATTTTGTTTCAATTGTGGTCAGGGCCGGAGCACCTCTCCTGGAGACGTCACAGATGAGGCTCCAGCCTTTGATGAAGTCTGGCTCTTTACTCTGCAGCCTCACCACGCACTGGTAGGCTCGTTTCTTAAAGTCCTCCTCCTCGTCGAAGCGCTTTTTAGACTCCTGAGGAAAGGAGAAAGAGGAGGATGGGGGGGTGGGACATGAGTAAACTGCAGATCAGGGAGTGTATTCAGTGAGAAATGGAGAAACGGAGAGCGACTGACCTTGTAGAAGGCCTGCAGGTCACTGATGGGCGGGGACACTGTCAGGTAGTTTGGGAATTTATCCTGCAGGTGAGCGATCAGCATCCCGAACTGCGTCCCCCAGTCACCAACGTGGTTCAACCTGCAAACCACAGACCGGAAGTTAAAATCTGAGTATTAGCTTAGCTTATCTTTTCTTATCTTAGCTTAGCACTGTGACATCACAGCGGTGTGAGCTCACCTGAGGACATCGTAGCCCAGAAACTCAAACATTCGGCACATGCTGTCCCCAATGATGGTGGAGCGCAGGTGACCCACGTGCATCTCTTTGGCGATGTTCGGAGAAGAGAAGTCCACAATCACCTGAACGATAACAACAAGAAGGATGAAGTGTCTGGTTGAAACCAGGAAAAAAAAAAAATCTGACGTCACTAGAGCACAAACCTTCTTCCTGGAGGCGAGCGGCGGCGGCTGAACTCCGTTCACCAGGAGGTTGCTCAGCAGTTTGGACACAAATGTCCTCTTCAGGTGGATGTTGATGAAACCTGGAGACAATGGAGACATCAGAGGGACGAGGAAGATTATTCAATATTATCATTTTTATTATTATTTATTACCTGGCCCTGCAATTTCAGTTTTCTGGATGAGCTCATTGTCTGGAAGATTCTGGACAATCTTCTCTGCGATGTCCCTCGGGCTGATTTTGATTCCCTTTGCCTTCATCATCTGAACGACAGAAAGAGTTTTAACAATGAGTTATAACAAACGACATTGACAGGCTGCAGATTCAAACCCTGAAGTTTCTACGATTTAATCAGTTTGTTTATTCCTCGTGTTGGTGTCCCCCGGGGTCAGACGGTGGACTCTCACTTGAGCGATGGCCATGGCGCTGTTACACTGGTAGTCTCCGAACTTGGCCTGCTGGTTCGGCGTGACGACGAGCGGAGGGTTGTCCAGCTCTGGACAGGAAGCTCGGATGGCTTCGCCGAAGACCTCCTGAAGCAACACGTTGATGTTCATCATGGATTTACTGCAGCGGCTGCGCTCGTCCTGGAGACTCTGAGCACAAACAAGAAGAGGTCTGGTTCACTGGGGTTGATACCCTCTCCACCCAACCACCCAACCAATCCCCCCACCCACCCAACCAATATCCCCACCGACCCACACGCACGCACACACACCCACGCACACGTGCACGCACAAACACCCACGCACATGCACACGCGCACACGCACACCTCTCCTGTCTCACCCTCTTCAGGACATTCAGTCGGTATTTCAGTTTGGCGTTTTCCTCCCGCAGCTCATCCAGATGTGGAGATGGATTTAGGTTCTGAGGGTTCTTCAGACTCTCGATCTCTGCAGAGAGAGTCTGGATCTCCTGCTCCTAAAAACAGAAATCAACACGTGAATTAATGATCCTCAAAGATCTGCTGGCTGACAAATCTAACACATTTATCAACTACTGGATTAACTTTAAGAGAAAATAATCTGAAACATTTCACAGAATCTGAGTGAATCAAAACGAAACCAAAAGTTTGAGACATATAAATAAAAGAGTGGGAGAACTTTAAACTGTACTTTCAATAAATAAATTATTTATAAGGGACAGTTTCTGGTTGATTTCTTTCCATCATCAATTTGATTAGTCATGAAATTATTTGACTTTAAAGATTTTAGAAAAGTATTTTGTTCAAGAACAATCTTCAGTAAAAGATTCTAAAGATCTAAATATTGAGAGAAAGATAAATACTTATGAATTTAAACATAAAACGTGAACAAATCCGCCACCAGAGCAATTACAGAACAACTCCAGAGTAACTTCATTAAAGTACGGTAGAAACAAATAGAAAGTGAAATCATAAAGCTCAGAACAGAATCAGATGAAAACCACAGGAAAAAAAAATGAATATTTGTATTTTAACCTTGTTGAATGTGAAATGTGTTATGGCCGAACTTTAGAGAACTAACAACAGAGTCAAACTTTTGAGTTCATGTCGTTTGTTCGTGCTGTTGTTTTCAGTCACTGCCGGAACCATTTTAAATGGATAGCTCGCTGAATGAGGTTCGTTTCCGCCGGCTCCTGTGGACCGGTGTGTGGAGTTAAGTGACGCCGTGTTAACATGCGCTGAGAGCGGAAAGTACCTGCTGCTGGAGCCGGGCTGTGCAGTCGCTCACTGGGTCTGACATGGTTCACACTCAAAGGGGGGGCTGGTCCGCTGCTGGAGGAGGAAGAGGAGCAGAAGGAGGAATCGCGTGGCTGATGAAACTGACAGAAGAGGAAGAAGTTTGGAGTGGTAACTTCCGGGTCTACTTCTTCTTTGCGGAGTCGAATAGCGGCTGATAGACAGCTCTACGCAAAGAACAGCACCACCCGGTGTTGGAGGCGTGTAACGACCTGGCGTCATATAACTGAGTTGAGTAGAATTCATAGAACCACAGTAGAGTAGATCCTCGTGAGTATAGTGGATGAGTATCTCTGCCTGTCACGTGGAAGACCGGGATTCGATTCCCCGACGAGGAACCACCTCCAGAAGGCTCATCACCCGCAGGAAGTCTCAGAAGGGACTGGTGCAGTGTGATTTGGGTGGCAGTCGTGGGCGGGGGCCCCTGCTTACGACTGCTACCCCCGCGACCCGCTCACGGATAAGTGGTTGGAAAATGACATAACAGTAGAGTAGAATACAATAAAAGAAGTTGAACTGAATTAATGGAATAGGTTAGAAAAGAATGAATAGGGCAGAAGAGTAGTGTAAAAAATATTTCAAAAGAACCAAGAATCCCTCGTCTTTCGTCAAATATGTTTTAAAAACTTTGTTTTAATTTGTTAGAAAGTTGGAACATTTCATATTTAATGTTTATTTTGTATAAACATCTGCTGGTTTGATGGTAAATAATAAAACCAAACAGTTAGAAGAGAAGAACTTTCTTTTTTTAATTTGTTGTGAAACTACAAAACATATCGTCGTTTGTTTTTTTTTTTTTTTTTTGCTTCTTTTTCCCCTTTTCAACCCTTTTTTTTTTTTGTGCTGGTGAAATATTTACAACTCTGGTAGACAGAACAGTGTCCAAGAATAAAATTCACAGCTTTTCGGGACTCTCGCGATAAAAAGGAAAAACAACAAAACAGGAAAGCACACCCAAATCACAAAAGTGCAATAAATACATGCTGAATGTTTCTCATAGCCATCTCCGTACGTGTCTTCACCAGTCGCAACACGAACAGATTCATTAGAATAAAAATCCATCAAACAAGGAAAAAATAAATGCACTTAAACTAAGAAATTAAATCACAACCTACATGATGAAACAGAATCATGTGACCAACAGCATTTGTTTTATTCTCTGAATGCTCGTGATTTGTCAAAATAAAAACCTACATTCCTTCATCCAGATGTTTCTGACAAGCAAGTCTCTTTTGATTTTAAATGACATTCAATCATGACAAAGTGGATTTTAACGACACAGACAACTAAACAGACTATTATTCGAATCTACTCCGTCTACACGCGGAGGAAACTAAAAAAATATAAAATAAAGTGTTGACATGTTGAAAATGAACACAAACGTTTGTCCACAGGCTTCTCTGTGGGCAGACGGGTGTTTGGGCACAAAAAAGAAGAAAACAGGAAATTAAAAATGACAGTTTACATTTTGCTCTACGGAAGATGATTAGAGCTACATAAATAAATCCAGAAAGAATTCAAAACAAAGAATTTAACTGGGCCCTGATCATCTTCCATACTCTCTGAAGGCACCGTCACCACATTTTCATTCATTTCACAGTGTTCCAGTAATAACCCGCACGGGCTACGTTCACCAGCAGGAGGGGCGCATGTAACTTTGACGCTTCGTGACCTCAGTCTGAACAGTCAGATCTGGATTTACGTGTTTCGCGTAATATCCAACAATGCGTGAACTCCGCAAACATGCCCACATTCTTTTAAACGTGTTGGAATCCACGCGTCAACTAAACCCCAACTTTCAGAGTTCCTCCCACGAAGAAGCTCCACCCACCAAGAAAATGAAGTGGTTTGTTTTTTTAATGAATTTGCAAAAGTGTCTGTGGCTGCGGGCCAGTTTGTGAAGAGCTCACAGAATCTTTGGTATCGATCTGATATCGATCGACGGTTCAGACTGATCGCGTGTCGGATGTTTGTTTCCTGCGAGCGGACTCAGCCTGGTTGCTAACGCCTCTCAGCATCATTCAGTTTCCTAACTTGTATTATTTTTCATCTGAAGGCGACACGAGTGCGATCACGTTGAACGTGTAGGATACAGATTATTTTCATAGACATCATTTGTGCGAAGATATTCCTACTTCTACCTGAAGGTGGCGAAACAATCAATGGTCCTATTATTTCAGTATTTATTCATCCTGAAAACGAGAATGAAACTAGGTGATTTAATACGATTTAAAAAGGAGAAACAGGAAGAGGACACGTTTCTAAAGGTCAAAATAGAAACCACCTCCGTGGGTGTTTTACAGAATGAAGGTCGATGACGCTCCTCTGATCTTTAAATCAACAGTAAAAATAAGACTGGACTGAGGACTACATCAGCATCTGGACTTCAGTCAGCAACTTTCCAGTTTTCACCGGGGACACAGAGATGACGACGGGTTGGAAGCGTTCGGGTCAGCACGGTGGCCCAGTGTTCATGCCCCAAAGCAGACATGGAATTGAACGGAATCTAATGACAAGGAGTTTGTTCACCTGTTCTGTGACTGTGAGTTTAAATTACATCTCTGCAATGATCTGAATCATAACGGTAATTATATCAAGAAACAACAAAAAGTAAGAATTTTCTGAAGCAAAGGTCACGTTCCGTCAAGGTTACGTTCCACATCAGTAATGTTGACTCTTGACTTTCGCTCCGGCTTCATGCGAATGTGCAGTTCTCAGAATATCCAGTTAGAGTTTTAGCCAGCCAATCAGAGCGAAGAGGAAGAGAACATCTGTCTTCCTATTGGCTGACTCGAGTTTCTTAAAGTGCAGACTAGCCGATCAACTACCTGAGTGCTTTGAATGAGTGTGTGTGAGAGACGATCGTGACCTTCCAGTTCAGTGTGTCGTGAATCAGACTCCAGTTTTCGTCCGTGTGGGGAAGAGCAGTCGACGCGATGTCTGCGACCGATTTGGAAATATTCAAGTTATGATTCTTAAAATTTCAGTCCTCGATGACCCGGTTACAAATGAGACATGTATCGACCACCAGGGGTCAGTAAGCGCCAAGAGCAGTCGAAACATGAGCAAAACCATAAACACTGTGGTGACAAATGCCACAGATCGATGGTCACATGACCATCAGCGTCCGCTGAGGAAACACCATCAATCATCTGTTGTGTGCTTGTTGAGTCTGAAGTTTAACGATCCTCCGCCTGTGAGATGCAAATATTTGAGTTTCATCACCATCTGAAGACGCGTACCGTCGTCTGATTCCACTCTGTGCCGATAGCGTGTGTTCTTTATGTCCATGTGTGCCGTTTGAGTAGAAAACTCTGTGCTGGAATGATTTTAAAAGCCTACAAACAAGACGTGAAGCGAGGGGAGGGAAACGCAGTGCTGTCGCTAATTTACAAATCAACACTATCCACAGTAGAAACACGCTCCAGTTTCTTCACGATGTTTTTTGTTTGTTTGTTTGTTTTTCTACTAAAACATTTCATAACTTTTTTAAATTCTTCATAACACCACGGGAAACATTCATTTTGTGGGAACAGCAGGATAAGACGGGGGGGGGGGTAATTTGAAATGCTTCTCTACACGCTGTCGGCCGGCAGGTCGGGGATGATGGTCTTTGCTCGTGTGAAGAACGCCATCTTCTCTCTGAAGGAAGGAGGTGGAAGTCAGTGAAGGAGCCGAGAAACAACGATGGTTTTCAACTGTGGCTGCAGGGGACGCTATGGCTGAGTCCCTGATAGACATGTGACCTCTCACCTGAAGGTCTGGACCTCAGGAACCTCCTTGCGGCTCCGCCCCCTGATCTTGTGGACATCCTTGGCTGCTACTCGCATCATCTTCTCCACGCGTTTCTCCTGCAGCTGCTCCTCTCGAGTCTGAGCAAGAAGAGGAGACGACGTCAGTGGAGGAGCCCCCCCGTGGACTGGGCGCACGCACGGCCGGTCGCTCACCTGTTTCTCCGTCTGCTTCAGGAGGAGGCGGAAGCGCTCGTCTTCCTGGACCCAGGCGGGAAGCTCTCTCTGGCCCTGCTGTCTCGCCTTCTCCAGCTGCGTCTTCAGCTCCCGCAGAACCCGCAGCTCCTCCCCCAGCCGGGCCTGCCGCGTCCGAGACACCTGCAGGTCCAATTCCAGGTCCAGGGACGTCCGCAGGAGCCCGTCCAGACCTTTGACCTGCACGGGAGGCTGCAAAGAGGACGGGGAAATAAGGAGGATCAAAATCAGAGGAGAAGTCGGGACAGAGAAAAGAGAGGGGTAAGGAGGAAGAAGAGGGGGGCAGGTCTGGAGAGGTGCTTTCCACCTTCTTCATGCGCATGCTGCGTCTCTCGGAGGCGTTCCTGACAAACGGCGATTTCTTGGACAGCGTGGAGCTGTCACTGTCACTGCGGTTTATCTGACGAGAGAAGAACAGAGGTAAGGGTTAGGCTTTCACTTCTGCCGGTTGATCATCGAGTTCATCTTCGTCACCGCCGGCTCTCACCCGGCAGATGTACTGGCTCTGAGGTCCGGGGGAGAAGGTCTTGGAGCGGATGATGGTGTTCCCTCTCATGAAGGGGTTCTGCTGGTGGACGTTGGGGCGCCGCTCTTTAGGCCGCACCACAGAGCAGTGGTGAGATGAGGACAGACCGTCGATACTCGTCTCCTTGTTCACCTGGACGAACAAAACAAAGCAGTGAGGAAGAGGAGGAGGAGTTTCATTCGTTGTCAAAATGAAAACGGCACGATCAAATCAAACTGCTGAAGATCAATCTGTTACCTTCTCTGGGATCCTTGCTGCCACCGCTGGAGGAGGAGGAGGAGGGGGTCTAGTCACCTCCTCTTCCTCCTCCTCCTCCTCCTCCTCTTCTGCTTCCCATCGGCTGCTGTGTGGATAAAACTCATCATCCTCCTCCTCCTCCTCCAGTGGCCTCACTCTCCCCACGCCGGTTCCATCTTCATCATCAAACAGGTTGGCCTCCAGCGCGTCACCGTGCCTAAGAGTTACCCACAGTCAGAGGATGAGGAAGACGAGGGCAGGATGAAGAGCTGACTCTGATCTGATGTGGATTATCTGTCTTCAGTTTCCACACTCACCACTCGTCATCCTCGGAAGCTCCGACTGTGTCGCTACTGGAAACACGAGTCTGAAACATATAATATTAACATTTATCTAACGACCTTTAGACAACAGAGGTCACAGGAAATAGTTTTGAGTTCTGTGGTTTGAGAAGTGACCACGGGGGCAGCCCCCCGACCGTCATTACCCTGTCGGAGCCGCCGGCTGCTCGGCTCTCCTTGTCCTTGTTGTTGATGTCAGGCATGAAGGCGCGGCTCAGCAGGTTGTACCACTTCATGCGTCTCTCCTCCGAACAGCTGACATCGGCCAAACTGATCTGAGCGCCGGCCTGGAGAGGGGGGAGAGATGGACGGAGGTCAGACAGAGGGAGCACAGAAACGCTCCGACTCGTGGTCTCCACACACTCACCCGGCATTCCTCGTGGCCAGACTTGCTGGTGGTGCACACGTCCACCCTCAGGGTTTTCTGTCGCAGTGCACCATGGGATATCTGCACGCCGAACACCTCATTGAGCTCCACGGTGTCTTGAGGCGAGGAGCCGCGTGTTCGGAACAGGCAGCGGGTGGTCTCCACGCAGGGCAGCACCGCCACGCGCACGTAACTGAGGAAGAGACGCAGGCGGCGTCAGGAAGAGGTGTGTGTCTGGTTTCTGATCTGAGAACATCGTTCATTCATTTAGAGTCTAATGTGACATTGAATGAACACAACCAAGGGTCTGTACATTTTCTGGTCGGCCGGCAGACAGAGGGCGCTGCAGTTGGCCAGCTGCATGACGAAGACGGTGAAGCGCTGGTCTCTGGACTCGTAGCGGAAGCCGAGCTGCACTTGAGGGCAGTCGGGTACCAAGCGCTCCTCGTAGGAGCCGAGGAGGAGGTCGGCAGGGAGGCCCGGCCTGGAGGAGTCACAAACACACTTACATCATGAATAATTCATTATTATGACAATGTTCAAGAGGCAGATGCGGTGACTGTTCGTGGTTGTACCGGCGCTCTGACGGCTCGTACACGCCACTGTCACCCGCCACCGACTCGTCAGACACGGCAGAGGAAACGCCCATCTTCTTCAGCACCGCCCCCCTGAACTGAGGAGCCGAGTCTGAAAAACCAAAAGGAAAAGATGAGAGGAATGAAGATGATGTTGCATCTTCTGTTGATTATTTTATCCATCTGCCAAATGACTATGTAGATTATTTTAAAGAAACTACAGATCTGAATATGTTTATTATCAACAGATATAAAATATAAAAACCAGAAGAGAGCCTGATCTGAGGTTCTCTGTTCCTTCCTGTCCAACTGGGATCAGGGACACACTCCACTGCACATCAAGACAACGATTGACGGGCTCCTGACTTGAAGTCAGAGAGGAACATGTTGGAAACCAGACTCCTCCTCGTCCAGCTGCCAGGAGGAGTCATGTTCAGCTCCAGACTTCACCTGAGCCTCAGCATGGTTTATCTTCAACACCAAACAATGACTTTCACTTTCACTCTCTGCTGCTGACGTAACATCGCTTCTTCTATGAAGCTCCATTCGGAACGGGCGTGAGCTCCCTCACAACTTCATCGCTCCAGGAAAAGAAAATCCCTGCTCTGACTTTTCACCATCACTGCTATTTTTTGTGGAGTAAATCTACTTCCTGTTTACACCACATGACCAGTGGACATGAACAGCCATGTGACGTGTGTTTGGGCGGAGATTACTGCTGTTAAAATACTTTTTTTTTCCAGTTTGACAATGTAAATAGAGTCAATATATTATAACACAGTCATATGGATATCTCACACACACAGAGGAGCTGTAACCCAACACCTCTCTAACCTTCACCTCCTCTCTCCTCACTGATGTCAGGTTTCACACACACACACACACACACACACACGGTATCCTACTCTTTAAGGTTGTAGCGTTGAGAGATGATAAGAAGCTGTTACAGAAGCTGTTAAATCCTTGTACACCCCTCTCCTTTGCAGATAATCCCCATCATTCTCATGTTGTTACCTGGACAGCCCCCCCCCCACTGGTTAAAAACACAACATCACAGGATGTAGGTATAAGAACTTCCATTTTACCTTTGACGTCCCCGCTAAGCGTGGCGTTGACGTTCTGCTTCTCCTCGGGCCCACCGGAGCCCTCCTGCTCCTCCTGTCGCTGCTCCTGAGTGTCCAGGCTGAGCTCCAGCTCTGTGAGCCTGCTGTGGAGTTCAAGGTCCAGGCCTAACCCGCCGGGTCCCGCCTGGCCCGCAAATGTCTCACCGGACAGGAAACTACCGTCCGTGACCAGCGGCGAGCATGGCGGGGACAGGGAGGAGAGGGAGGAGCGCGGCGATAAGGAGCTCATGGAGTGAGGGGTTTCTGAAAGTCTGAGGGCCTGGATCCGGGCCGACCCCAGCTCCGCTCCTCCGCCCCCTGCGCTCCCTCCAGCTGAGTATCCAGTGTCTCCTCCCAGCCCTCCCGTTTTGCCCTCCGGCCTCACGGCGTCCCTGCCTCCGCAGCCCGTCACCACTTCGTGCTCGTGAATGGTGGTGATGGAGCTGGAGGGGCGGTAGCCGCCCTGGCCGCCCTCCTGCAGGAGGATGTCCAGTTTGTTCTGGAAGTCCGGGTCGGCCAGCTCTGGCTGCTCCAGGTAGATGTCGGTGAAGCTGAGCGAGGAGGTGGAGCCCAGGCTGGAGGTGGTGGCGAGGGAACCGCGGCTCGACGTCAGCGATCCTCGACTGCTGCCCGACGAGCAAGACAAGGTGCTGGCTGAGAGGCTGCAGGAGAGGGAGGGGGAAGAGTTAGGATCCACTTTAGAAGAAACAAACGAAATCTACAGTTTCTGTCAGATTATAAATGTGAGGTCATCGTTAAAAGATACAGTAAATCAAGGCTGTGGCGTGAGACATCATTGCTGCTGGATGAACAGATCAGAACTGATCAGTTATTATTGTGCTGCTTCCTGTTTGAGGCTGAACTGACGGCCAACAGAATGGAACAGACACGGAGATCGTGTCCATCTTTCAGTTTGATCCCCGAAACCAGCAGCATCAAAGATTTAACTTCATGTACGACTCTTACTGCAGGTTTGCATCATCTCAAAATATCACTGAGCTGAATTCAGATGAGCCGAGGTTCATCTTTCCCAAACGTTTGGTCTTTAAATGATAATGTCAGAACCTCCAGAACATTTCAGGCTTCCTCTAGGCGACGGGCTCCTCCCCTTCTTCATTTGAACAGCGAATAAACAAACAGGAATCACGTGAACAGACCTTTTCAGTTGAGTGTGAAGTGACGTGGCGAGTCGAACCATCTCCTCCAGCTCCTGCACCAGTTTGTTCCTTTTGCAGTGAAGCCTCAGCCTGAAACGACAGAAAAAGAAAAAACCTTTATTCAATAACGTCGCTTTGCTATTTATTCAGGAATCAGATGTGACACAGCCGCAGCGTGTTCAGGCATCACAGGGTTGTTGGAGCGCTGTTAGGTGGAAACCGGTCCATTAACATCTGATCACATGACCCACAGTTTGAGAGGAAACTAGTGGAGATCAGGTCACAGTGTGTTCTCATCTCTGGTCAGACCCCTGAAAGCCTCTGAGCGGGTGTGAATACAGAGTTGAAGGACGGACTCGAGGTCAGTGAGCGTGACATTCTGAGTGAGCTGCATATTTCTGGTGTCAGCAGCAGAACACTGGACTACAGGGCTTCCTTTTATGACCGGGCTCGGTGGCGCCTCAGGTTTCAGGATCAGGAGACGAGACACAAAGAACGACTGAGCTCAGGTAGAGTCTGACCTGAGCTCAGAACAACAAGAGTCTTGTTAGAGGAGGAGGAGGAGGAGGAGGAAGAAGAGGAGGGGTGGTTCTGGCTTGCTGATTTTTAGGGAAGAAGAAAGGAAGATGACCCCCCCCATCACCTCTCGGTCAGAGCCTTGCTCTGGTTGTCTCTGGCGGCCTGCAGGTCTCTCTCAAGACGTTTCTTCTCCGACTCCAGCTTCTCGGCGTCGTTGGGCTCCAGCCGCTGGCGGGGGCTGACATACTGCAGCTCCTTCAGCAGCTCCTCCTTCTCGTTGATGAGGATGAGGCGATCTCGCTCGGGGTCCAGCAGCCCCGGCCACGCCTCGCTGTCCAGTTTGGCGATCTGCACCTCGATGGTGGCGATCCTGTGTGAGGAGAGGGGACAGACGGTGAGGACGTGACGGACAGAGACACACAGACTCCTCACTGTCCTGTCAAAATGACGGCTACCTTCTCTTGGCCTCCTCGTACTTCAGACTCAGACGAACCTTCTCAGCCAGTTTGTTGCTGCTGGTTATGAACTAAAACAAATGGCATGAGGTAAAACACACGTTAGAATAAACAGGAAAAATATGTAGAAGACTCAGAAAAAGGATAAAAGGACTGAAAAGGTAAGACTGAACTTTAAACTACTGGTGGTCCCAGACACTCACCTCCGCAGGGATGTCGGTCTGAGAGCCGGCGTCCGAGTAGAGCCGCGGGATGGACAGCTCTGAGCTGGCGAGCGAGGGACTGCTGCCCCACAGATCCTGCTGCGAACCAGAGTCCAGCTGGAAACCGTCCTTCAGCACCGCCAGTTTCTGTATGAACACATGAAAAGAATTACTGCTTGATCAAATACACACATTCTAATATGACATCTATCAAAAGATTCAGGGACAACAGATCGATCAGACCCGATTCTGGATCCAGTTTCATGCCGGATTCTTTAATCTCGTAGCCAACCTTGTTTTTTAATGAAGGACACATCATCATTAGAGGACGCAACGTGATGAGACAACATGTCAGGAGGGTTTTTAAACTTAAGATGGAAACAATTGTTCTGGTTCTAAACAGAAGTTAGGGTCTGAAACAAAAACTGAATCTTTTCAATGAGACGAAAGGGAGAGTTGGTGTCCGCTCACGCACGCTCACACACGCACATTGAGCTGTCAGCTGCACATGGTACGGCGAGGGGACAGAGCAGATTATGTTTTATTGAAACACTCTCTTTCCACTGACCCTTAACAAATCTGCAGCTTCCTCTGACAGACCTGCTGTTACTCAGCCGCATGTTCACATTTATGTCTGAGAGCTTAGGATCTTAAAGATAATACCTATCTGGAATTTATCTTCTCTACGTTATCTTTGTCGACACATGTGCAGCAGCTACAGTTCAAACCTTTTTCATACATTAACCAGCACCGACAAACAAGGAGCAGATTTCATGTTCGTCTCTGCAGAGAAAGTGTATCGTACTCCTGCCGCCGAGTCCCGTCATGCATCTTTAATAGACTCCACGCAGCCGTGGAGGACACACAGGTTCACACAGGAACGCTGTCCTTGCCACTCCCCCCTCCCCCCACAGGCCATCAGAACCGACTGAGGTGTGACAGTGCAGCTCCACCTGCCTCCTGCAGCCTCCACTCATCTCCATCACTAAATCTGCGTCAGGGCCTCCAGCTTGTTTTCCTCCGGGCAGTCAAATGTAAAGTGTTTTAACACGAGTGCAGGCTCTCCTGAGAGTGACGCCTCCTGCTCCTCGCCTCATTCGCTTGTTTATACTCCATCTCCTAAAGCGGTGTTTTATTCCTCCCTCATGAAGAGAAATCTCTTCTGTCCCCTGCTCTTTACTGTCGCTCGCTGCAGAGTCAGCAGATCGTTTGTCATCCTGAGGCTTTCAGCGCTCTTCATCTGACCAATAAAACCGAAGAGGAACAAACAGCAGGAGCAGCTCCACAAACACACAGGCGACACCTTTTATTTTGCAAATAAACTCAAATGCATATCTGGGATGTGTTCACCTCTCCTCTGTTTCCATGGAGATGAATCTGACTGTACCTGCATGAGTTCCTGCTTCTCCTTTTCTCCAGAGCTGATGGCGTCTCGGATGGAGCGGACCTCGCTCAGGATGGCCTGCGCCTCCTGCAGCTTGAAGCCGTACGGACTGTTCGATACCTTCTGGTCGATCCTGGAGACAGAGATGGTCGGGGCAACGACAACATCTTATCAACATGTTTAAAACACACAATGGTTCAGTGGACGTGATGTCTTCATGTTTACACAGGGAACTGGTTCATCTTCAGTTTGTGATGAGCAAACACACACACACACACTCTCTGTCACCGCAGCGTCTGCTAATGAGCGATCAAACGTTGTCTCTCCTCAACAACATCGTTGTTTGTGACAGACTGGAGCTCAGGAGCAGCAGGAAGTTTGTCTGTCCAGTTTGGATTCTCTGGAGCTCAGCAGAGGAGCAGCGCTGCCGGTGTCATATCCGTTTTCAGAGGCAAATTTAACGATCGCACAAATGTGACAATAAATTAATAAATTACCAGAAGGTCACACACCTCATGGTTCCAGGATCATCATCGACTGGTTTTATGGGTTATTTTCTGAACTTTTAAAACCAGCCACTCAGAAAGTTGGTAAAAGTTTCAATATTTTTTGATGTCATATATGTAAACAAACAAAATTAATATTAGAAACCTTTAATATGGCATAATAAATCATGTAAATCAACTTTTAAC
This sequence comes from Pseudorhombus dupliciocellatus, assembly GCA_016785235.1. Classification (NCBI taxonomy): domain Eukaryota; kingdom Metazoa; phylum Chordata; class Actinopteri; order Pleuronectiformes; family Paralichthyidae; genus Pseudorhombus; species Pseudorhombus dupliciocellatus. The sequence goes on from JAFBJW010000183.1 coordinate 1,122,559, forward strand.
ACGAGACCAGGTTCGTGTCGACTGACCTAGATACATTCATTATCTTAAAGCTAAAAGGTTCAACACGTCAGATCAGATCCTGCTTTTATCCGCAGGGACACAGGGACGACCCGGGAAAACAAGCGTCTCAGGCAGCGGTGGCAGCAGCGACTGTGCAAACCCTGTCATCGACAAGTCATGCATGTATCTGAATAACAGGTCGGTCCACATTCTTCAGAGAGGGAAGAGGGGGAGGGACAGAAAGAGAGGGAACAAGGGAGAGAGAGAGAGAGAGAGAGAGAGAATGAGGAAGCAGCCAAAGGAGGGAGGGAGGGAGGGACTTTAAAGGGGCAATCCGAGTCTCAAACAAGGACTGAGAGAAAACTTTGTTATGATGTTTTAATACTTGAGAGGAAAATGAATTCCAGGGAACAAGGAACTCACACTTTTGCAAATATCCATTTCTTAAAATGAAAAGACAGTTGGGCAAATGTTTGACACTGTCTGTTCAGTTACTGCGTCCAGACTAGTCTGGGTCTGGTCTTACTGGTTTGAACTGGAGCAGCACCAGTCTCTAGGTAATCTATAGAATATCAGCTAAGCCCCAAAGATCCATATCACTGGTTCTCTGGCCTCAACAACAGAACCCAGGCGGCACAGTGAGCAGAGAGGGCCACGCTGTTCCTGTTCTGTATTTCAGAAAACTCGGCTCTGCTCCTGTATTGTGTGAAATCCTATCAGGAGCCGTGTGCACAGCAACATTCCAGCTTGGGCCAATTCATATTTCTGCAAACAGTGATTGGCTTTCGCGCGGCATCTGGTGACTGTAACAGGAGAGGAAAGTCTCAGAGGAATGTTGTCGGACCGCTCTACCTCAGCTACTCTTTAATCCTCCTGACACTCTCGCCGGGCTGAGCGAGGGAGGACAAACACCCCGGACATTCCTGCTCAACTCAACTTTGGACCGTCGGCTCTCCAACGCCATTTCAAAATCCGACTCCCCGACGGCCTCCTCCTGGGCCTCGGAGCAGCTGCCGGTAGGCTGAGGTGCAGAGGCGCTGCGGGTCAGGTGGACTGGGTGTTTCCTTTCACATCCACATTCCTGCACCGCTCTGTGTTCGGAGGCGTTAGTGTTTAATGATCTAATGGAATGTGTGATAATGCTCCGGCAAATAACTGAGGCGATAAGCGGCGGTTTACTGCACGTTCAGATCCAAGGGGAACAGTTTTTACAAGTTCTGAACACTGTTCAACAGAATCTGCAGCAGAGGGCTGCTTCACTTGGACTGTACGCCATAACTCCCATGGTGCCTCAGTGATTGTGTGACAGATGAGTGACAGATAAGAACCAGGCTCGTTTCTGAGCTGATCATTTAAAAAAGCTACAACAGAAACTTCAGACTCCGACTGTCCGAAATCAAACCAGGAGCACCGCTCCCAAACCTCAGAGAGGAGTCAACAAATACACCTGTAAACCTGCAGACCACAAACAGGAAGTGTGTGTGTGTGTGTGTGTGTGTGTGCGTGCACTAACTCTCTGAGGGTCTCGAAGCCTTGTTCTTTGTACTGCAGCTCCTGCTTCATACAGGCCAGGTCCCTCTTCAGCTTGTTCACCTGAGAGGAGCAGAGGACTCAAACTTTCACAAGATCAACTGGTGATAATATTATCATCTAATATAGTACTGATCTTCAGATCTGTTCATCAGATCTGGGATCAGCCTGCAGGATCTTACCCGACTTTTTGATGTGGCAATCTCTGCCTTCAGGATCTCTGGGTCGTACTTGCTGGAAGATGATGATCTGGAGTTCACTGCAGGAGAAAGACGAAGGTAACAAACAGTGATGTTAAAACAACCTGTACGTGTTCTTTACTTCTTTCCCAGGCGGAGCTCCGTCCCCTGGCCTCAGCACTTACAGCTGGTCTGCGACGTCGTCTTGTCCCTCCACGCGTCGTTGAGCTGCCGGTATTCCTGCTGCGCCAGCCGCAGCCTCTGCTCCTTCACCTGGTAGATCTCCTTCTGGGCGCTGAGCGCGTCCCGGGCCACAGCCAGGTAGTCCCGCAGCATGGTCTCCTGCTCCCGCTGCCACTGGGCCCGCGGGTCCTCCAGCTGGGTGCTCTCTGGAGGAGGAGGATGAAGATGCTATCAGACATGAGAGGTATAAATGAAGGGATGGGGGTGGGGCCGACTGAAGACGTGAACTCACTGGTGTTGTGGTCGACATAATAAGCTCCGACCAGCGGGTCGTACGCCTCTTCCCAGCCGACCGGCAGCTCATCCCCAATGCAGTCGGCAAACGTCAGAGGCTTCGTCTGCCTGAAGACACAGAACCAGATCCAGGATCAGATGAGCACCATGGTGGTTACGTCACAGGATGGAACTCAGTGGTAAAGAAAACATGAGATGACCCTCAGCTCTGACATGAACTCTGAGACACTCTGTAGAACCCCACCCTGCTCGTGAAGCCCAACATAAACCCAGAAACAAGTTGGTTCATAACTAAAGGATGGATTCATCCAGAGGAGGGAGGGTGTGTGTGTGTGTGTGTGTAGGGGCTGGGGGTGGGTTGTCTGGTGTTTCACTGAGTCCTCTGTTCACCTCGGAGGAGGAGGAGGAGGAGGAGGAGGAGGGGGGGGGGTCTCTCTCTTGTCGGTCACAATAGGAGGAAACAGACCCATGGCATTCCACAGGCACCACTGACGCATCGCCTGGAGGTTTCTGGGGCAACCCTCAACCTTACAGCCGCTTCACCGCAGTCGGCGGGTGAATCAGCCACGTTTACATTTTGTTTCGACGCAACCGAGTCTGAGTGTTTTCACCAACCAGGATCTTTAACCGTGTTGTTGTTTAATCTCTAATTCAACACAAAAACAATGAGTCTGTAGGATGTTGGAATCGTCCTCTAGCTTCACAAGACAAGAGGTTATCTAAATTCTTCTGTTCTCTTCTGGAGGAGAGAACTAATGTTTTCTGGGATGTCTCCTGCTGCTCTACAGGCTCTGCCCCTCGTCTGAATGTTTTCATGTCTTGTCTGAAGAGGTTGAGGCTGATCTGAGGTCCCCGATATCATCTCCAAACCTCCAGTCGTTACCTCCTAACATCAAACTACCTGTTTCCGTCCCCATCACAGGCGCTCTGGAGCTGTGAAGCTCAAGTGGCTATTGAATGACCGACGGTGAAATGGAGGCCGGGCCGCTGCTGCCAGCTGGTGCTTCGCTGAGAGGGAAACTGGCGAGGTGAGGTCAGCGACTCCCCTCGGCCCGGCGATTAGAGGACAGGATTTAGCGGGTGAGAGGAGAGAGGACTCAAATAATGGGATGCGGACACCCAGCCAGCCAACCGGCCGGCCTGGTTTTTCTCTGGGATCAGCGGTTGGCAGAAACCTCCCGTCCTGCAGAGCTAAATTTAGAGCAGGGCTGAGGGGATCTTCTCTGGGCCCCTTTCATTATTCATCGGCTGAAAAAGGAGCCAGCTCTCCAGCGAGTGGCTGCTCAGCGTTTGTGCTTCTGCTGTCACGAAACACACGAGGCAGCGGAGGAGGAGCCCGACTCACTTTTACTCAGCCGCTTGTTGTCCCTCGTGATTAATGCAGTAGTAGTACTTCAGAGGTGAGGTCCCGCCTGCCCACCTCTCAACCAATCCTGGGTCCGACTCAGCTGTCAATCATCAACCCATTTATCAAACCAAGCCCATTGGAAACACTCGAATGAACCTCAAGAAGGTTAGAAGGCCCTGAAATGACGGGAACATTTTTTTTTTTACTTTGGTCCTACCTGCTAACATGGAGGAGGTTAATGAGCTATGCCGCAGTCAGACTCCAGGGGGCGATAGACACACTTTGCCTTCACACCACAGAGCTTCAGCTCCGTCAAACAAAACAACAAAAACAAGTGTTAGTTTCTCTTTAAATGATGGATGGATGGATTTTACACAAGTTCAGCTCTGTTCAGAAGATCTAAGAATCAGAACCGGATTAATTAATAATTATTAATCATCGAGAGTCCGCAGTAATGGTTTTATCTCTTGTTACAGTTTATAAAGAAATAATCGAAGACCACTGGGTGGTGGGTCGGTATGTTGCGTTTCACTCCAGAGGTTTAATGTCACATGATGGTCAGCGTGTTTTTTAAGAAGCTTATCTGAGACTGAACTCTGCCAGAGGGAAAAAAACACCGAGAATTCTTCCGATGTTTTGGCATCAAAGTGCTGGAAAACTGATTTGTGGGATATTAATTGTGGTTTTCACGTCTGCCTTTTGAACCCCCGACATGAGCCGGAGCAGAGTGCACACACACGCACATGGAGGTAAACAGCTCCTGCTCTAATGCAAACTGACAAAGTGAGCGGTAGAGTGCAAACACACAGGGAGGCGAGCTGCATAGCTGAATGTTGAGTCAGAGAAATGCTCATTCAGAGCGGCGTATAAATTCCTCCGGTGGAGTTATGAGGGTTCAGACCGTCAACAGCTCAAAGTCCGACAGCAACAATCACCGGCACAAACAATGAACAAGAACACTCCAAGTTTTCATGTCATTACAGCTGAAACGAGCCGCAATGCGTCTCTGTCATGACGACAGCGTGTTATCTGACAGATAACATTCCTTCACCTGATGATCTGCATTCAACACGTCACTGAAGGGCGGAGGGATGATAGCACTCTGAAGAATTTACAAGAGGCCGGATTCCTTTCTCTGAAACATCTTTCTTACTTTTGGCTTCACCGCCTCTTCAGGTTTATTTAGAAGATAAAATTAAATATAAGAACATTCCTCCAGTGTCACGGTTCCATTTTTTATTCTAAATTCTTTTAAAAAATCCTTAGTGTCTCTACTGCAGAACGAGCAGAGCTTAAAGGTAATGACCTTCAAAAACATGATAAATCATCAAAGCACTTTGATCATTTGATAAAATACTGAAATTTGACTCATCAGATCAACATACCAATCCAACATTAAAGATTAGAACAATTCCTACTCTAAATATCATACGTTTCATTTTGGATCCATCAAAACATCTTGATTAAGTCAGGAATGTTTTCTTCTGGAAAGAAGAAGAAATGAAATCAGAGTGAATCAGGACGTCCTGTGCAGCAGCAGCAGGTACTTCAACAACACGGTTCCTCTGAGGCTCCAGGCGGCAAAAGAACACACACACACACACACACACACACACACACACACACACACACAAAGCTATCAGTGTCAAAATAAGACTGGCTGCCTTTCCTCATTCCTAACAGTCCGACAATAATTCCTTCCTGTGGCAGATTTGTCACATGACTGCGGCCAGATTCAGAGCTGACACCAACAGGTTCAATTAAAAGACGGATTTTCAATCTGCCCACGAGTTTTTACTTTTCAATCCCAGCATCCTTCGCTCCTTCAGGAAGGAGAGGCCCTGGTTTAAAGTCTGCGTGTGTCTGAGCGTGTTCCTGCACCTCTGCTGCTGCTGGTTACGTATTTTAAAAACTACACAGCAGCTGTGCCTCTGTTCAGATGCTGGTTAACGGTCTGCGGGGCCTCATGCTGCACTTCGACCCTGTGCACCTTGGCAGGCGCTGAAAGGGATTTCAGATGAATCGGGGCCTTTGGCTGGAGAGTGTGTGCGCCGCTCGCTCCTTCACGTCGTGTGTGTTTCAGGAATGTGGTGTGTGTTTGTTTGGAGAGATTTTCTTCCTCTGAGTGTTAACCAACACGAGGGGAAAGTCTTAACTCCACGAGGCACCCTTCAAACGTTCGAAAAACAGAAAGCCACAGGATGAGGGTCGGCATTATCGACCAGGATGCATCAAAAACTCAGATCACCACAGGTCAATGTGAACGAGTAGTTCTGAGAGCTTCGTAACAATTCCGCAGAACTGATGTGACACTGCTGGGAGCCAGCATCGAGAAGGAGTCCCATCTTAAAACTCATCTGACAGTCAAGTTCATTATCAAGTGTAAAAACCCCATGAACCTCACAAGTTGTCTGGTTCTTCCTGCTTCTTTCTCATATTTTCTCATTACAGGAGATGCTGAGAGTGGATCAGCCCCTGGTATCATCACAATTACACCTTTCTACATGATCAACATGACAATAGAGTCGTTTGATCTGTCACCTGAAGCAGCAGGAATATAATGCCCCAGTCAGATTCTTCACTCTGACGCTTTAATAGGAGGCTGCAGGAGGAGTTAATGTTCTCTGACCGCCCCTCGGGAGTATTTCAGGAAAATGTCTGAAAGCAGCTTGGCTTGAATCTCTGCTCGTCTCCTTTATGAGCAGAGATGCAAGTTTTTTATTTAAGTTGAGAAGAAAAAGACAAAACTCTCCACATAATAAACCCGAAGCTACAGAATGACGGCCATGTTCTCGTCTGCGTTGTGATATTTCATAAAAATTCTTTCATTCTGAGTCTTCTGTACGACTTCATGTAAAACACAGTGTCAGAGAAAACCTGAACCAATAAGAGAAGAGGCCGTCTGTGACTCGCAGCAGAAGAATCGGCCCTGAGCCCCCGAATTCCAGATAGAAGCCATTAAAAGGATTTGGTGTCAAAGTCCAAGGGGTCTTAAATAACTGGTGAAGATGAAAAACGACTCTCTGGGAAAAATCTGCCCTCCCCATTAACTCCCTGTTTTGGTACAAGTGGCTGTGTTTTGAGCAGTGGCACATGTTCGGTTCTATAAGCCTATTACACAGACCGGTTCCTGCAAGAGAGCGAGATGTAACAAAGAGGTAACTCACACCTCCAGAGGAACCAAGATGAGGAGGATGTCACTGCAGTTTTCAGTTCCATCTCCACCTGAACATGTGTGAGCGTGTGAAGGCTGTTAGTAGTTCTCTTTGGTTCTCTGAATAAGCTGTGAATCCGAGCAGCGTAAATAATAATTCAACCTGAACGCTCCTCAGACCGGAGGAGGGGTTCTGGGTCTGGATCCAACTGCAGTGAAACTTTAATAAACCAGATGCAGAACCTGAGGCACCTGTAGCTTCATCAGGAGCATACAGACGTGATGAGACACAGTCTGTGTGAGAACAGGTGCAGTGGTGAGGAGTGATGAAGAGCTGAGTCGTGATGAGGATATCTCCCTGAGACCAGAGGCACACATTTCTCTTATTCGACCTTGAAGCAGAGTCTTTGTCCTTTAGTGAATGTACTGAATACGTCAGCGAGATATGGGGGTTAGTGATGGCTCATTAGCCTTGAAGGGGGGGTGGGCTCTTCTGTTTGATTCAACCTGTTCAAAATCACGAGGAGAGAAAGTGATGGAGGCCGAGCGACCGGAGTCAGTGATTATAAAACGTCAGGGGAACAAGAGTGAGAACAAAGAACTCGTCTTTAACTTCCTTCAACGTGATGGAGGAGCGAGGACGCAGCACCGACCTCCCACTCCTACACACACTCGACCAATCATGAGCCACTTTCCTCAGACGAACACCAATGGACTCTACAACAGACCCGAGCCAGAACACACAGCAACACCTGAGGGATATCACCTCTCCCAAATGTTCAGAGTTCCTAATTCTCATTATTTATCAACCGATACGCACGGTCCAGATCACAGGACTGGTACCAAGCAGGGACAGATGGTATCTGTACTCAGTATGAGACGATACGCACAAAGAGTACTGTGCTGGTATTGGTACTTGTTTCAACCTCTTTGGAATCTACAGGTAAAGGACCTGGTATCAATAAGGGGAAAGGGGGGTTCCTCCTAAGACCTGTGTCTGTACTCAGTCGATACTCAACCTGCAGGTATCAGAATGTACCTGGAGTACAGAAGTATCACAAATCAGAATTGGCCGACTCATAACCTGTCAGAGCTCATGTTCAAGTTATTAACGTGATAAAAACATCAGAGTGAACCAGTCGCCATGGTGATGGGCTGCAGGGGTCACGTGCATGAGCAAGGTGACCTGCGGGAGGTCAGAGGTCACGCTACCTGTCTCTGGGGTCGATCCAGCTCGTGCACTGGTTGATGTGGTCGATGTAATAGACTTTCCCATCGAAGTCTCTGGCCTCCTCCCAACCCTCAGGTAGTGGCAACTCCTTCCTGGGCATGTCAGGCGAGTCTCCATGTAATGAACCGCTCCGCGCTCAGAATCCTACCGGCGAGAAAGCATCTCCGTCACCTTCATCCTGCTCTTCCTCAGGTCTGCGGGAGCCCGGAGAAATAATCCATAAGAATAATCCAGCAGGTTCGCAGCTTCCGCTCATTTCACCAACACGACCCCGCTGCTGTCTGCGGGTTCCCCGCAGCTTTGCGCATGTTTCTGCAACTTTCCTCCAGACCGGGAGGGAAACTTTGCTCTGCGGGAGATTATCCACGGTCCACGGAGCACGGCCGGTGCCGCCGCCGCCGCCGCCGCTGCCGCTGCTGCTCCGTCCGTCGGCTTCAGCTCGTAAACTTCCCCGCGAACCTTAAAAGTCCTCGCAGCTCCAGTGGAACCCGCAGACGCGTGGTGCAGCCCCCGCTGTGTCTGCAAGAGGCTCCCCGTCTACAGCAGCTCGCAGCCCGGGCTCGCTTCTCCGTCCTCCTGCCTACAGGCCACCATGTTTAGCAGCGGTAACCGATGCTAGCCGCCAGCCGCGGGGCAACGAACACCACCGATCCCCGCCGAAGACTCGTAGGCACGGAGCGGATCCTCCGCCGTTAAAACCCGGTAAAGTCTGCGGGGAACTCGCGTATGAAGTTGCTCGGTGCTCCGTTCAGAAGAACCCGGGGCGGGGCGTCGCGGAGAGGCGATGAAGTCTTCACGGTCCCGATCACTTCGGCCGGTCCACAGCCGTCAACCACGTCACTGACCGCAGGCCGCTTCCTGCGGCACATTCAAAATAAAACGTTTGTTGAACACTTTACAATTACACTTCCGGTCATAATAAATCTTCCAAATGAAACGTCATAAATACACATTGTTCTTTGTAGAATAGAATAGAATAGATCGTTTTTATTCCTCCCCCATGGGGGAAACACACATTTACAGCAGCTCCATGAGAGAAGAAGAAGTTTAAGTAAGTTTAAAAAAAACAAAAAAACAAATAAGGATTAAAAAAAAATACTCTTAAAGGCCTACCTATTTACAGTTGTTGTACAGATTTAGTGAGCTAAATCATACCATGAATAGAACTGATTTTAACCTATAGCTGTATCTGCTGTCATGACTGGTATCACATAGATTTTACTTAAGAAATTTGAGAGGGGGATTCATATAAAAACACTAGGGTATACTATAATACAGTACAGTATGCTATATTACAGTACATTGTAGTGAAGTACAGTTCACAGATCTCCAGTTCCCTGTAATAGCAAACATTAAGCTAACAGCGGCCTCTGCTGGTTCTCAGGTTGACTCGTGTTCGTCACTTTAATGAAAGCGAAACATGCTGATCACATGACCACATCGACACATTCATGACTCTTTAATGATTGAATAAGTTGATCAAACACTGTCACTGTGACTCTGTCATCGGTTGATTAATGTGCACATTTAAAACGCCAGTGTCCATCCTCACGTGCTTTATATGATATTTATATAAATCTTATATAATGTAATAATTATCATAACTCACTTATTTAACGCTATGTCAGAGAGCTAACTCCAGAGGGTGCTGCTCCCCTTCAGTGTCTTGTTAGGGTGAAATGAATGAAAACTCCTCATGCATGACTGCTACCTCTGCTACTATCTTTACTACTACTACTACTGCTGCTGTTGCTGCTGCTGCTGCTGCAATTACTACTTATAATTATAATGATGTAGTATATATACTACAACCTCTTTTACTGACAATTATAGCAATGATGATAATCAACAGGTGGTCAGGTGTTTTTTAGGTATAAAACCTATTTACCTTCAAATGTAAGATAAAAAAACAAACTCATATTTGCTGTCTGCTCCTCTCTAATCTACTTTCCTGGATTAAATCATATTTATCAATCTTATTATCCTCTGTAATAGTAGTATTATCTTAGATGTACAAGCAGTTAGAGTGGATCTGCTGTCACCTTTCCTATTATTTTTATTTCAACTAATAAAAAGGTCATTATTTGTCAGTGTTTACAGAAGAAACCATGAGAATCTCTGACGCTCCACAGAAACATCAGCTCCTGACTGACACCAGGACAGAATGTCTCTGTCATCAGACGAGCTTCAGATCATGGCCAAGGCGACATAACGAAGCTCCAGAGACCAAGTTAAACGACTCTTCAGTAACTGCAGGCAGATCTCTAAATGGAATCTGTCTGCTCCTCTCTAATCTACTTTCCTGGATTAAATCATATTTATCAATCTTATTATCCTCTGTAATAGTAGTATTATCTTAGCTGTACAAGCAGTTGGATCTGCTGTCACCTTTCTTATTGTTTTTTATTTCACCTAATAAAAAGGTCATTATTTGTCTTGTGAATAAAATGTGTCTACACCGTCAGCCATTTTAAATCAAATCATTCCGTTACAAGTTAGTAACCTCTGTTTCTATGGTAACTGCTGATACACTGCTTCTATGGGATGGACTCTCCACTGATTGGTTATAGACTTTATCAATGACATGCTGAAAACTAAAAAAGGCACGAAGATGGTGGATATATATATATATTTAATTCTAAATGTTGATTTGAAAAAAAGAAAGAAAAACAATGAAATATTCACACCTGAGAAGCTGGAACAGACTCAAGTTAAAAACCAGGCTGGTGTGGTGAGTCGATCAGCGAAAGAGTCTCTGGTCAATTTTCCTCTCAGTCGGTTAATCGATTATACGTCACAGCTGGGGGGACCGGAGCCACAACTCCTCGGCAGTGTGGGAGTTTCCGAGCGGCAGTGAACGCCTCCTCTCCCGTGGAACAACAACACGCCGACTCCGTCACACGTGAAGCCGTTGCAGAAGCACCAGCAGGCGGCCGCGACGCTCCGGAGCTGCCGGTGTCCTGGAGCCGCAGAGCCTCCTCTCCGTCCCCTCCACACATGGTTCTCCTCCGGAATATCTCCATCGCCCTCACCGCCGCCGTGGCCGCGCTCGGGTCCGCGCTCTTTATCGCCCTCAACTATTTCTACAGGAGGAAGATATGGACTCATCACAGGGACTACACGGCCATCACTGAGGTTAGACACTATATATTATATTATTATATATTATTATACTATAGAGTCTAAAATACACGGCTATGTCTGGGGTCATACATTATATATTATATTATTATAATACTATAGAGACTAAATTCAGGGCCATCACTGAGGTAAGACATTGTTATATATTATTTATTATAACTCTGTATATAGTATATTTTGGGGGCGGGGAGGCAAAAACGCTGCATAAGAGTCGTGTGTGTGTGTGTGTGTGTATGAATGAATGCAGGATTGTAAAGTCTTTAGGGAACTGATGAATAAAGGGGCAGAGGAGGTGATGAAGCCGCTCTCTGATGACCTATGAGTATTAGATGAAAAACAAGATGAGAGCACATCATTAGCAGCTGGAGATATTTAAAGTGTCATGATGAAGATGAAAAAATGGTCATGATGATGATGCATGTAATGATGAGGATGAAGAGTGTCCTGGCAGAGTTCATTCTGTCTGTTGCTGATGGAAACTTTATGTTGTGGCGTAAACAAGACACAATAGAGCTCTGTGTCAGAGGAAGAACCAGCAGAGGTCAGAGGTCAAGTATCTAAGCGATAAGAAGATCCGTTAATGCTGAGTCGAGGATCAGTTCAGTCGCTGTTTGTCAGTGTTCACAGAAGAAACCATGAGAATCTCTGACGCTCCACAGAAACATCAGCTCCTGACTGACACCAGGACAGAATGTCTCTGTCATCAGACGAGCTTCAGATCATGATGTGTGTTTCTGGCCAAGGCGACATAACGAAGCTCCAGAGACCAAGTTAAACGACTCTTCAGTAACTGCAGACAGATCTCTTAATGGAATCTGTCTGCTCCTCTCTAATCTACTTTCCTGGATTAAATCAACTCAGATGTTCCGATCCCGGCAGAAAGCAAACGTTGACCATGATGACGACGTGCCTCCACTGAAGGCAAAATATGCCAAGTCCTAACATTGCCGTGACATCACAGGGAGTCGATCGTGGCGTGCAGACGCTGTATCAAAGTTCCCTTTAGTTGGAAAAAAATTCAGAGGAAGAAAAAGCAAAGAGAAAAATTATCGCAGCATTTAATCTCAGACAAACTCTTGGGACACAACGTTCCTTCTTCTTTTTCTCATGAATTATATATGAATATGAATATGTCTTTAATTCAGGCGAGCTGGTTTCATCACGTCTGTGTGATGGTGCCCTCGCGTTGCCGAGCATCTGCTACCCTGGAGCTTCCTGGAGCAAGACGTTAAATCCCTGTCAGCTCCAGCGGTGCAGAGGCTGCTGAGCTCCCCTGCCCTCTCCTTCCCTGTGGAGCCAAGGGAGGCTGTAGGAATCAATACTCCACCACTTCATGTGAGTGTGAACGAGTCAAATCTGAGAGAATCCAGATAAAAGAGCAGAGCTCGCGCTGGATTTGACAAAGGTCAATCTGTCTGAAGAGAATAATCTGCGTGGAGACAAAGCTTTAGATTAACGTCTCTGGTCCACTCGCTAAAATAAAGGGGGAGCCGTTTGGCCTCAGTCAGATGAATCTCCTCTGAGTCACTGTAGCTGCTGCTACGCTAACACAGCCACACCGTCAGCGGTGGGAACGTCAGGTTCCTCAGATCTGAGGAATCAAAAGGGTCGGTCCTGAGGGTTCGATCGCACGAATGATGTTTCAGGCTCAGCCACGTGCCAGCAGAGTTCACTGACAGCGTTTTAATAAGGCTCTCAGAGGGCGGATATGAATTTCTCCTCAACCTCCACAGAGCCGCAGCCTCATGCCTCTGTGCACGTGACGTGAATGAAGACCGAGCTCTTCTAAGAGGCTGATGACTGACGTGCGTCTCAGGGGGACGCGGCTCCCCGGTGTCCCACGAGGGTTGAATGTCAGACGGCTGTTTGCACACGTGGACTGACGCACTTGTTCCTCACATGTTCCTGACGGGTTCTGCAGGTTCAAATGTGTGAGTCAGTGTCTCTGGAACCTTCTCAGTAAGAGAGTTGGACATGTTCATCGAACACACGATACCAACACCCAAATATCTCAGGATAAAGATGAGGTGCCGTAACACGCAGAAGACGAGGAGAGACCAGGTGTTTCGGGGAGATGAGTCCACTCTCTTTTTATACTGACACGTTCCTGTATTGGTTTTAAAAGATTCTTTCTCCAGGCACAGTGAAACGTCTATGCAGCTTCTCTCAGATCTGAGACAACAGCCGAGTTTTACCTCAGCCGCTCTGTGTAGTTTCACCTCCAGAGGTTTGCAGATGCTGATTCGTATTCCTGAACGTTTCCGTCTCAGGGTCGAAGTCCCAACAGTCTGACTGCCTCTGTGTGATTCGGAGGCAGCAAAGAAACAGATTGCAGCCGAGAATCATCTTTATTCTTCAGAACAGATTCCTCATCAGAGTCTGAAGGTCAGCAGTAATCAGCAGCTTGATTGAGTGAGGAAGCAGAGGATCGTGGGTAATATCCAGCATATGAGCGAGACCACACATTCACTGACTTGATCCCAACACGCGTGGCTGCAGGGGGCGCTGCACGTCAGCATGTGGCATTGCTTTAAACAATTCTGTGTTTCTCTGACCTTCGTCTCTGCCCGCAGGAGGAGGAGGAACGCGGGAAGCATCAGGTCCTGGTCCTCGGTCTGGACGGAGCCGGCAAGAGCAGCATGCTGCAGGGTTTGACCCCCGGGGAGCCGGCGGCTAGGAGAGGCCACTGCCGGCCCACCCGCGGCTTCAATTTCATGAGCGTCAATGCCCCCGCCTGCCAGCTGGACTTCCTGGAGAGTAAGACCTTTTATCTCCCACAATCCAACAGTGCAGGAGGTGTGGAGAGCCATGATTCATCAGAAAGAAAGAAACGGGGAAACAGACAGAGCGTTTACGCCTCTGTTCAAAACGGTTTATATTGAAACACGCGCCTCCACCTCCCCCCACCGTCGAGACACGTAACCAATAATATCCCACACACAAACACTGCCTCCGCGATGATGTCATTTAGAGATTCCACCCACACGTGCTCGAATCCTGAGTCAGTGTCAGCTGTCCATCATCACGTTTCCGCCTGTTTTAAAATCATAAATAATGAATTAAACCAAACAAACATCAGAAAGAAGAACGATGATGTTTACTGCAGCCAGCCACCAGGGGGCAATCCCCATGTTTTGGCTTCATTTTGGTGACCCGTCACGTCGGCCATCTTTGTTACAACCGGTGGTGCAGTTGAGCGTCTGTTGAATATGTGAAGCTCTCTCCCATAAGAACCTTGAAAGGGCCGATAATGTATTTTGTGGTTCAGGCTGCGATGTGAAAACAAACTGCAGTCTGAGAATGTGGTGGAACGAGGCTCCGCCCCCCTCAGCGACCCCAAACCGAAATGAATCAGTTTGGTCTGCTGAGGTTCTCCAATAAAATAAACCTTCTATGCTGAGTTTAGACCGAAGACTTGTTCCAGATTCACATGAGTGAACAAATCTGATCCACTCTGGCCTCCATGAAACCACCTCAGGATGATCTCATGGGTGAGACATGTGGAATAACAAAAATTCACTTCACCACGTGTAGCTCTGGGTCCTGTCTCGTGTTCAGCGGCATCAGAACTTGTTTTACGCAAATCTGCTGTTTTATTTTTACTAATAAACCCCAAATCCTCCAGATGAGCTCCTTCTGAAAACCACAGCTAAAAATACCCAGCTGCTGGTTCAGTCTCTGTGGATGAGTCCTGGAGCAGCGTCACCATCTGCTGCTGGTTTATTCATGATCTGAAAACAGAAATCTAATGAGATGTTTGTTTTCCCTGAGAGGAGCAGACGCCCCCTCCATCGCTCTCCAGAGACGTTACAGTCCTTGTCTCGGTGACGCTGAAGCACAGAATCATCTTTGAACTGAACTTGAGAAGATGTAGATTGGATCAGAGGACAAAGTCAGGGTCACATGATCAACACATGAAAGATTTACACACAAACACTGAGAGGTGTGAATACTCAGTGGAACAGTTACTGAGTCGAGCCAATCCAATTTTTGGATCCAAACCAGTTCTTAGTCGAACCCTGTTCCGCTCCTCCAGAGTTTTTTCCTGACACACGCGGAGCATCCGCGTAGCGGGACGGTACACCTCAGAGTGTAGCGTCCTGCAGAGCAGCAGGACGAGCGTCCCGCTGAGACCCCTGACTGCTGGTGCCGCTCAGCATCGGGCCTCTGTACCACAGCATGTTAACAGCTATTTGCTGCTGCCACATCTCATCAGCCACAGGTACATCACCGCCCAGTTACCTAGCAACATTCTGCATTCACACGGAGCCGGAGTCAGAGCCGCTCCTCCCCGCTGAAGGTCAGCACCCCTGCACAGCGGGATGGGAAAGTTCTGAGAGTCTCCCTCCACTGCAGACGTTTAAAAATCTGTCGTGTGGAAGAGACAATTTTCTGAGACTGAACCCCAACTGACTATTTCACAGTGACGCCGCCCGCCAGCAGCTGGCCCCTCCCACATCTGAACAGAGATCAAGATTAAAAAGTTCCGCAGCTCAGAGCAAGCGAACCATCGATTCTAAAGCAAAGTAAAGAAAAAAAACTGTTGGATACTGAAGCCACTCGTTCATGGAAAGAAGAATATGAGCGTCTGAGAAGAAAAACATTTCAGGAATGTGAGAAAAACGGATTGTAAAACACAGAATGGATTCAGTCTTGTGAAAAGAGTGAGGAGAGAATCTTCACAGTTTTATTTTGCTCTGAGCTTCACTGACAGTTCATGTCTGGAGGCAACAAGACGGGAAAAAAAACAAACCGGACCAATTTCCTCCAGTGGAGAAACGTGGTTATAAATAATGGCTAAATAGGCTTCACCTCTTTCATCCCTCAGTGGAAAAGCAGATTAGTGATTTAATTCAGTCTGCCGCGCATCTCAAATTAATCTGTGGCCAATTCGTTTAGAGCGGGAACACCAGCTGCTCGTTAATTTCTCTCGCTCCAACACAAAGAACACAAAGAGACGGTCTAAAATGTGTTTGTGCCGATCGATGAAAGAACATCCTGTTTATCCTTGAGTCCACGCTGATCGATAGAGCCTCGTGTAATTATGGAGATATCCGAGGAGCGATGATTCAGTTATGACAGAAAAGCAAACGGACGCTGTGCACTGAGGCCCGACGCAGAGCCACAAAGATTGTTTACCCATGTTTCTCTGCTGCAGTCGGCGGCGGGGAGGACCTGCGGCGGTACTGGTCCGAATACCTGAGGAGGACTCAAATTCTGGTTTACGTGGTCGACTCGTCCGACAGGAAGCGCCTCCCATTGGCCAAGGCTGAGCTGCACCGCCTCCTGAGGGTGGAGCCTCGGCTGCCCGTGGTCATCCTGGGAAACAAACAGGTGAATTAGAGAACGTGTTTCTGTGTTTTAGATAAAGCAGAGAAATGCAGTTTTAATTACATACCTTGTAGCTAAAGAATATAAAAACATCATAAAAACCTGAAGTACACATTAAAAAAAATACTTTTTGTAATTTATAAACTTAATGTACAAGCTGAAAATGGTGAAAATGTCTCATTCTTACACCGACTGTGAAACTAAGCAGGAACGAGTCGCTCCCTCTTTATTTATTCAGATCAGCCATCGCTCCTCAGAATTAAACACAAACCATGAAGGACGCCTTCTGTTCTGTCCGAACGCTGCAGCTTTGATCTGCTCAGACCTGAGGTTCCTTTTAACAGACGCTACACCAACAGGTGCCTCTCAAACCACCCAGAGGTTAAACCATCCAGAGACATCCACAGGTAGAGCGTGAACGCTCCTCTCATCTTTCATCTCCAGAAATAATGAGGACGCTTCAAACAGGATGACTGCTGCAGAGATGAAAGAGCCCCCTGTTTTTTTTTTTAAACCTTGGGTTTTTTTCAGGTAACGCTGCCGAGCTCTGAATCCAGAACGACAAAATGAAACATTTGACTGTGAGCTACAGCCCAAACTGGCTCCAGTCGTTAGAGGACAAACATCTACCTTAAACTTTTAAACTTGTCCTGCGTCTGAACCCAGACTCTGTTGAGGCTCCTGTGCATTTTCTGCTCCACTGGTTTAAAATAATAAATCAACGCTCTCAAGTCTCGTTTGCAGCCATGAGCAGAAAATAAAATAAAATCCACAGCGAAGGAGGTGATGATGGAGACGGCGAGGAAACATGTGCGGGTGGAGTCACGTGGGAGGCGGCATCAGATCCTCCACACGTGATCCAGATGGACCTTAATTGGCCGATGTATAATTCTTTGTGAAATCAAATATCAAGTGTGTTTGTTGTCAAAGTGGTTCTTACTGGTTTTGTGCTCCTCGCAGGATAAGCCCAACGCCATCAGCGTGTCGGAGCTCCATGAGGCGCTGTCCCTCAGCTCCCTGAGCCAGGACAGGAAGCTGTTCCTCCTGGCCACTCAGCTGGACTCAGACAAAGCCCTGAGGAACTCCTGCTGGGGCGTGGACACCTTCCAGGACCTCCTGCTGCAGCTCATCTAGCCCTCAGAGGACCAAGAGATGGAGGGATGGTGTGAGGACATCTCCTCCTCCTCCTCCTGCTAAGCTTTATGTTTTGATTCCATAGCAAGACACCAGCTTCTGGGAAATTTGTGAAGGAATGAAACTTCCTCATGTTCCTCTTCTTGTCGGGTTTCAACACTTCCATGTCCCTCATGTGTCCTCAGAGCACCTTGCGAAGGTCACTCGTTTCTAAATGTAGAATCCAGTAAGACGACTCGTCTTTGAACGTAAACAGATAAACTGACTCAGATGTTTGTGATGAACATGAACATTTCCTCTTTTTTGGTGTCGTGTTGCGATGAATCCATGCATGTGGTTTTGTGTTCTCTCTCAAACTGAACCTGCAGTTTCCATTAAACTAAGTCTCAAACTGTTTTTTCTGTAACTTGATGATCTTCCTGACGGGGGGGGGCGATCTGAAGACAACATGTCTGGATCTATGACTCAGCACGTCAATGCAAACATAAAGCCTATCGAGCCGTGGCTGACCTCGTTCTGTCGAGCAAAGTTCAGAACGTCTCACAACAGGAAGTTCTCGTTTCAGCCGAGATGAGAAAACTCGGTCTGTCGACAGAAATGAGTTGTCTTCATCTGAAGCTGATGAGCAGACTGAAGATTAGAAACTCATCACTGATTCTGTGACTCAACTGGCAGTGATAGACAAACGATCCAACATTAAATAAATGTTTCAGCGATTGACGCTGGTTCTAATCACTTCGATATAAAAACAAACTTCACCAAGTTGATGGTGACGTCCAAATTCAATTCAATTCAATTTTATTTTTTTATATAGCGCCAAATCATAACAGACGTTATCTCAGGGCGCTTCACATCGGAGTCAGAGCACAGTCAGATATAATAACAGAGAGACCTAACTATCCCCACAATGAGCAGCACTATGGCAACTATGGAGAGGAAAAACTCCCTCGTCAACAGGAAGAAACCTCCAGCAGAACCAGGCTCAATGTGGGCGGTCATCTGCCTCGACCGGTTGGGGTGAGCAGAGAGAAGGAGGGGGAAGAGGAGAGTAGAAGGAAAAGGGAGAAGAAGTGCTGCTGGAAAACTGGGAGGTAATTCAGCTTCAGTTTTTACAGAGGGAGGAGGTGGCGACATCCTCCATCTTTCTTCACTCGCTGATCGTCTTTATTTACAGTCAGTGTAAATAAAGTTTGACAGATCACTTCTAAATAGTTTTCAGTTGTAAACCTGAGGGTGAAAGATGATAAAGATGGCGCTGAACCTTCAGTCCACTGTTTAAATTCTTTGCTGATGCAGTTTCCAGGTCGAACGAGTGACTGAGCAGGAACCCTGTGTGGATGATTATGTGAGGCTGTGGATGATTAACGAGCAGCCGCAGGGTCACTGCAGCAGACGCAGTTCAAACTGAGGCGACAGCAAAGATAAAGTCCTGTAGTTATCAGATTATCACTAAGGAAGGTGTGTGTTGGTGACTCTTCCCACACCCTGAAACTTATTTAGTTCACACGGCGCCGCAGTGACAACTCGTCTTCTAAAACTCTCCTCTCTCGAGGATCCTTCACAGTCTGTCCAAGGTGCCTGTTCTGTCTTTGTTTCCATCTCCACTGATAAAATCGATCTTCGAGATCCTCAGACACTGAAGCCATTTGAGACAAACGTTGTTCCAGACATCTGTCCTCTCCTCTGCGTTCAACGTTGATATTTCCATAACTGGATCAGACTGAAGGGAAAGTGCAATGTTTTCATTTCGTAAAAATATTGTTTAATATTAGGGTATTCTTTAACCAGCGAAGTTCAGAATTCACACAAACCAGGTTGCACTGTTAGAAAAGGTATGCGCTGTACAAACCGTCCTGTAGCTGTTGGATTACAGGAGAGAGGAGCAGAAGGAGTCAGCGGAGGATCCATTTAAAATAAAGCTCGACCACGTTTAACATTCAGAACAGAGAGAAGAGAGAATGCTTCAGTGAAGAGGAAGAAAAACTGAAATGACAGGAAGCAACAGGAGCAGAGAGGAACCTCTTTCTCAACTGTCCTCATCTCTGAATGTTCAGCCTGCGCAGGGACACGGTTTGATTCCCATCTCGTCCCGATGCAGAGAAAGAACTCAAGTCCAAAACAGGGAGGACACGCCCCCTACTGGGCCATGGGCAGTGGAGCAGCTAACGAGGCCACGAAGGCGTCGTAGTGCTGTGAGTGGCAGCGCTTGTACTCGTTGATTTTCCTCTTGATCTGTTTGGGCGTGTCCTGGTAATAATTCTTCTCGTCTCTGGCCATCGCCTGCAGAGACGGGCAACAGACAGTATGAAATAGATGTGTGACATGTTCAATGCTCACTGAAAACTGGGATTCCAAAGTTTTGGAAGTAAAACCTCTTCCTTGAAGTTTATTTTTTTCAAAAGAGGGGATGTCTGAGTAGATAAACACTGGACTATACTGTCTGTCAGCCAGGACACAGTGCTCTCACCTTGTAGTCGTCCTTGTGTTCTCGGATCATGTGCTGGACATACTCCACCAGGTCGGACGATAACGTCTTCACATTTTTCTCGGGCCGACTCGCTTCCTCCTCCAGTTCTGTTCAAAACAACAAGAGGCCAGCACATCATGAATCTGGGCCTAACCCAACCTACAGCTGACTGAAAGCAAATCTTCACAGAAGATTTAATCAATAATATTAAACTCTTTATCTCAAAAATAATCCTCAGACAGAAAACACCGTGAATACCGCATGTTCAGGACTTACGGCTGAGGACGTAGGGTTTGGTGATGATGCCAACGGGAGCTTTAGTCTCTCTGTCTTGACCCAAGAGCTGCACGTGTGAACAGAAACACATCAGACCGCTTGTTAATCACTTAGTAAGTTGAATTTGTCCCATAAGCATCAAATCGTTGACACTCTGCTGCCCCCTGCAGGTCCAACCAAACACCACAGAGCAACACACAATGTTTTGCTCCTTTAGAACCTTCACATGCTTTCACTTCGTTTGAAAACAGAATTAAAGTAAGTAAGTAAACCCAAAACAGAACCAGCCACACTGGTGATAGGTTCTGGAGTTTTTGATGTTCTAAGCTCAAACTCATCATAAGTCAGCTTCTCAACAAGTCCAGCTGAACTGATCTCTGGTTTATTAAATCTCTTGTTGCCCAGCGTCACTTACGCTCGGCTTCTGTATGGGCAGCGTGTGGTTCGGGTCGAAGGCCAGACCCATGTCCTGCAGGTTCCTGGATACAGACTTCTTATCGTCCCACGCGTTCCGAATCTGTCGACTGAGGGAGGGTTGGCGTTAGAAAATAAATATGACACTGACAAAAGAGGAGGAAGATAGACTAAAAGTTCAGAACGTTATCTTTTTTATTTATCACATCAGCTGAACCAGGTTTAAATAAGCTGGGTCTGAGCTTGAGTTAACCAGAGAGAGCAGAGGGTTTAACTTAGCCCTGATACGTGGTAGTTTGGCTCAGGTTAACTGTATGTTCCAGTTAAACCCGGTCTGAGTTAACCCGGGTCAGTGGCAGGTTAAACTTAGTGGTTCGCTGGTTGAAATGGTCACGTGAGTTTAACACACTTTAAAAACAGAGGGTAACTTCCAGTGTTTATCACCATCTCCCAGCATGCCCAGCGCTAGCCGCCAGTAGCTAACACGCTAACACGCTAACTCACTCGTCTATGGTCGGGTTGCATTTCTTGATGAACTTCTTCTTCATCTTCTTCCGGTTCGCATTGTAGTCGAACTTTTTCCTCCTGCTCGACTGCTTCGCTTTCGGCATCTTCGCTTTTTCTCGGTTTGATTTTCTGAAGCTGGAGAAACAACGTGAAACTGCAGCAGGAAACACGTGGTTTGCTTCCGGTACCGTGACCTCAGCCCTTTCCGTTTTAACAAACACATGATATCAATATTATTATCTTAATCTAATGAATGAGTCATGAGTGGATCCATTTAAATAATAAATATTAATTAAATTCCGCTTTAGTTTTTTTACTTTGTATTTTACACAAATACATTTTTGAATTATTAAACAGCTGCACTTACTGCTTCTGTCCTCCAGGGGTCAGGCTGACGGTATTAAACAGGCTTCTTTGGATTTAATCAATAAAAACAAGAAACAAATCTAATGTAAAATACTCATTCTATGGTTTCTGTAAGCAGCAGCAGCTCAACCTTTCTGATGACAGATGTTTTCAGAGTCAACATCTGTGTGAAGGAAGGATGTGAGTGAAACATTAACAGGCTCATATAAAGACCCAACACATAACAAGGACTAAACTACTGTAGTGACTGACCAGGCCTCCCCTCCACGTCAGGACCATGGACAAAGGTCAGGACGTCCCTTCAGGTTCAAGCCCAGATCCTCATCCTTGAGTTTTAAAAAACACACAATATCTGCATCCAGCCTCTGGGCTGCTGCCGTCTGTGATGAGGACAGGACGGAGGAAATCCTTCTTAATGTTCCTTTAATGCACCGCGGTGAGCGTCATCGATCTGAGAGCAGCAGCAGCTCTGGAGGCTCTCATCCATCGACCTCCTGTCTCTGAACACATCAGAGGAATCAGATTCACAACATCCATCTGAATATTCTGGAGCGTTTGTTAGAGAGAACTTAAGTCACAGCACAGGGAGTTATTATTATATTATTATTCATACAAGACTTATCTCAACTTGTAAAATATGTGAAATAGCTTGACTCTGATATCTAAATGTTTTATTTTACTGGCATGTTGATGTGCATAATTCACGGTATTATTTATATGATTTAAAATATATGTATTTATTAAAATATATAATAATCAAGATATGACAGTTCAAGGTCATAAACATACTCGTTTATATTGACTCATATATAGCAGGAAATACCAGAGTGTATGTGGATATCACAATCTGAAGAATAAAATTAAGTCAAATAAAATATTTATGAAATACTGTAGAGAAACTCCACAGCAAAGAGGAGGGGAAGAGAGCGAGAGAAAGAGAGAGAGAGAGCGAGTGGGTGGGGACAGACAGGGTGGGGGTGGAGTGTCAGGGACGGGACCGGACCACCGGGACTCAGACGGTGAGTTGGATTCTTCCTCCTCGTTAGGGCCGCGGGGGGTGGCGGGTGGAGCTTCCAGGGAGGACAGACTAAGACTGAAGCCGCCGCGGGGGACCAGGAGACCGGTGCGCTGCTGCTGCTGTGACCGCTGACAGCACCGACATGGAGCTGGAGAACATCGTGGCCAACACGGTGCTGCTGAAGGCTCGGGAAGGTAAGGATGGAGACCGCCCCTCCCCCCGGTACCGGGGACAGGAGGGGTCCACCGGTCAGGGTGGACCGCTTCATGTTCGATACAAACAGGACCTCGCATCCCACCGTTCTCTGAACCGAACTCCTACCACAACTTTAGCTACTTCCAGTTCTCTGCCTCCGCCCGGAGCTGAAACACCAGTTACTCACGATCAGAACCACTTACACAACTTTCTAACACATACAGAACAATTCGGCCTCGAACTTGTTCTGGTGAATCTTCCTGTTTTCATGTTGCGGGTAATAAACCTTTAACAACATGTTGTAATTACCAGGAAGGGAAGTTGCGTTTCAAGTGGCGGAAAAGACCAAGAACCAGCAGTTTATGGTCGTTAAATATGTATTGTAATGAATTATAGATTGTTGGTTTTATGCCGAGCTGAAGAGCAGACTCTGGGCTCGTGTGAACTTCTGTGGTGTCTGAATCGAATGAGCACAGAAAAAGGAAACCAGAGGGCAAAGTAGAATCGGAAGGGTTATTAATGGAGCTCTGCTTAAAGTAGGTAGTGGCGATGAGGAGCTAGCAGGTTATTGTCATGAACAACAGTTTACTGGTTTCCGCCAAATTAAAGAGTGGCTCTCGGGTTAACTTTAGCCCGCTTTGTGACTCGGGTCCAGCGAACTCAGGCTGAGGGAACCAAGATGGGAAATTAAACGGGCAGTTTTTTAGAGGGAGGCTGGTGTCCGGTCTGACTCCAGCTCCAAAGGAGGCTCCCCCTGATGTTGCAGCATCGTCCTGTCGAAAACAGGATGTTGGGGCAAATCAGTTGTTGCACTATGTGTGTGTGTGTGTGTATATATGAGATCATCTCTGTCCACTTCAACTGGAGCCCTCAGCTTCATGAAACTGGTCTGGGTCAAACTGAACCTGCTGCTGTTGATTCAAAGTCAAACGTCCTCTGTGACACACACGTTCATCAGTCAGTGGAGAATCTTTGAGATTCTCGAGTCGTTTGTCTTGATTGACAAACTCCCCTGTGTGTACGTCATCATCTTGTTTTCTCTGTCATCAATTAGCTTATCTTTCAATTCTGTTTCCTGGATACAAACAAAACATCTTGTTTGCATCGTATCTGAGTCGTTAATAATCTTTTGTCTGCAGCCACAGCTGCTGTGTCCGATTTGAATTGCAAATCCTGGAGGTTCTGTGCTTGTCAGGCTGGATGCCCTGTGGGCTGCTGCTGCTGCTGTGTTCACAACAACAACGCTCTGCTGTCAATAAACAGTGGGACAGCATCCACACTCTGTCTCTGAATGTCTGCTCGACTGAGGGAGACAGGTTCCAGACAAATGTCAAAGTTTGTAGGACGGACAGAGTCTGAAGGACAAGCAGCAGTTTGAACTCCAGGGACTGTTGGTGGTGAGGATTTCAGCTGTGCTGGGCGACGCTCTCACCAGTACATGTACTGTATGAGTGAATAGATACAGATGACATTCAGAGACATTCTTGGTTTGTTTTATGTGTAAATCTGATATCTTCAGAAATCAGACTCCTCCTCTCCCCGTCACAGGTTCTCTGCCCTTCCAGTTTTCAGTGTCTTTGTCATGATCTTTAATTGTGATCAAACTGTTGTTGTGAAGTTTGTCGACGTGTTGGGGCCTGAAATGTTCTCGAGGTTTTTACAGCACGAGATGCATGAATGTGCTGCAGAGTCTAAGCGCTGACTCAGAACCAACAGGAACTTCCTCTGGTTTCACACACCCACACACACACACACACGCACGCACGCACGCACGCACATACACACACACACTCACTCACTCACACACACATACACACACACACACACACACACACACACACACGCACGCTAATATTCAGATGCTGAACTCAAAACCATCTTAGTCAAATATCAAATCAAAAATTAAATATATATTTTTTCCATCAGGTGAGGAGTTCGTCCTCGTGCCTGAAGTTCTGTTCCAGCCGGTTTAAATCGAACCTGTTTGTTTTGCAGGAGGCGACGGAAACAGAAAAGGAAAAAGCAAGAAATGGAAGCAGATGCTGCAGTTTCCTCACATCAGCCTGTGTGAAGAGCTGCGACAGACCACAGGTAGGACACAGCCTCCCAGGTTCGCTGCTCTGTCTGAACAGGCCTCAGATCAGCGGGATCTTTGGTCGGGTCCTGATAACGTTGTTTTTGTGACGTGTCAAAGGGAGCTCAGAGGTGAGGACTTGTCTGTCCCATTCCTGAAGCAGCAGCAGTCGAAATCAACAGAACAGAAACAATCAAACAAGTTCCCTCAAAGTGTTCCTGAGACATCCTGTCCACACAGACGGAACACTAAATGTCCACAGCCGCTGCCTCTGATGGAGGCAGAACTAAACTGGAATTTCCGGGATGACTCCACCGACCAAACCACCTAGAGGAACTCAGCGAAGACTCCTAACGTCCACCTCATTCATTAGAACCGAAACCCTCAACATAATAGAAATAAAGAGAGGACGGCGACATGACTGGATGTGAACCAGGTCACAGACAAGGTGAACTCCTGAGGACGAATCACCTCAACATGAAGACTCACTGTGCCGAGCGGCAAAAATAGTTTGTGCCGACAGTGTTGGACACAAGTGATGCACTGTCTCACAACGATATCTCATGCTAGTTCCAAAGCACGGCTCCGTCACGTGTTCTTCTTTCAAAGACAAGCAGCCGTCCTGACTTGACTCTAGCATGTGCCGCGTCCATCCCGCCACTGTGCAGTCGGAGGCGTGACGCCTCTCTGCTGGAGGAGCGGGCCGAAGAAACGGTTCAGAGAATGTTGCTCAAGTGGCACCTCAGCGGAAACTGCGGCCGACGCAAAGAGGAAGTAGACTGTTGTTGATTTTCTGTTTCACCTCGCACTGACGTTAGCTTCATCTGAGCAGGTGGAGACGAGTGAAAGTTGAGCGACAAGAGGAAGGCTCCTGAGAAAAGAGACGCCACCTTTAAGAACTGAGTTAAACTGAGGGATTTGAAATAACTGACGCCAGACTTCAGTCATGACAGAGAAGAACAATGTGATGTACACTCTGTATCCGTGATCGTGGACTTTACTAAAAGTACTCTGGACTCTGGACGAAGATGCCCCCGGCTGTCTCCATCGGTACTGCACGTTACGTCCATATCCACCAACCTTTAGACGACGCGTCGTTCAAAATGAATTCAGAGCACAGACAGACGGCTCAGTGCGCTGAGTTGAGTTCCACGTCTGAATCTGTTGGGCAAGCACGGAGCGACAAGTAGGAGAGAGCGGCAGGCGCTGATCCACCTTCCAACGGTGGAGGTGAGGCACAGCGTGGCCGCGGATGGTGTAGAATGTTTTTAAGATGAAGCTGATAAATGTGATTTACAAAGCATTCAACCTCCTTTGGGTCATTTGTTTTTCTACTTGATTACATTTCACACTTGAAGGAAACCCGCTGGTGAACAACAGCTCCACTGTTACTCGTTGTTCGGGATCGTCAGATGTGTTCCGCACGCATCAAGTGTGTTTGTGAGCGATTTCACATACATACATTACATCTCTGTCATATCAAAGGCTGTCAAACAATGGGGTTAAGGAAATTAGCCACAGCATCTGAAACAAGCATGCGATGAAGACTCAGTGAGTCTGAGGACTTTGAGATGTTGAATTGTTAAATAATAATTAAATTAATTCATAGGTTGAAGATTTCAAAACTCGTTTTCTTTCATAACCTCTTGAACTGTGGTAAAGTTTTCCTGAGGGTTTTTTTGTTAACCGCCGTCTCTGTGCGTCAAACCTCGCTCCTGGAAAACGTCTTATCGGCCATCGCCTGCTGCTGCTTCTTCTCCTCCTTTAGTTCTGCGGCTGTAACAGTGCGGCCTGTGTGTCCACACTCAGCAGCCTTTGCTCCTTCAGGTCGTAAACACACGAATATAGAAATGTAAATAAGAGAAATAATTCAGATTTAAAGCATCGATGTAAAGCTGTGATGTGGCCTGCAGCGTCGTCATAGTAACATGTGATGTCAGTGTGATGCAAAGTTCCACCACTCGAGATGTTTACAGCAGAGTTACCATCAACCGCCGGCGTGTTTGTGTGAGGAGGCTCTGTCACTACCGTCCGCTGAGTCGTCCATACATGGCAGCACGGCCGCTCAGCGTGGACACACAGGCCGCATTGTTACAGCATGTGAAGTAAAGGAGAAGACGGAGGAGAAGCAGCAGCGGGCGATGGCCGATAAAACGTGTTCTGCCCGGAGGTGCAGGAACCAGGAGCGAGATTTGACCCACAGAGATGGCGGTTAAGATGAAATCAAACAACGATTAAAAAAAAAAAACCCTCAGGGAACTTTCCTGGGAAAAGAAGAGTTTGGTCATAACAGACATGAAGCTGCACCAACAGGAGAGAGAAAGAGCGAGCGACGATTCAAACCAGAGTGGGGCCTTCACTGATGACCTCCGCAGGTCCTGTGACATGCAAAGATCTGGAGTACAGATCTGAGGAGTCTGTGCAGGTCTGGAACGGGGTCCAGATTAGGATCAGTGACATCACAATCTCATCACAAGGGCCTCCATGTGGCCCCTGAGTCTAAAACGACACTGAACGCCATCAATCAGACTGAAAAGCAGAATTAAATTCGCTGTCGACGCCGCAGACAGAAACATCTTTAACATTATTAGAATTTAAACAAAGTTACACACAAAATGCCATCCGTCCACGAAGCGTTCAAATCTAATTAAAGCTAAAATGAGTCTAATGTATGAGTCTGTCCAACTCCTCACAAATTATGACCTGATGGTTTATCAAATTTTAACAGTTAATATTTACACAGCTCAATAAATACTCAAACGCAGAAAACAGACTTTCACATCCTGATTTTAGTTCCTGATTTGATTCAAAGGACTAAAAAGTGTCCTGTTGAAATGTTCGGCTGAAAGCGAAGGACAGTTCAGAGCGGAGCCTCGTTTCTCCTGACAGGTGCAAATAAAGCTCTGATCCGTCAAAAGAGATCCGTCAAACTGTCAGCGACAGGAAGCTCAATATTTGTTGACGGCCAAGCTCAGTCTGTCTGTGACTGTCGTGACGAAGACAAGACACGTGGGACCAAGAGGATTAAACGTGAGGACTCAAAGGTGTGAAAACACCTGGCAGAGATGAGCTGATCATTGATTAGTGACGACGTTAAGAAAATGAAGCTCTGCAACGATGCCGCGTGACAGTGAAGAAACAAGTGGGCGGGAGTCTTGAGAAACACGTTCAGGAAACTGTCGACTTCCTTGTCTGTCTGAAACGAGTTCTCTTTGTCTCCTGATGTCCACAGCATCACTTTACCACAACGTGTCGATTGCACAAGATCGCCTTTTCACTTTCACCGTTAAACGCCAAAACATTTCACTAAGGAAATGAGGGGTGTAGTCACAGTCTGTCCTCTACATAGTTTAAATGTTGTATTTTTGCATATTTAAAGCTTTTCAGGGTCTAAGATTCAAATGAGTCTATTTCAGTCATTTTTTTTAAAATGCTGTTTTTTGATCTGATCATTTAAATTAAAATAATTTTTGAGGATTTGCATCAGAACAATGTAAAACCAACGACTGAATAAAGACGGAGGGCGATCATCAAATAGCGAAACATTATTACAGCCGAACATGAACTTAATGACCTTAAATGATAGAAACCACCTTGGCAGACATTTACTCGGCTAACATGGAGGAGGCAGAGGTTATTACTGCATTACTGCAGTCGGCCACTGAGGGGGCTTTGATGAGTGGGATTTGCCTTCAGTGTACGGAGCCGTCAGTGTACGGAGCCGTCATATCTTGAGTCAGGTTCGAGCTGAAGGGGCCATTCCAGCTGTTCTTTTCATGTATAAACATCCAAGAGAGGGAGAGATCAGATTTCAAACCCACGGTGGGGCCGCGGGGCCCGAGGAGCCAGCAGGAGGCCTGACAGAGGCCTGTTTATATGTGTCATCTGTGGATGCACAGCTTGTTCTTTCTTTCTTGAAAACATCCACTGCCCCTCGACCACATGATGAAACATGGGAGGGACGTCACGTCCCCTCACGAGCTGCAGCTAACGATCGTTTTCTTCAGGAGGAAAATGGCTCTTCTGGAAACCTCTGGAACTGTGACGACGTCCAACTTGTTATTCCTTCCGCTCCGTGTTCGAGGGCGGAGAACCGGAGAGATGGAAGCGTCTCACCGGCAGGAAGTGACTCAGCAGAGAGACATGCGTCGTTTATCAAGAAACAATGAGGCAATTAGAGGAGATCAATGTCTGTCCTGGATGCGATCCATTCGCTGTGTCCAGACGAGTCCAGAGTTCCTGCGTCACTGACCTGCTCCTCGCCGTCCATTGTCGTTCTGAGCCCTCGGGCTCTGAACAGGTCGTGGCAGCTCCACCAGCGACAGGTGAAACAAGGATCTGATTTGTTTGTGCCTGAATGTTCCTGCGCCGCTTTGCATGGACTCGCGTCACTGATGCAAACCCAACGTTTCCTGAGCGCTGTGATGAACTGAAAGTGTCCCCGTCTGTCACTCTTGTTCAGCGGCACGTGTGCTCAGAGTTAGCATCGCCACATTCAGACGTCGGCCTCAAACAAGATCCCGGGAGCACAGCGCTCTCTGGTCTTAGACGCCGCTGTAGACATCAGCGCCTGCTACTGGCCTGTTTGTCTGGACGAACACACTTTGATAAAGGTTGATGCCCAATTGGTTCTCGATACTGACGCGACTCGGCTACAGACGAGGAACACAGAGCGCCGCTAACACTTCCTGTGAATAATGTCGCCACCTCGCCGTCACTCAGAGGAAATAAATCACTGCTCCGTCAGAGGAGGCCATCGAACGTGTCACTCAAAATCAACTCTTAGTTTTTAGTCAGAAATGAACTTTACAGCCTCTTCCTGCCGCTGAGCCTGTTTGTGTCATCTTATCTGCTTCACCTCAGCTCAGCTTCATTCAGGCTCAGTCCTCAGTTTGTATTTTAGGCAACGTGAACTGATTAGATTCAAGGGTCAAAGGTCACAGTGACCTCATGAGTCAGGAATAAATGTGGAATAAATCGTATTTTACCCCCCCTGCAGAGAAGGACTACAGCAGCCTGTGTGAGCGGCAGCCAATCGGACGCCTTCTCTTCAGACAGTTCTGTGAGACTCGACCTGAGCTGAGACGCTGCGTCAAGTTCCTGGACGCCGTGGTAAGAAGAGAGTGTGTCTGTGTGTTGATGTATGATAACTTGATAAAATTCGAGCTCCTGTCTTTTAAAATCAAAACAACGTCATTAAGCAGTTAAAACAAGGTTGAGAGAACTTCACTTCACTGAAATTTAGTGAAAAGATGCAGTTTCCCAGTTCATTCCAAACTGAGAATTAGGTCGGACTTCTGTTTTGTTAAAGGTCATCAGTAATGGTGCCAGTGTGGAGGCAGGCATATCAACATTAAATATAAATATAAACGGACATTGATAAAAGACAGAACATGTGTGTTTCCTCTTTTAAATGTCAAAGTTGAAACAGCTGTTGAGCAGTTGCTGCTGCAGAAAGCTGAATTTTCCTGAAAAGACTCCGCAGGCGAAGGGGAGGGGAGGAGGAAGTTCACGTCAGTGAAGCTGGAGGTGACCGCTGCAGAGGTTAGGAGGTTAACGGCGGCGAGCAGCTCTCCTCCAGTGGCGTCTCACACACGCTGAGCAATTATCTTCTCTGCTACTCCCACAACCACTTCCTGTCTCCTCTGTGAGAGCTCGGCCAGCGAAGGAGATGGAGAGGCGAAATGAGATTTGGACCATCTCCGCTGTCACTTAGCATTAGTTTACAGCCCCGTGCTGCCAGAGCACAGAGGAAGCACTTTGGAGTTTTCCAGTCAGCTCAGTTTACTGCGAGGAGCAGACGGCTGGCTGACGAGAGGAGGAGTAGATGGTTGGGTGATGTGAGGAGGAGCAGACGCGGGTGATGTGAGGAGGAGCTGACGTTGGTGATGTGAGGAGGAGTAGATGGTTGGGTGATGTGAGGAGGAGTAGATGGTGGTGATGTGAGGAGGAGTAGATGGTTGGGTGATGTGAGGAGGAGCAGACTGCTGGCTGACGAGAGGAGGAGTAGATGGTTGGGTGATGTGAGGAAGAGCAGACGCTGGTGATGTGAGGAGGAGCTGATGTTGGTGATGTGAGGAGGAGTAGATGGTTGGGTGATGTGAGGAGGAGTAGATACTGGTGATGTGAGGAGGAGCTGACGTTGGTGATGTGAGGAGGAGTAGATGGTTGGGTGATGTGAGGAGGAGTAGACTGCTGGCTGACGAGCGGAAGAGTAGATGGTTGGTGATGTGAGGAGGAGTAGATGGCTGAGTGATGTGAGGAGGAGCAGACTGCTGGCTGACGAGCGGAGGAGTAGATGGTTGGTGGATGTGAGGAAGAGCAGACGCGGGTGATGTGAGGAGGAGCTGACGTTGGTGATGTGAGGAGGAGTAGATGGTTGGGTGATGTGAGGAGGAGTAGATGCTGGTGATGTGAGGAGGAGTAGATGGTTGGGTGATGTGAGGAGGAGCTGACGTTGGTGATGTGAGGAGGAGCTGACGTTGGTGATGTGAGGAGGAGTAGATGGTGGTGATGTGAGGAGGAGTAGACTGCTGGCTGACGAGCGGAGGAGTAGATGGTGGTGATGTGAGGAGGAGTAGATGGTTGGGTGATGTGAGGAGGAGCAGACTGCTGGCTGACGAGAGGAGGAGTAGATGGTTGGGTGATGTGAGGAGGAGCAGGTGCTGGGTGTGGAGCAGAACACTTGAAACTGAATCTTAGAGAGAGTGAGCTGATGCTGCCAGGGCGTATCATTGTTCTTCAGGAGGGTGGGGGTGTCTGATTATTGTGGTTTAAATAAACAGTTTGTGTTCTTCTGCTCTCATTGAATTAAATCCCACAAACACTGCTGAGTCACAAAGTTCATGACCTTGGAGACAAACGAGGCTGTGAACTGTTTCCTGGTGAAAAGTGAACGACACTAATCACTGGGAGAGTGTGAGTTAAAAGCTTTCTTGTTTCTGTCGTAAACGACTTCAAATCAAATCTGTTGAAACTTGACCGCAGGAAGCTTCGGCTCCAGTTAGCTTCATCTGACGCAGCTTCTTTTCATCGGCGTTTCTGTTTGAGTAAAAGCCTAAAAAGTCTGATGTTCACTGCTTGGTGATGAAGACTCCTCTTTACTGTGACTCCTTCCTTGTTTGTCCACAGGCCGAGTACGAGGTGACGCCCGACGAGAAGAGGAAGGAGTGTGGTCAGGAATTCCTCGACAGATACTTCAACCCAAAGGTAGGTGCTGCAGAAAAAAGATCTAAACGTCCACTAACTGATTTGTTGAGGGTTCATCTTCGTCATGTGAGAGAAGATGGCCCGGCTAATGTGGTTTTCCCGCTGATGGTAATTTGTTAAACAAGCACTTGTCTATATTGGCTGAATCAAACCTTTATGTTTGAGAGGTTTTAAACGCAAAGGGCAGCATGACTGGAGAAGAAGAAAGGCTTTTATACTGGGGACTCGTTTACACTATTCATATGTTGTGACCTTTACTCAGAAACTATTCTTGAATATTACTTTTATTCCTCAGCTACATTAAAGAGACTCAACAATGCTCGTATTGTATTTAGAGATCCGGCATCTGAACCTCCACAGTCACGTTACCGCGGCCGGCCCATCAGAGTCTCTGGGTCTGAGCTAACCCTTTATTCTTCTTCTTATTGAATTTAAAAAAGAATGAATTCCAATTACAGTCCAATACCAAAAATTCTGGCTTTGCCCCAAAAATAATGAACTATGAAGGAAACGCAGAGAAGATAAATTAAACCGTTAAAAACCCCAAAATCCAATTTGCAGATTTGATCAATGTAACGCATTAGAGCAGATTAGTTCCGCCAGAGTCAGAAAACCTCTGGGTGGCTCCTCACCGCAGGGTCACAGGAGATGATAGGGAAATATAAACCTTATCTGCTGATCTGAGACAACCGGAGGCCTCATCCAGAATCCAGCTCAGCTATTTCGTCAGACTCTGTCTGAACACGCAGAATAAAAATGCTCTGTCCCACTCGTCCATCTGGATTTTTACTCACAACCCTTTGTCTGTTTTTCTCCATCGTTTTCAGTCAGAGGACCACGTGCCTGAGGTGGAGGAGGCCATGATGGCTCAGTGCAGCGAGCGGCTGCAGCAGGAGGCCTGTAAGGAGCTCTTCAAGGACTGTACCAAGTAAGGCCGCACCCCCTCCTCCATCAGGCTGGAGCTGGGTTCCGCATCGTTCAGCCGTTCAGCCTGTTGACTCCGCGACCACCGCCGCCGTGTCGCTCACATGACTGATTTCCCAGCAGCACTAGCTGCGTCTCCTGCCTGATGTGTGAGCTAAACCCCGTTGAGACTCCTGAGCCTGGTTAAAACCTGTGCGGGTCACAACGAGAAGCAGCGCTCACACACCACAGGGGGTCCACACCTGAACCAGGTCTGCACAGGTTTCCTCTGGTTCCCTCTGCTCACGCGTCACGGTTCTGTACGTCCCGCACAGAACCTCAGACTGAGGTGGTGCAGAGAACCTGCATTCAGCCCTTTCTCTGCTCCCCCGGAATAAAACATCCCTTCACATGAAGCGAGCCACTGTTCGCTCACTCGCTCCTTCTCTGTGAGTTCACTGTTCTCTGGACACTTTAAAAAGAAAGAACAGTGATTCAGCTTTAGTCATGCACCGAAGCAGCACATGAAAACAAGCGCTGCTGGCCCAGCGGGAAGCTGACCGCCTGAGCGCTGACCTGAATGTCGGCTCTGTCTCCGCACGTGGCATTTGGCAACGTCTCAAATCTTTCATGTCACAAGGCTCCAGTCCAAGTGAAGTCATGAGTCGCCGCGGTTGCAGGCGGCGAATAGGCAACTCTTCGTTGTTTGGAGGCCATCGATCTGCAAACTCAACGCCGGCCCGAAGGGTGGTGACCGCGCTCAGGTCGGCCCGAGCGGGGCGGGGCGGTCTGAGGACGCCACACGCCTCCAACCAGACTGTTCTGAGCGATGGCGACCTGCGTGGAGTCGAGGTGACGACACACCTGACGTTCAGCAGGTGTGAAGGAGCGTAAATATGTTGTGCCCCCCCCCCCCACACCTCCCTACTGTTCCCATTTATCCACACAGCTAGTAATGTGTGTATCAGAGCGATAAGGTGCATCACAGAGTCTTTTGTTTTGGACCAGTGTGGAGAAGCGATGTGGTCATTATCAGATGGCTGCAGGGCGCCACGGGACACGCCCGCAGCCCTGCATGAACCACACGGCTCTGTGTTCAAGGCATGCGCAAACATCTGCGGGCCGCTCACATCTGGAGCAGGAAATACAACAGATAATTAATGGATGAGCTGCAACACTGGAGGCGAGAAGATCTATAAATAGAACCATTCAGACAAAGGACTCCATTCAGAGTTTAGAGGACGAGGATAATTAGACTTCATAAATAGAACATCATCATAATAATAATAATAAGACTCAAGAGAATATAAATACAGGGAAGACTGAAAAGAGGTTTAACTCCAGAGTCTCAACCTAACTATCCGGTTCCACGACCCTGAACATGAGGATGTTCTGGATCAAACTGGTTCTGTTGGTCTGAGTGAAAACACTTTGTCGTAGAGGTTGTACATTTTACCACAGGAACATTTCCTTGTCTCAGTAATGAGTGTAACTGCGGCAGTGCGGGGTTTCAAACATACGACACATAACTTTGGCCTCAGTGAAAACAGAGGAGCAACAGTTGTTTGTTGACATTGTGAAGCAGCAGGGGATCATGGGAGTTTCTCATCCCATAATCCTCTCTGTCACATTTGAAACCCCGGGTAAAGAGGAAGTGAAACTTCCCGTCATCTGGATTAATGTTGAGGATTTCTCAATCAGTAATTATTGTTTATAAAGTTACTGGAATATTTCTTAGCAGCTTCTCTGTTTTGTGTCGCTTCCAGATTGATCCACGACTTCCTGAGCGTGGCGCCCTTCGCCGACTACCTGGACAGCATGTACTACAACAGGTTCCTCCAGTGGAAATGGCTGGAGAGGTAACGTTTTTCTCTCTCTCTCTCTCACTCTCAAACACTCTCAACTTTCAAACAGTGCCACAGTTTTTTCTGTGAACAGAATCGTCTGCAGTCAGCAGATCTCAGACCTACGTCACTGTTCAGAGTTTTCTGAAGTGAACTGTGTGGTCCTGACATTGCTTCAAAAGCCGTTTCAGTCGTCGGAACAAAGCTTCGCTATGATCCAGACGCCGGCATATGAAAGCACGGGTGACCTGTTCTATAACAGAGAATGCAACCTCAGTCGCCTGACCCTCAAACCAGGAGCAATCTGGAAAGCACAACTGGGCTCAAGTTTTAAACAGATGCATCATGGGTGTGGCTCGGAGGAAGCTCCGGCGTGCAGAGCTGCTCTCCCTGGAGTTTGTTCCACTAGCCGTCGGACCTGTCTTCGACTTCACAGTTATCGCGTCCCCATGTTCACAACAAGCTCTTGTTCCAAAACAAGCAGGGGAAGCGGCGTCACCGAGCCGGTTACTGACAGTGACCGGGCCTGTTTTAACCGGTCCGTGTCTCTGGGGTCTTCGTCTTCCGTGCTTCACGCTGTTGTCCACAGGGACAGGAGACATGATGTCTGGAGCACAGTGGCCCCTCGCAGAGGGTACAGATGTTTTTTTACCAAACCTCTGTAGAGAAGCTGCTTTTAATGAGAATGAGAGGTGCTATTGCCCCCTGGTGGCGGGTCGTGAAGTTGAGATTTGATTCACAGCAGAGTGACCAAACTCATCACGGTGTGATGTCACGCCGTCGTTTTAAAACATTGTTCAGAAAGGACCCAGGGGACTGTTCTGTCCTGGTCAGATCCATGTTCAGACGTACGTCGATAACTAGTTTGAATGGACCTTTGTCTCTGTACAACAGGCAGCCGGTGACCAAAAACACATTCCGACAGTACCGAGTCTTAGGGAAAGGAGGTTTCGGAGAGGTGAGTACGTTTGATTTTAAAAGTTTCTCAGCTCCTGCTGTCTGCCTTTGGGCCTCTGCCTCTCTGATCTCTGACATTGAATCAAGTTCCGTTCCGAAGTTTGTGTGAGTTCAGTTTCCAGGACGCCAACGCTCTCGTGTATCAGATTCAGACAAAAGAAGAAAGAGAATATCGACGCCGACAGCTGAGATCAGAGGGCGTGTCCCATTTGAAACAAAATCAGGATTCATTGTCATTTTATCCTAAAGGTCACAGAAGCAAACTAGGTGAACTCATCTCAAAGAGATAAAACGAGATAATGCCACATATGAAAAAAGGGTGAACGTCGTCCAAGGTTCATTTTAATAACATGGACTCCCCCCCCAGGTATGTGCGTGTCAGGTACGAGCCACGGGGAAGATGTATGCCTGCAAGAAGCTGGAGAAGAAGAGGATAAAGAAGAGGAAAGGAGAATCCATGGCACTCAACGAGAAGCAGATCCTGGAGAAAGTCAACAGCAGATTTGTCGTAAGAATCTGGTGGATTATTCTTTTAATCAACAATGGACACGAAGACGGACAGTAATGCGTGACCGTCCTGTGTCTGCAGGTGAGTCTGGCGTACGCCTACGAGACGAAGGACGCCCTGTGTCTGGTGCTGACGCTCATGAACGGAGGAGACCTGAAGTTTCACATCTATCACATGGGCGAGGCCGGCTTCGACGAGAGGAGAGCCGTGTTCTACTCGGCGGAGATCTGCTGCGGGCTGGAGGACCTGCAGCGAGAATGCATCGTCTACAGGTCAGCGTTCGCGCCTCAGAGACAGGAAGTGCCCTCCTCTTCCCTCTGTCTCTAACTGCTGCTCTCTCTCTCTCTCTCTCTCTCTCTGTGTGGCTCAGGGACCTCAAACCAGAGAACATTCTGCTGGACGACCTCGGTGAGGAACGGCCATCAGCGTCTCTGTTGGATGGTTTTCCAGTGAGAACCACCTGAGGGCGCTCTCACTCCTCAGAGGCCACTCAGTTTAATTACGTGATTAGATTCTGATGGAGAGAAAAAGACGAGCAGAGACCAGGAGACGTGTTTTAGTTTGCGGCAGACTTAAAAAACATCACTTCAATTTGCTGTCAACAGTTTGTCAAGATTTGGTGGTTATAAACTTTAAATCCATCATCTCTGGACTCTTTGTGTCTTCAGGCCACATCAGGATATCAGACCTGGGTTTGGCGGTTCATGTTCCAGAAGGTCAAACCATCAAGGGGCGGGTGGGAACAGTCGGATACATGTGTAAGTCTGAGTCCAAACGACTCCTTCTGGATGTGTGGAGCATGGAGGAGAAGTCATGCTCTCTCGCGCGCTCTCTCTCTCTCTCTCTCTCTCCGTCAGCTCCTGAGGTGGTGAAGAACGAGCGCTACACCTTCAGCCCGGACTGGTGGGCTCTGGGTTGCCTGCTGTACGAGATGATCGAGGGCCGCTCGCCCTTCCAGCAGAGGAAGAAGAAGATCAAGAGGGAGGAGGTGGAGCGGCTGGTGACAGAGGTGGAGGAGGAATATTCCAGCAAGTTCTCTGCAGACGCCCAGTCCCTCTGCAGGATGGTGGGTGGAGTCCGCTCGTCTTCATCTCTCCCACCGGTCCAGCCGCCGCACTCTGACGCGTCTGTCTTTTCCCCAGCTTCTCGCCAAAGATCCCGCAGAGAGGCTGGGCTGCCAGGGGGGCGGGGCCTCAGAGGTCAAAGCTCATCCCATCTTCCGCTCCATTAACTTTAAGCGTTTGGAGGCCGGGATGCTGCAGGTGCCGTTCATCCCTGACGTAAGTTTCTCTGCGTGAACCAGTGACGGTGCGACACGGATTCTGTTTTATAGGATTATTCTTTTCCAAAATAAAAGCACTCGTGTTCTGCAGCCTCAGGCCATCTACTGTAAAGACGTCCTGGACATCGAGCAGTTCTCCACGGTCAAAGGCGTTGAGCTAGAGCCAAAGGACGAATCATTCTACAGCAAAGTGTCCACGGGCTGCGTCTCCATCCCCTGGCAGAACGAGGTCAGAGACACATGAGTAAATACGTCAGCGTGTCATTAACCTTCCATCAGTCGGAATAATTATTTAATGAATTTAAAAACTCTTAGTTTATATTAAAACCTCTTTAACTTGAATCTGTCTCTCGTGCAGATGATTGAGACAGAGTGTTTCCATGAGCTGAACGTTCTGTACCAGGACGGGACGGTTCCTCCCGACCTCGACTGGCGGGGTCAGCCGTCTCCTCCCCCCAAACAGGGACTCCTGCAGCGGCTGTTCGGCCGACAGGTCGGTTCCTCTCACTCACAGGCGGCGAGAATAAAGATGGACGACATTTCATTTCACAAACTGTAGCAGACGTTTAAAGCATCAACACCACACTGTCCCACTCTTTGTCTCCCTCTGCAGGACTGCTGTGGTAACTGCAGCGACAGTGACGAGGAGCCCACCAGGCTGTGACGTGCACGCACACATGCACACACACTCACACACACACACACACTTATTTGTTTACAACTTTTTGCACATTTGTATTTTAAAATAGTTCTATCTCTAAAAGGCAGAATGTATATTTTCATCATTATTTAAAACGTGTGAATCATCGGCGTCTCAGGAGACAAACAAGACGAACTTTTTTTTCCTGTTTATTGTCCAGGGATTTTTTTTTTCTTCGTCCACACATTTCCATGTTATCGCATCTAGAGCTGCCACCGGCCGCCGAGCAGCACCGCTGGAACAACGGCCTGCTGTAGAAGTGCCTTGCTGGAGGGCACCGTGGCAGAGGGGAAGACTGAGCATCGACCTCTTGTTACGCTTTCCTACTTTGTCCGTGAGGCTCATGAGCTGTGACCACTTGACTTCCTCCGTCCCGCCGTGACAGACCTCGCTGTCTTCTCTCTTCTATTTAATTCCACTGGACGTCAGAACCATGAGGTCAACATCCGCAGATATTTTTTATGATTGTGTTGTTTTATTTGCCTGAACTGTGAGGACCCGTTTGTCTTCGGGGACCCATGGACACCTGATGATGATCTGAGGCTGTTCTTTGCTCTTCTTTCATTTCCAAACCCCCGATTTATAAAACAGTGTTTTACCTGGAGCTGTTTTTGAAAACTCAAACTGTAATTATCATGCTGCTGATTTCAGTTCACTTCTATTTGCCCAGAGTCGTGAGGTGATCGTGACCTTTGACCCCCAACATCCAATCAGTTCATCAAAATCAGAAGAAAACATAGAAATATGTCCAAACATTCTGGGGCCACATTAACTTCACCTGAAATCAATGAATCTGACTCTCAGTGTAAATGTGTGCTAAATCTTAAGAAGATCCAGTGGCTGTGCTTTTAAAGCTCAAACAAGGGTTTCTGAGGCTGGTGACCTTTGACCTTCAACGTCGTCATCATCATCATCATCATCATCTGTGAAATTACTGGAACATTTGCACCAGATTTTAAAAAGTCTTCGGGCATCCTGTTTACTTCCTGAGAGTGAAGGTTTGGCTGCAGAAGACGAGGCTCCGACCCAACTTTAGTTTCAGTTTGTTGAACATTTTAAACGCTGAATTTCAAAGGAAATTTCTTCTCAGGGTTGATCCACTGTTTCCACCTTTTCTCTTTGATTTCTTGGCTCACAAGCTGAACGATCCACGAACAGGAAATGAAAACCGGTTGGTCCCCGTCAGTGTCAGGACTCTGGTCACATGATCAAAGTCACCGGGACGACGGCAGGATGAGCTGGAGGTGCTGGTTGAGATCCTGCGTCACATGACGCCTCAGCTGGTTCTGTGTCAGTCCGTTCTTCCTCAAACTATCTTTGGCCTCTGATTCTAAGCTATTAAAAAGGAATACCTCTGAATGACCTCACGGCTGAAGCGTTTCTGTTGAGCGTGGACCCCAGACACAGTCTGGTCCTGTTCATATATTAAATAGATTTTAAAGAACATTTTTCCTCCTTCGTTAATGCGTCAGGCCTTTCATTAATCCGTGGTCAGGAAACAGACTTCATGAATGCATCGGCTGTTGTCACTCTCTTCAGTGTGAAGCTAAATTTAACCTCTGAATTCCCCCTGAACCTTCATGACATTCATGTGTCCTTTTAAATTATTTCTCAGATGATTCGTTATCAAAGAACAGAAAAGAAAGCTCTTTTAAAAAATGTGAAACTGGAGTCTGGTTTCCTGACAATTCAGAGGACGAAGAATGAAGTGCTCAAAATTAAGAACCTTGTCCCTGGATTCTGAGATTCTTTTAATCCCTTTCAAAATAAAAGTTTCACGTGGCCCCCGATCCTCACTCGTCATTTCACTGACTGATGTGATGTGTTGGATTAAACTCTTCTTGTCTTTCTCATGTTACTTTCTTTCTCTTCTTTTGAAAGAAAAAACAAAATGATTTTGTGCTGAATTCTAAACCCAAGAGAAAGGGGAAACATTAAAGGACGACAAAGAAAAATCTAAACGTTCCTTGGTGCCGAAACAAATTTCATCGACATCCGTCCTCCATCCTCTGTCTGTTACCATGGCAACTCAAGCTCACGGAGGATGGAGATGAAGGTGATGGAAGTCCGCACACGTGCACAGTTGTTGCTGCTCGCTGCGACCTGCTTTGTGCCGTCATGTGCGTTTGTGTTTGTCAGCTGATTTCATGATTAGATCCACTCGCTCCACGACACAGATAACGAGACGAGCCGAAGAGGCTCCGCTGCCTCTCAGCAATCAGGACGTGAGCTCCCCTGCAGAACACTGACCTCTGCATTACTCCCACTCCGACACAACCTGCTGCATGAGAACGTCTTCGGTTTCCCATGATGCTCAGTTCGGTGCAGAAACTCCCACAAGGGTTAAATATCACGGATCATGCTGACGTTGTTTCCTGTCAGGGAGGATGAGAACGACTGGGTTAGCTACATTAGTTAAAGAGTGAATAGAAAATGAATCATGTATTCTCTCTCTGACCCGCCGGGGGTGACTTCACCTATTTTTTTTTCGATCAGTCTGATTGACAACTAATACTGGCATAGATGGGCGTGTCCTTGAGCTCGCAGTCAGGCTCCACACCCTCATCTCCAAATATGATCAGTTCTGAGGCAAGCTGAAATCTGAGAGGATGGAGCTTTAAAGTGAGGACGTCCAGCACACAGGCCTCTATTGTCTGCACAGGAGGTGTGTGTGTGTGTCACGTCTTGATCAAACGTCATGTATTGTTTAACTCACATGTGACTCTTATGTGTCACTAGAAGTTGAATCTGACTCTCTCTCTCTCTCTCTCTCTCTCTCGGTGACTTGGAGCTGTGATGTCACCGTGAACCCACTCAGACCACCGTCCTCTGTTCACTTCATTGTCTCTCTCTCGTCCCACGCTCGGGTTCCTCTCTCTCTCTCTCTCCTTTCATCCGTGACTCAGCTCCCTCAGATCCACGAGATCAAGCTCTGACTCGAGAGAAATCACTTGACTGTGAAGTTCTTGCTCCCCAGAGGATGACTCCTCCGCTTTAAAGTTATACATCCTCCATGTTCGTAGATGGGACTCTAACAAGAGAATCTCTTATATGATCTTCATCAGTGACTGATCACATTAAAACAGGAGACGTCATGATTGACAGCTGACGCTGTCTACTCCTGACTGGCGGAGCATGTCGGCGAGACCTCGCCTGCGTCTAAGCCAGAAAACTCAGTATAAATAATCCAGTGACACTTCTCCGCATGTCTGGTTAATGTGTTCTCTCCCTTGGCATCAGCGCTAATGATCCGCCAGCGGCAGCCACAGCAAAGCCTCATGGGAGCCGGGAAACTACAGAGAAAATCATGAGTCATTAATTCAGCATCGCCAGGGGATTATTTAAAGGGACATTTCATCACTTTTCAAAACACAACGAGGAAACCGATGCCCATTAACATGCACAGTAAATCTGATATTAATGTATTCAGATGTTAGTTGGTATGATGATTTATAACTTTAACACATAACTTCAGTTTACACACAACTTCACTTCTTGTTCTGATCAGTTCTTTGCTCTGCCATGACTCGGCTGCCTGACATTGAACAAACACACAACATGGGAACATCATCAATGTTGTGAGGTAAAGATGAGAAAATGTGGACGTGAGTGTTCAGTTTCCCATCTCGTGTCTTCAGGTGTATAAAGTTAATAAAGACTCTTTACTCACAGTTAAGTCCAGAGTCTCAGGTACGGCTCCGACACGTGAGGAACCAAACAGGAGTGGTGGAAGGAGCAGGGTGTTTGAAGGGTTCACCAGGTGAGCGCTTCAGGGACAGGAAACTCACCAAGCGACCCGGAAGTGGAAAAAAAATGAAAGACTGGTGTTCACAAAATAAAACAGGAAGTGACGAAATTAAAATAGCTGCACTCCACATTTTTTAATAATCAAAATTAACTTTGTCAATTTAGACTTTTCTCAAGAAAAGTTACAAAAACTGAAATTAAAACTTAGTCGTACATAAGTTTGGTTCAGTTTGGTCCATGTCCCATCTGACAACGTAGAGGAGACCATCCATGACCTACACAGCCACCAGGGGGCGAGCCAGGCGGTTTGGCTTCATTTTTTGGAGCTGTCATGTTATCCATCTTTATTTACACACACACACTGGTTGATTTGTAGTCTCTTCAAGAAAATATATACTGATGGTTGAGAGAGGAAGGAACAGAGTCAAGGAGAGAGAGAGAGAGAGAGAGAGAGAGAGAGAAATGGTAGGAGGAGGAGGAGGAGTCAGACTGAAGGTGAACACAGGGACTCTCTCTCTCTCTTTCCATCAGACCGACACACGACGCTCAGCTGCCGGAGTCAGAGACACGGGGACCGGAGCAGAGGACGCAGGACGCAGGGGACAGCCTCTGGAGACAGCCTCAGGGGACAGACTCAGATTGTTGTCCTCATGCTGTGTGTGGAGACGGCTGTGGGAGACAGAGAGAGGAGGTGCGCCAGTGCAGATCCATCTCAGGTGAGTTTGGAGACCCGATGTCTGTCACAGTGACGTCACCTCATCATTGATCCGGTTCCATCCAGCGCGTCTTGTCGTTGCGTAACGTTGAAATCGATCCGTGCGTGTTGGGTGATTTGACTCAGAGGCGTTTCAGTTTTACTCCCGGGGACACAGTAAGGGCTGTCCCCTGACACTGACCCTGAAACACGGGGGACAGGCCCCGCGCAGGACCCGGAGGACAGGGGGTCAGGGTCACAGCCCGGGAGGGAACCTTGAGGTCAGTGGATAGAGACCGGCTGCAGAAAACATGACAGACAACATTATTATTATTATTATTATTATTATTATTATTATTATTATTGTTATAATTTGGAGGTGTTAAAATTAAATGGCAAAAATTAGTTGTAGTTTAGAATTTGTTGAGGTCTTCACACCAAATATTATTATTATTATTATTATTATTGTGTATGTAACTTTTTGTTTTATTTATTTATTTATATTTATTTCACTTTATTGATAAATAAAAGAAAACAATCAGAACCCACAGGACCACAGGGTCCTGCAAACAGAACGCTGCCTTGCTCAAGGACACGTCAACACACTGACGCACACCAACCAACATGTGTTAGCCATGTTAGCTTAGCGGAAGTGAACAGAGGAGGAAATCTGACACAACCCAGTGACTAAAGGGTTAAAGTGCTCACGTCCATGATGATGT
Organism: Pseudorhombus dupliciocellatus; assembly: GCA_016785235.1. NCBI lineage: Eukaryota > Metazoa > Chordata > Actinopteri > Pleuronectiformes > Paralichthyidae > Pseudorhombus > Pseudorhombus dupliciocellatus. The sequence goes on from JAFBJW010000183.1 coordinate 1,165,967, forward strand.
GCTGAGCGACCAAAAGAATGCAAAGACTCATGGGAAAAATACTGTGTAAGATGTAATCAGTGGATCTTGAGTGAAAGGTGCTGACAGGAGGAGGGGGAGGAGCCTGTCGTCCTTCACACTGACCCCTTGACGTCTGAACCCGAGAGAATCCCTTTCTTACTGAGGCGAGTTTGTTCGACAACTTATTGTAAAAGTCCTGTACTGCAGCCAGCCACCAGGGGGCGACTGAGACGTCACCTCTTCACTGAAGGTTCCGGATGTTACCCGTTGTTACATGTGTTGGATTATTTCCTTCTAATTCTTCTGATTCTCTTTTGGATCTAATTTTCTTTCCTGTAAATCAGCTTCAAAATCCAAATTTGTTTCCTTAAAGCACAGATATAAATAGAGCGTGATGCACATGTGGAGGTTGAGTGCGTTTCTGTCGCAGGAGGCGTGGGGGGGTTAACGCGGCTCGTTTCCATATCAGTCCTCACAGAGACGTCAGCGGCGGTGCACTCTCGTTGAAGGCCCCCTGCTGCTGAATCACCGCAGCCGAACAGTTTCAAATTACAGCGGACACAGGGGTGTGATTCCCAGAGGGGCCGTGGAGGTGGAGGATGAAAAGACGATGACACAAACACTGGGCTGCACTCGGGCTATAAATGTAACCGCAATTCAGAACGAGAATAAAACACAGACGTCAAAGTTTTATTTGAGGGATAAAGAGAAAATTTGAAGGTGTCACCAGAGAACAACAGAGAAGAACCAGAGATGGAGGAATCCTCTTCCTCCAGAAATGAAGCCAAACTTTCTTGGAGATATCGGGTGACGTCGTAAATAAACTAAACTAATCAGAAACACTTGAATGTCTGTGAGAAAAGAACCAGCTGAAACAACAGAATCATCTTTTATAAACATTTTCTTTATGTGGTCCGTATCCTGTCTGCTAACATGGAGGAGGAGGAGAGGTTTAAGCTATCGCCAACCAGTGAAATAAGCCTGAAATATGGAAACAATAAGAACACACACGTGCGCGCACTCACACACACACACCTCTGAGGTCATGGTCCTGAACATCTGAGGTCACCGGCCTCTCTTGTATCTCTCTGTCCTTTGATAATCTGACGATGGCGTCCTCTCCTCCCTGTGTCTTTGTAGAGCAGCGTGACACAGAGGAGTCCCGTCGGGATCTGAGACGGAGGAATTCTGGTCCCAGAGAAGCAGGCCAACCCCCCCATCTTCCTGAAGGGACCAGCTGTTTGACTTCTCTGGGCTGAACTGGTCCCATCACCTCTCTTCGCCTCAGATCAGCTGACCTTGCGTCACGTGATGATGTCACTACCTATTTTTCTTTCGTCAGAAAAGACAAAATAATTTTTCTCTCCAAGATCCTGCCACAGAGTTTATCTCCGGATTCAACTGAGATGGTCTCAGCTGCTGGAGTTCATTTCTCCAAACTGTGGACGTGCAGAGGATGATGGTTTTAAATGACCCATGATTCACTGACCTGTAAACTAGAAGACTGAATTTAAATATTAAGTTGAAGATGTTTTTTACGCGACTCAGTAACATGTGACACATCAGAGCTCAAAAGGATCTTTTTCTTTTTCCATTTTTCCATCTGTTTCTTTAACCAAGCAGTTTCAGAAGTTCTGCTCATTTGAGGGAAATCACGCTTCAGGTGATCTTGTCAGAGAACCCAAAGATCGTTGATTCACCGCCATCCTCGGATTATTTTCATCCAAAGTGTGTCACACTTAGTCGTCGTGACTCTGGTGAGACGAATCATTTCTTGTGTGTAATCTGAAACCGACCTCGAGGGGAACTCGCCGCCTGCCCCTGCCATGGTGATGTCGCAGGGCACCTACACCTTCCTGGCCTGCTTCTCCGGCTTCTGGTTGGTCTGGGCCCTCATCGTCATGCTCTGCTGTTTCTGCAGCTTCCTGCAGCGGCGGCTGAAGCGGCGCCGCGAGGAGCGCCTCAGGGAGCAATGCCTGCGAACTGCAGAGATGGAGCCGCTCAGCTGTCAACCCGCGGGATACCTGCCTCCTCCTCCTCCTCCTCCCCAGCAGCCGCCGCCGCCTCCGCAGCTTTCCAGAGAGGCGCCGCAGTTCTGTCCTCCTCACGCCCTGTCGCCGCCGCTTCCTCTGCCAGTCCCTCATCCGCTGCCGCAGGCGACCTGGGTCAGCATGCCAGGTAACAATGTTAAACGCTTCTTTCGTGAGTGTTACGATGATGCTTGATGTTTGATTTATTCGGCACAGTCAGATACACAGATGTTTGATTGACGTGTGCTTGACTGACCCTGACCTTGGTCAGAAAAAAGCTTTTGCACTGACAGGCGTGTCAGCAGGTCACAAACGAAAGTGAAGTGGGGAATGATGCCTGAACGACAGGAAACATCGTCCTCTGGAGTTTATGTGTCTTCAGTCTTCTTCAATAGCTGATATTCACTTGTTCATCTGATTGACAGCTGGACGATGACATTGTGTCGTTAAGCTAAGCTTTATTCTGGATCCTCCATTAGAGTCTGAAGTCACCACAGGTCGTCTCAGGAGCACATTCACCTGAGAGATCTTTAATCCACCAGTCCAAGTGTGCCCAGTGTGTTCCATTCTTCTAGGTTTTTACCAGGTTTTTACTTAAAACTTCAATCAAAGTTCAAAACACCAGAGAAGTCGGATTTTAGACGGAGTGCGGGACAGTGGGGGGGGTTCACCCAGTGTCAGATTGTTTTTAGACTCTTGGTTCCCAGCCTCCACCTCCCTGCCTGCCGGGCAGCGTTCCCCTGCGGGGCGTTATGGTGACAGCTGCTGCTGAGGCGTGGGCGGTGATTGTGGAGGCTGAGCGCTGACGAGTAACAACACGATGGATTGAAACGAGCGGCAGCACAGCTGGGAGCACGAGCGCAAGTTTATTTTCCCATGATATTTAAGAAGTGATTCATCATTGTAATCACGCTGGAGCGTTGTGGAGCGACGCAGTGATCGATGTAAAACACTGTTGTGTTTTCAGTGTTTACTGAACCAACCTGAAGTTATTTTAATTTTTAAGACATGATTTTCATTCTCATTAGGCAGAAAATTAATTTAGACAAATTAAAATGCAAATGAACAACTCCCAGAAAACTGCACAGGTCCCATTTCTTAAGATGAAGAATCATAATTTCAATATTTTGGATCTGACACAAAACAAAATCTAACAGCGGAGTTGGTGAATGAGAGGAGACAAACGTCCCTCGGGGACTTTGTCAGATTTCAGAAAGCCTCGATCCTGGAGGGAGTAGAATTCCGTCTTTTAACAAATATTTTAGTTTCCCACAACTTCCTGTCCGCGCTGAACATTTAATCTGATGGTAACAACAGCTAGCAGCTAACACTTAGCCAGGATGAAGAGCTGAACTTTACCTAACAGGTAGGAGGCGTGTGGCTCCGCCTACTCTGACCTCTTTGTCAGCATGACAGGCAACAACCACGTTAGTGTAATGATGCTGGTGTTGGCGTGAATCTGAAACTGAGCGATGTGCATCGCTTTGGGAAATATGACTCAAGGCTTTGCCGTAAAAAAATCACGACACGTTGGAAACGCTGGACGTCAGAACTGCGTCGTGATGATATGGAGGTGGGCGTGCCGGCTCATGTGGAGACAAAGAATGACTAGGAACTCAGGTTCAGATGAATGTGAGTCGGAGGAAAAGAGCATCAGCTGCTGGAGAAGATGTTTTAACGAGCAGAGCCCGACAGAGACGGTGAAACAAAAGGTTGCTGGAGCCGCGGTCACAGAGCAGACTGATGAACAGCTTCAGTTTCCAGGCAGCAGCCGAGCTACAGGAGAGGAAGGTGCCGACCAGCTGAGCCAGGAGCTGGGGCCCAAAGAGAGAAGCTGGATTTCATATATATACATATGTCTCTACCACAGGCATGCTGCTTGGCCTCTGAACATACACGTGTGATCCTGTAACCATGACTAACACCATCCTGAGCTCTACACGTCACGGATCAGTTCCCATCGTGTTCTTGCTTCAGACGCTCGTGGTGGAAACGTGGTGGCGTTTGTTTCTCCAGAGCTGATGTTTATTTAAAGCAGCTCGGCAGAGTTAGGACAGAGTGGCTTCTGTGATGGAGCTCCATGGCAACGGATCAACAAACATCTGTTGATCCCCGACTCCGCAAACAAACAAACCTCCTCTGCAGATTTATGGGGGATTCAGAGCGAAGCTCGAGATTAACCCGAGCCTCCGTTCTCTTCTTCTGTCCTCAGACGCAGATCTGCTTGGGAAGCCGCCATGCTATGAGGAGGCCGTCCTGATGGAGGATCCTCCTCCACCCTACAGTGAAGTCTTGGCCGACCACCGCGGGGGCACGTATCTGAAGCCCGCCCCGCACCGTGCAGCTCCACCTTCTCTCAGGGAGCGCCAGGACCCCGGCGCCGCATTCACGTCGGAGACCAGCAAGCTTCCTGCAGCGACCGTGTTCCCTGGGCGAGGGTACTCCTCCCTGATCCGCCTGCCTTCATCGCAGCGCTGGGACTCCCTGGGCCATCTCCTGTCCAACATGGACTTGAACCACAACAGCCTCACGCCACCGGGGGCGTGCTCCCTGCAGGCTGCCGTCCCTATGGCAACCATGCCCCGCCGCGAGCCCAGGGCTCAGCATGACAGACTCGGGATCAGAGGCGGAATACAGAGACTTCATGGAGGGGTTCCAGGACTTGAAGGGGGGTTGTCGGGATTCCAAGGGGAATTCCAGGGGCTTCAGGGGGTTCACAGACTGAGGGGACTGGAGTCTAGCTGTGGCCTTCCCACAGCCTTCCCTCTGCTGGGCCGGAGCACGGCAGTTTAGACCTGCATGTTTCCCAATCTGCTAAAAAGTCTGTCCATCTCTGAAGAGCCTCACTCAGGAGATGTTTACTGACAGATGCGCGGCCGCCTCCATCAGACTTTCATTCCCCAAAGAGATGGAAGAGGGTTAAAGTGCTGCCCTGTGAGCGAGGCGTCACCGGCCATGCCCGCGCTGTGGCCTTGGAGCTCTGCATGCACGAGTGTGGGTAAAACAGGAAATAACACTGCGTGTTGAGTCACGGAGGCGTCCTGGTGTCACATCGATGTTAATCGAGTCACAGTGTTTTCAAAGGGAAAAGAGTCTGTAATGAGGTGGAGGACGAAATGAGCAGCGAGCGCCGCTGCGTCGGAACATTTCATCCACGCCCCTCCGCCTTTATTCCATCGTGCCTCCTCGTTTCAAGTGGCCCTCTCGCTCTCTCCATCCATCTCCTCTTTCTGCGCCCCAGCAACCTATTGTACTGTAGTGTCTGCTGTTGCCATGGCACCCGGGAACTGTCTGTTGCCCACGACGACATCCCCTCTTTTTATCTGCTCTGATTTTTGAACGTTCTGTTCGCAGCTTGCCTCGTCTCAAGGACCGTGAGCATTCACAGTGAGAACAGAACTGGCACCGGCCTTCGCAGACTTTTTTTTCACAGAGCACGGCGGCAAACAAACTGGACAGGATTGTATTTTGTAACACGCTGCTTTGTTAACATCAGTGTCTTCTTTGACTAGTTCAGCCTGGAAGTCAAGGAAGGAATGAAGTCAACTGAGCCCAATTTTTCACGTACAGATTTCTGATCATTCTTTTAAGCCTTGTGACAAACACCGTCCCTCTCGTGGAATAAAAACATCTTCGCCTACCGACCTGCGTCGTCCTCTGATTTATCGACCAGTGTTAGAGGGCTCTTAACAAGCAGGCAAATTCCAGAAATTCTTATTTGACTGTTGCTACGTGCTCCACTGAGAGTACTATTCCAGTTTCTATTTCAACAAAAGTAATTGTGTGTCTGGGATTAATTCCACGTCCACAACAAACCATAATGGTTTGCACCTTCGTCTCCTCACTGGTCCGCTGGAGGGACGAGGCCTGGGCCTGGAAGCTTTTGCATAATTCCGGCTGACACGCCGCCAGGCATGGTTCATACAAATGTCGGCCATAGAGGAGGATGAGGAAGTCTGGAAGACTGGCGAAGAGTTTCAGGAGCTTCCGCGTGTCTGTGCAGGAGAGACGCTGACCTAAGATGGGGAGAAAATGAAACCACACGTTAAGTCTCCGTTGAGAATGAGTCGGGTTAGTGTTCGGGCCACAGTGGGCCCTGACCCTACAGCACCACGTCCAGCACAGTGTCGGTACTTTCACTGACAGAGGCTCAGTTGTGGTCAAGTCGTGTCCTCAGACTTTAGAGGGAGGGACGTGTAAAAATACTTCACAGACACTCCAGGAAGCTGTCAGTCATCTTAGTCAGTGTCTTATTTTGTATTTGCATGATCACTACGACAGCTTCAGGGAGTTGATTCACTGGTAATCAAACATTACGTGGTTGCACCTTCAGATAAATATTTCTTGGCCTTGAGAACCCTGAGAAAATGATGACGCAACCCGATCCGAGCATCTGAGTTTTAGGTTGTGATGTTCACCACGAAGACAAACTGTTGAGTCAAGGTTATATAAAGAGAGTGAGATTCAGTTTCCTCAACGACAAACCTCTTCAGTTATGAAACAGCTTTAGAAAGCAACAGCTCCTCAGATCGTCCCTGCAGCGTGGTGTTCGTCACACATGACAGAGAATGGATTTCATAATCTCCATTTGAGTTTTGACGAACCTTCAGTCTGACCAAGTGAGCAAACTTGTGAAGCTCATCGTGTGCTACCATGTTTTCAAAAGCTACAAATATGTAGCTCACGTTAGATGAAAAGCACAAGCTCTGACTTAGCTACCTGAACTGACTTAGCTTGTTTAGCTAAAAGTGTGTCGCTAACGTTAGCTCATTTTATCTGCTCAGCCTGTGAATGTATTGCTAATGTGGAATAAGGAACGTTCTTCACTTGATTCAAAATGTTTAAAGACGTTTTTCAGAACTGACCTGAACCTTACACAGGAAATAAATAAATTCTGATGTTCTCACTCGCTCGTTGCCGCCATTGCCTCTTTAAAACATTAACTCACTGAAGCGCAGTGAATCCTGGGATGTGTTGTGCTGGGAAGCGTTTTGTTTTGTTTTATGAGTTTGATGCTCAGTGTGTCTCCGTCACATTTTCTCCATCAAACCTCGGCTCTCATATCAGGCTCCAAGAGAATTTGTGAGAGGTCGTGTTGCCTGGCAACGTGCTCTGCCTTGTTTACATGTGTTAAAGAGAGAACATCAGCCCCCCCCCCCCCCCCCCCCCCCCCCCCCCCCCCCCCCCCCCCCAAACACTCTGTTACATCACCACGGCAACTGCTGCTTCTTCCTGTCTCTGCTGGCGTTGTCCCGCTGTCATCGTAACATTCCCCTCAGCTGCGACGTGAGAAGAACACATGATGAGCGTTAAATAAAAAATGTCCTGAATCAAACTTTATTGACAGTGAAGCACCAAACATTTATCTCAGGGTTCTATCAAAGAGCCTGCACACACACAGTCTACAGAGAGTGCAGCTAACGTGGAAGTGTCTGAAAGCTGTAGTATGTGTAGCCCCCAGCAGGGGGCGACTCCTCTGGTAGTTTTTTGGAGTCTATAAAATAACTCCTCCCCCCTGCTCCTCCATATATGGTCACATTTGGTTTCAAAAACCTAAGATGGCGTCAGACAACGAACTGAAGCTTGAGCTCTCAAACCGACTGTTGCTCAGTCACATTTACGTATATATATATATATATTTTAAATTCACCAGCATTTAAGACTTCAAGATTTCACGTCTTCTTGGGTCAGGGTCTGTGGTTGCACACATTTGGATTTCCTGCTGTGGGGTCAGTACCTGCCCTCCTCTCCTCGTCTCTCCCTTCACTGAGCCTCCGTTACATAAATCCATGCACACCATGTGATGCCTGTGATCTTCAGCAGAACAAGGGATCAGCTGAGGCAGAAACCAGAAATCCAATATCAGGACGAGTTTACACAACAGACTGAGAGGAGGCGCTCCTTCTATACTGCCTGTCCAAAATAGAGCCTGAGAGAAGGAACAGGAACATTCTTGTAAATGACAGATGATACTTACCTTAAAGAAGAAATCCTGAACACAGCTGGTTCCTGGAGTCGTGAAGGAAACTGTGCCAAAGATGGACGTTGAGGTTTGGGCCCCCACATGATTTAGGGATCGGCCTTCATACAGACACCACGTTAACTCCGATAGCCTCTATACCTGCAGAGACATGCTCTGTCCCAGCAGCAGCCTGGGCTGGATCATATACTCAACAATAAAAAAACCCTGAAATCTTTGATGATAGGAGGAGGAAGAGTTACTGCAACACTTTACTTTATAAACGGCATAAAAACATAGACACAGTAATTTAGTTCTTTATAAATGTTGCTATATTTACTGTGTTTCCTGTTGACCTTGTGTCTTGGAGGAAGGTGAGAATAAAAACCTCTCGAACCTGAAAGACACTCGACTTGGCGTCTCTGTAATCACGACTCATTTCCTCTGATTCACAAATGATTAGAGGAGGCCTCTCCCCGACCGTCTCAACACCCTGATTGGACGACCTTGGGCTGCTACAACATGTCTGCCTGATTTCAGTTACATTTTTATTTTCTAGCGTCTCTTGGTCCGAGGTTCAAAGACAGCGCCTATTCGATTTGGTTCAATTAATTCAATCAGTTGAAACTATTAACGTGTAAACGACTCCTAATCAAACATTTTAATGGATGGGCAGAGTGGTGGAGACACTTTGTCTGAACTGATGTTTATTATGAACAGAGACAGGAGGACAGGAAGTGACAGTGCAGAGAGAAGGCGATACGGTGGCGCCATCTACCGGTGGACATGTAAACTGCGTGAGGATGAGGATGATTTCTTCATCACATCAACCAGCAGCTTCACACAAGGAACAAACAGAAGTTCTCCCTGACTTCAACAAGAAATATGATATGAATGGTTATATTATTATTATTGTGAATAATGTTTCATCCTCCTCTGTCATCCAGGATCTGAGTGGGGGATGCTCTTATTTTGTTAAATGAGAAGAACCCCTGTGTTGACGTCTCACCTCTTTAGAGAAAGCATCCAGAAGTTTCCAAACGTGAAGGCAGAGGCAGAAAAGAACAGAGCGGAGGTGGAGTTACAAGCCATTTAATCTTGAATTCAGTCGTAAAATCATACAAAAGGAGTGAAAAAGGTTGACAGGGATCCACAGTCCGACGTGATTCAGGAGCTTCAGATACACCGGAATAAATAAAAGATTTCACCGTGTTCGTTTCTGTTTCTTTTAGCGCTAAATACAAGATTAAGTGACTTGCTGAGTGTTGGAGGGAGCAGGGAGGGAAGGGAGGAGGTGAAAAAGAGGAGAGAAAAGAAAGAGGGAGTGAAGAAGAGAAACACAGGAGCTGTAATGATCCACTGTATTAGTTTTATAATGTGTTATTAAAGCACTACAGAGCTGGTGTGTGTGTGTCGGCCACCCGCCGCCCCGCCGCCGCCACACTCGCCACCATCATCTCTAATATGCAGCAGTGCTACGTTAACGTGTCATAACTCATGTACACAAACAAACGTCCCCCCGAGCCGTTACATCTGCATTGCAAGAAAAAAAAGAAAGAAGAAAAACAAATAAATAAAATAACAAACACAGAAAGTCAAACAGAACCCGAACGTCTTCTTCTGTGGCTACGTTTTGTTTCTCTAAAAGGATTATACACAAGTAGTTTGATGCAAGACTTGTTATTATTTCTTTGTTTGTGTTTTCTTTTTTTAGAAAAAAATCGGTTTCTTCATGAAGCGCACTTCCTACTTCCTCCTCTTGGTCCAATGGGCGGCGTCCGATTGGTCGGTTAGTCGTCGTCATCATCGACCACGGGATCTGTGTCCCAGCACGTAATGTCAATCTCTGAAAACACACACACACACACATTTTGTTGACCAACACATTAACCTGAAGGTCAACATCGCTTTCTTTTATTTTGAAGGATCTCACCTGGTGGCTTGTTATAAAACACCGGTGCTGGTTTGGCTGAGGAATCCTCTGATTGGCCGAACTCTTCCTCCTGTGATTGGCTGAAGTATCCTTCGCTCGCCTACGAGTCGACAGAGAAACAAAAACTTTAATGAATGAAAAACCTGAGATTGAATCAGTGACGTTAAACGAAACGTATCTGACCTGCGTCCCTTCTTTCAGCAGCGTCTCCCCATTGGTCATCAGAAGCTGTCCGTCATCCGGCTCCTGCCCCTCCCCGGACACGTGCTGCAGTGCATGCTGGTAGCTGAGGGTCATCTGGTCGGAGCCCGTCACGTCCACCAGACTGGAGGGGTCGTCCTCGGCGCCGGTGCCCGAGCAGAAAGAGCCGTCCATCATCTCGTCAAAGCTGAGGAGGGGCTGAGGTCGGCTGGCGCCGGCACTGGGCAGGACGGTGTCGTCGCCCATCAGGTCCACCAGGTTGGAGGACTGGGAGGTCTGGGAGGGGTTGGCGGGGGGGTCCGAGCTGCTGTCCCACAGGTTGACCAGTCGGTCCGTCCCAGACTCCCACACAGAGAAGGTGGAGGAGTCGCGGGCCTGGGGGGCGACGCTCTGCACAGGCTTTGAGGGCGGGGACTCCTGGACCGCCGGCTTCTGATCCCGTTTTGGCACCGAGTCTGGTGACGGCAGGAAGAACGGAAACAATCAGTGTCTGTGTCACAAACTGATTCTTCATGGGTTCGTTTCCTCGACTCTCACCCCACACGTCTCTCTCGTCCTCCTCTCGGGTCACGTCCTCTTTGATGGCTGTGGTGACAATTTTTGGGATGGGCGACCCGGCGGCCATGTTTTCCTCTGTGCTCGCTTCATGGTCATCGTCCCCTGGAGGGAGACAAAGGGACAAGGACAGAACATCGTTAACGTGATTCATGAGCATCTGTTTCTGAGTCCAGTTCATGAGGAACCAACCACAGCGGTGACATCACGTCTTACTCCAACACAACAATGCACACAGTCGCAGTCCGACACTCGGAACCAGTGTCCAGACGGTCGGACTCACGGTCCACGGTTCGAGGCTCAGACACTGAACTCGTGAACTCTACACCAACACGTGGACACTTCACGGATAAGTCACGACCACGGAACGTAAACTACATCCAGAAAAAACACAGATCCACAACACACGGCCGGGTCTCAGCAGAGGACACACAATAAACCACACGTAGCGTCAACTCCACAGACGACAAATAGCAAGCGACAACAAACACGAATGCCGTCGCACAAACACTCACAAGCAGGTTGGTCACCAGGAGAAGAGTGTGTGTGTGTGTGTGTGTGTGTGTGTGTGTGTGTTGGGTCCAGCAGCAGAAGCATGACATTGAGGATCAGAAGAGGACGGAGGTGAGATTTTAGTTTCAGCTCGAGAAGAATCACACTTCTAATGCTTTCTAATAAATCATTAAACATCATTAAAGAAGAGACGTTAATAAAAGTGAAGATCAGAGCGGACGACGCAACAACGATCACACAAAACAACAAGGTTTTCTTCATGGACTCAGCTAATTAACGTGTTAGCACGTTAGCCTGTTAGCTACTGAGTACAGACAGTTAGCCGATTAGAGCTTGAGTTGAGACAAAGAATTTAAATTGACGTTTAACAAATTTATATGTGACGATATTGTCATGTTTTAAATGTTTCGTTACGGACTGTCAATAAAGATGGCTGCCATGTCAGCTTCCAAAAGTGAAGCCAAGGTTGTCCAGCCGCCCCCTGGTGGCCAGATGCAGTATAAGTCATGTATGTGTTCAAAAATAACTTTATGTGAACAACTGGACCCGAGAGCCTTCGAGTTTAGATGCAACAAGACATCTGGACACAGAGTCCAAAACTTCTTCTTCCTAAAAACGAGGGATCAGACGGCGTCTGTTCCATGAAGGAAAACTTTCCGAGGAGAAGATCTGGGTTCTAATGTCCATCTGTCCTTCCTCTTTTTCCCCCTCCTCTTCATCGTCTGTGGTTTATTGGTCATGTGCTGTACCTACCGGCGGGCTGCGTCTGTGCGTGTGGCGGCGTGCGGAGGGGCGAGGCGCCCCGCGGTGGACTGCAGGGACTGTGCTGCTGCTTCAAAAATGGGCTGTCCAAACGGCCTGGACACGGTCAGGACGACAAAGACACACACACACACAAGTATGCACACGCACACACACGTATGACAAAGACACAAAGCGACGCACGAGGGCAGAAAAGATGTGGGAAGATGGACGAGACAAGACAGACGGACAGTAAAAGAGAGAGAGAGGTTAGAAGGGGGGAAGATGTTTAGTCCCAGAAGGAAAACAGAGAAGAAAGAGAGAGGGAAGAGGAGGTGAAGACAAACATGAGTGAGAAAGGTGAGAGAGAGAAATAGAGAGAAGTGTTAGTGTCGACCGGAAGAGACATAGACGATGTTTTTATCGTCAAAACCACTGAACCAGTTTCAGGTGAACGGAAGAGAAACAGCCCGAGAACAGCTCGTTAAATATCGACGTGACTAACAAGCTGGACGTGAAACAGAATCTAAACCATGTGGGACCCAGAGGAGTCTGACAGCCTGCAGCACCAGGATTCAATTCATGAATCTCTCAACGACAAACTCCCAACGTCCAAAACCGTTGCTGGAGCAAAAACATCTTAAAAACCAGTGACGAATAAACGTCTGTGACTCGAATGAAGAGTCAAGCTCATATAAACGACCAGCTGCAACTCTAATTCTCGTGAATCTACGTGACGACCGTAACATCCTCAGCTCACAGAGGCAGTTTATGCTTTACCGGTCCTGTGGACGGAGACTGGCGAGGTGTCCACGCTGATGGTCATGGCTCGTTCCTTCAGCTTGAAAAACTCTCGGGGGTTTCCTGACCGCTGGGCGATGATGGCCTTCGCCTCCTGCAGACAAACACCGATGACACAGGCGTCAGGTTCCTGGAGCAGCTGATGAAACTATCAACAACAATAAATCTAACATATATCTATAAATCTATAAATCACTGGTCACTTTGTTTGGGACTCACCTCCACCTCCGACTCCTTCTTGTCCAGGTTCAGCTCTTCGATGCTCGGCTCTGTCGCCTGCGCAGAGAATAAAAAACGGAATGAATAATCATGTAAACAGGAATAAAATCATTTCAATCCAGAGTCAGGAAGAAGCTGTTACAGAGCACCACCAGCAGGGGGCGACCGAGACTATGAAGTATTGAACCAAAGCAACAATTGACTTATTATTGACTAGTTATTGTTTCAGTCTGTCCAGTTTTAATTTGATTCTTTTTGTTTAAAGCATGTTGATGTTTCAGATTCTTTCATATTTTCCTGTTGCCAAACAGTTTTCTGCTCTTTCTGCCGACGTGACGTTAAAACAACAGCGATGTTTCATTGGAGAACATCCACACAGAAGCAGACGCTCTGCAGGACCCTCGATGAAGCTGCAGACGAAATGAATCTGAAACAAAACGTTTGTTTTCTTTGAGTGAACCGTCGGTTCAGCGTGGCGCTCGCTGGTTCCCGCCCCGGAGGAGTCGTCTCCTCACAGCGAGATTAGAGTTTCATCCTCTCAGATTATGTAACGATGATGATCCTCGGTTGTTGGTCCTCACTCGCTAATTAAAATCCTCCAGCAAAATAAAAACAGCTGTGACACGCACACAACCACACACACTGAGCTTAACCACCATGCTCAAACTTGAACCCCGCCGTCAGATAAATTGGTTTTATTTTGGAGTCTCAGTTTGATGTCTCCACAGGAAGTGATGTGTCACCGAGCAGAACAAACTGGAATGTGGTGGAGGTGGCAGAACCGAGACTCACGATAGTGGACTGGTTCCTCAACCTCTCTCTGGCCTCTTCTTCATCCTGCAGCTTCTTCCTGTTCTCACACAAGAGAAACGTCATCAGAGAATAATCAACGCAGCTAAAAGGACAGGGAAAATAAAGATGGACGCCACTCTGTGTTGATGACATCATTTGGTTATTGATGATGCACTGGAAACAAGGTCCCGCCCACACATGTGCTGGACAAATCCTGAATCAGCATTAGCTGTCAATCATGAGTCTCCCCCTGTTTTGTGACAAGAACGAGCTCGAACGACAGAAAGGCAGGTTCTGAGGAGGCGGGGTCATGTCGTCCATCTTTATTTTCGGTTGAGCATCAGACTGTGTGGTCATGATGATGAAGCGTTGACCTCTGACCTCTGTGTCCCCTCCTCACCTGTGATCCTCGATCTGACGCTCCCTCTCTCGGTACCGCTGCTCTCGGTTCTCCTGCTCTTTCCTCTCCAGCTCCATCCGCTCCTCCTCGAAGCGCTGACGCTCCTCCGCCTGTTTCTTTCGCTCCTCCTCCTTCCTCAGCTCCTCCTCTCGCTGCCAACACACGCACAGTTAAACATACGGTTCGGTTTCTTGCACAAGGAGTGATACTGCAGGATCGAACGCCTCACTCGTGGTTTCCCTCCATCCTTTTCCTCCCTCTCCTTACGTACCTTGGCCTGCTCCCAAAACTCCTCTCGATTGATTTTCTTCATCTCGATCTCTGCGTTGGTTTTCTGGTAAACTGTCCCCTACATCAGCAGAACAGGAGGGGGGGGAGGGGGGTTAGGGTCAGCGTGTAAATTACTTTTACAGGTGAGAAGAGTTTCCACTCTCTGTGATTTAAAGTCCCTCTTATAAAGAACATTATGTTTTACACAGAGTCACTGCAGCTCTGTGTGTGTGTGTTTGTGTGTGTGCGTTCGCACCACGTCTCCGTGCTCGTCCTCTCTGGTTTTCAGGCGGCTCAGCACCGGACTCGCCACCGCTGCCGTCCCGTTGGTCAGCCGCTGCCCGATGGCTGAAGGGTCAATGTCGTCCAGACTGCTGGCGTTGATGATGACCTCCACGCCCTGAGACACACACACACACACACACTGCCTCATTATTTCATTTCACTAGAGATTGAATATAATAGCATAATGATAATTATAATATGGCGTAGGCTGATGTGGTTCCATATTTGTACAGTCTGGAAATCAAAGGTCCACTTGGCTTCGTTCAAAGGTTCAGATGAAGGTGACAAATAGAGGAAGAGGAGGTTCCCATGAACACAGAGTGTTCATACACTGAAGGGTCCAAGCTGTGTGGGAGGCCACTTCCATTAATGACACTTCAACACACACACACACAGTTGGGCTTTTAGCTGGAAAATCTCGATCTTTGATCTTCATCTTTTTATCTTCTCTACAAATCCATAAATACACTCAGGCAGGAGTGCAGGTGTGAAACACACACACTCTCGATGTGTGAAGGGATTGTCATCCAGCTCAGAGAGATTACTTTATAAAGTGGAGGTATTAGTCACACACACATGCGCGGTCTCTTGATCCTCCCACAGGTTTAACGCAGCAGCTTCATTTTCCAAAGAGAACTGAAAACAAAATGAGGATGAACCAAACTGAATCATTGTTTGACAATAAAAAAAAAAAAAACCTGAACTCTGAGTGACCTGCAGGTAAGTGATGGACCACACACTTCCAAGTCAAATAAAAATGTTCCTCCTGCCAGAGGGAGGCGGTAGCACGGCTCACTGCTCCTCACAGAGTTTATCGAGTGTCTGACCTGGAAGAATTCTGCGATGGTGGCGACGTGGCTGGCACAGGCACACTTCCTGGCGTCCGGCACGTCTTCCCCCACCTGCGAGGACCGAGGCGGGTTGTTAGATCATCAAAAAACAAAGA
Source organism: Pseudorhombus dupliciocellatus (assembly GCA_016785235.1). Lineage (NCBI taxonomy): Eukaryota > Metazoa > Chordata > Actinopteri > Pleuronectiformes > Paralichthyidae > Pseudorhombus > Pseudorhombus dupliciocellatus. Next base: position 1,181,612 of record JAFBJW010000183.1, read on the forward strand.
AGGAGACAGAATCAAAAGTTCTTTCCGATTTTTTTTTTTTTTTTTTTTATCCCTGAAATCGTCCACATCCTTGTCCCGCCACGGTCACTCAGCGGAACAGTTGTGACGAGCTGGATACGACTCAGCAATCACGGCTCATTCAGAGCGACACAATACAAACACAGCAAGAGGCAATTAGAGCCCGAAAGAAACGCACGTCATCAGAATTCATGGTAAATTATCTCTGAATAAAATAACTGAGCAGCCTCATCATGAAGGAGGAGGCTCAGCTGGAGACGCACAAAGGAACCAGCCTGTGTGTGTGTGTGTGTGTGTGTGTGGGTTGCGGGGGGGGTTAGTGATCTTCATCAGCAGGGTTCATTTCATTTATGTTCAGTCAGAGAAAACACTTTGCTCTTCTTCAGGTTGATGATTCTCATCAGTTTTAAAACCTGTTTTTCCTCGTTGCTGCTGCTGCTCCTCTTTGCAGCCTCTGTCTCAAACACTGTCCCTTTAAGACCCTCCCCCGATTGGTCAGCTGGAACACTCTCTCATGATTGGATAAGAAATGTGCTGCTGGAATTTCCACATCAGCCGTGACTGGTTCAGCCTCGTTAGATAAAGACATTAAAAACATCCTCTGACCCCCGATGACCCCGATATTCTCTGTTCGCAGCCTGAGGACACTTCTGCGTGTGTGTGCGCTCCCCTCCCCCCCGGCCCTGCGACTCACCCAGTTGATGAGGATGTATCGTGGCAGGGCGGCGGTCGGCTCCTTCAGGCTGCAGAAGCCGTACATCACTCTGCCACTGTCGAAGGTCAGCGTGATCTCTGGGAGGCCGCCGCCCACTTCACAGTCAGAGAGAGAGAGAGAGAGAGAGTTGTACACAGGCGTGTCCTCTAACATGCTATGTCCAACATGTGTGTGGAGACCGGGGGACTTACCTCCTGATGCTGAAAGTGTCAAATCATTGCTCTCGTCCTCGTATGTGTACAAGGCCCTGAAAGACAGAGGGACAGAGTTTGCGTTAATCATCGATGTATTATTCATTTAAGTATTACTACACACACACACAGTGACAGCTGTAACGTCCTCTGTGTCGTCGCTGTATTAACCCAGTTTTTGACCTCTGACCTCGAAGGTGAGGAGAGATTAGAGTTCTGCTCAGCTTTTAAAACGTTTGACCCAAAACAACCTGGATATTAAACCAGCCTGAGACATTCAGACCAAACAACAGGAACACTGGTATTAAAGAAAAATGCATTATTGTAATTGAGGCAGTGGAGGGGGGTCAAGGTGAACTTCATGTCCTCATCGTCTTACATCAAATAATTTAACATGAATCCCGATGGTTTCAGGGGAGAGGACATTTTATTTGACTGTGACGTTCAGGGACTGGAGGTGGATTCAAACTGAGACGCTGAAAGATTAACAAGGAGAGGGGGCAACATGTGGCACGGAGCTGGATGTTCCTGAAGGTCCCTGAAGACGACCTTTGGAAGCAGACAAACGCTGAGGACGGAGGGTCACAAACGGGAGCGGACAGAGGGGTGACTCGACAGAAATCATCAGGAGGGGGGGGAGACTGAAACATGAGGTCATCTGGTAATCCCCGGCACACACACACACACACACAAATATGAAAAACATTTTTGGCTGTGGCTCAGGTGAAGCTGGTTTGATTCCCCAGGATTAGAAATATGAAGCTTGACTCTGAGAAACAACTTCTACTAGTACTACTTAAACTACAACTACTACTACTGCTGCATCACAACAGGCGAATAGAAGCTGGAGACAAAGACGAGAGACAGCGAGGAGTGATGCTCACTTACCCTCTCCACTCTCTATAAATAATTCTCTTTAAAGCAGACAGCTGTTTATTATTCATATAAAGCCTCTGTGACCTAGAAACAACTGTGTGTGGGGGGGGGGGGGCGGGAAAAAGACATGGGGAAAGAAAAGAAAAAAATGAAGTAAAAAAAAAGTGAAAAAGACATGGGGACAGAAAAGAATAAAATGAAGTACAGAGAAAAGGGAATAAGAGGATGAGGACGGTGGCGATGATGATGAAGATGCCGTGTGCTGGACAAAGACGAGTGAGGTCAGAGGAAGGAATGAAATCAAAGAGGACGAAGGAGCGAAGAGAGAGATAATGGAGGAGAGGAGGAGGAGGGAGCAATGAAGAACAGGCTGTCAGCGCGAGAATCAAAGACGAGGGACCGAAACTCAGATAATCAACTAATCACAGGGTTCAGACATGGAGACGCCCTCGTCTGTCCAATCAGGACGCAGCTCCTCATTCACACTTATTATATGTCACACACACACACAGCACAGTGACGGAGCGGATCTAACGTTTTAAAAAGACTCAGGAGCAGAACAAACCTGCAGCAGACACATTGGTTTCTGTTATTCTGTCCACCTCCTGACAGCATCATTATCACCATCACTGTGCCGACACCCCCCCACCACACACACACACACACACGACCCAGGGAGGGGCAGGGGGGGGGGTCACCATGGCAACTGGGCAACATCCCCCATCGTTATCTGCACAACAGCAGCTAGTGACCTGAGGGATGTTAGAGGAAGGAGGGCAGAGACACAGACACACACACACACACACACACACACACACACACCTTTTTAATAGCTGTGTTTGATTAGCAGGGTACAGAACGATTTGTAAAGGGGGGCGTGAGAGAGACAAAGACGAGTCAGCAGTTTCCTCTGAGCTGAAGAGACAGACTAACAGAGGAACCTGAACGCACCACGAGGTCGACTACAGCATTCTGTGTGTGTGTGTGTGTGTGTGTTTAATGGCAGCATTTTGGGCCCCCAATGAAAGAAACTATCACATACATCAATCATTAGTTAATTTTATGGAAGGTCAAAGTTCAAATTCTACATTTGAGGTAACTGCATTTGAGGATTTTATTTTTTTAATTGCATTTTTTATTGGTGCCGATGCTTCTCTGTTGGACGGCTTCCTGTCAGAGGTCCAGCAGCACTGTAAACTGTTGCAGATTTGGACATGGAGACGACAGAAGCAGGAAAAGTTCGTCTGATGTGAACCAGATGATCCGACTCCAGGAGCAGAACGTTAATACAAGGCCAAAGTGTAAAATACAGTCGAGAACACAACGTCTGTTATCGACACAAGAATCCTACTCCCCACCCCCCCCGGTGTGCTAACAGGCGGAGGGAGCAGAGAAATATGTGCGGTTAGAGACGGACAGAACAGCGAGGGTAAATACAGACAGCCAGCAGTGAGGACAGACGTCTGAGACAGAGTGCATTGTGGGACAGGAATGAGAGAAGTGGGGGGTTGGGGGGGGTGATTAAGTGTGTTGGTCCGTGACTGTTATTCCTGCGGTCGGATGACGGAGCGAGAAACATTCGCGGTGACTTCATGTAAAAGGAATGAGGCAGGCGGACATGGAGAGGATTGTGGGTAATGTTTCAGGAAACGGTGGGTACACCACGGTCTGACTGACAGTGACTGTCCAACATTTAAGAAAATACTGGAAATAAGGGAGGTAAATAAAAGGTTGAACACTTCCTGGTTCTCAGGACTCGTCCCAGAGACCATAAAAAAAAAGATGGACGACTTGACAGCGTGTCACTCGATCAGTCCCCTCTCATGATCGATCCTGCTGGTCTCTGGACACCAAGGGACAGAGGAGACATGTCGTCCATCGTCTGTCAGTCTGTGCTCGGTCACAACGCGAAGCTTTATCTTCTGCTGCAGTTTGAATGAACTGAATGGGAACAATGTTCCATTCTTCTCCTTCACACAGACGGAGGGAGTTTACGCAGAGGTCCCGTCTCAGACTCAATCATTGTTCTCAACTCGAAAAAACAAGCGTAAGCTTAAATTAGAACATGAGCGGTAGAAGCTCTTGTCCTCGTCTGCAAGTCTTTACAGACATGTCCTCTGCTCCCGGCCCTGCACGCTGGCAGCTAATAACGGCTTCAGCAGATGGAAAGACGCGGAGCTATCTCGCCAGACCAGATGCTGCAGAGTCAGTGAAATTACCGCAGACACATTTTCCACCCGAGCTCCAAAATCTGGTGAGAAACCCGTCTCACATGTAACGAAGCAGAGAGGAGCTGAACAACAGAACAGTGAGAAAGACACGAGGTCCTGGAGAGATGTTTGCCCTCCGATGACCAGAAATCGAACACGTCGACGCCGCCTCCGCCATCCAGGAGTAGCAGAAGTTGTAAGTTTCACAAGCAAAGTGACACTGAGAGAAAAGGGAAATTATCCCTCGGCCCCTAAATAACAACTTTCATTTCTTCTTTCAGGCTCCAGACTGAGCTGCTCATCTGTGGCGCTAAAAACTGAAGTTGTAGCGTTGTTAAGCAACCAAATTACCGACTCAACTTAACAACAGACGTCAGAAGCCGAACAATGACTCTTCGTCTGGATTTGCCTCAAACTCCGGATAAAAATTATTTGACTTTATCCTGAGAGAAGAGCCGCACGCAGTATCTCACAGGAAGCCGCTGGGCGTTTATCGGAGGCATCAGCAGTCACATGACCACTTGTGAGAGATATTTTCCTCCGCGTCCAGCTCATTAAAATCTGAACGATCAGATCAGTCCAGGAAGTTCAGAAGCACTTCAGAGTCCAGAGCAGTCCTAAAAGGTCGAAGACTGTGGAGCGAGACAGTTTCAGACACTCTGGACCCTGAGGACACACACACACACACATCCTTTGTTGGCCTAATCAACTTTCTGGGGACAGGAACCAGAGAGCGATATTTAATAGTGTGTGTGTGTGTTTCAGGATTCTGGTTAAACACTGACTCAGCAGGAGAGCTGCAGTGACAGACACACTGTAACCACACACAGGCGCTGAGCCACGGGCCAGAGGTGAAGACGTCACCGGTCAGTTCACTCTGTTGTGAGTTTCAGGTTCGGCTGAAGAGTTTCAGTTCAGTTCGACCGTGGAGAGAAACTCATGAAAAAGTCTGAGGAAGAAACAAAGCCTGAGAAGAGCTGACGAAGACGAGGATGAAGAACATCTTTGTCTCCTGCTACTTGAGTTTGTGCCAGGTCGAATTCAAAAAGGTTCTGAGCAGAGTAAAGTTCTGTTTGTTTTCTGCACCCCCCCCTCCCCCCCCCCACTCGCTCGTCCAAACATCCCCTGTTCTCTCTCCTGTTTACACTCGGCCTCCGCTCACATGGCAACGGCTCAACACTGCTGGACGCTGTGGCGGTCATCGCTCGGCTCTGATTGGTGCAGAGCCGGCCCCGGGCTCAGCGGCCACAGGAAGTCCACTGTTGCCCCGTCCAGCGCACAAAGCCCGGTGTCAAGGGGCGGAGGCAGGAAGGACCTGCTGACGCCACGGCAACCGAAAATAAGATCATCTTTATCTTTATTCTGGTGCGTCATGTTTGAGTGTTGATGAGGAACATTCTGAAAGTTTAAAGGTCATTAACGTAAAGATCTTATATTTACTATTAATACTGGCCTCATCTGCCGCATTAACACAATTAACAAAAAGGGTGTGTGTGGATGTGTTACTTACACACACACACACACCTCTGATGTGGGTTCGGGCGACCAACAGCCTTTCATCCTCTCTCTCTCTCTCTCTTTCTAATTTCCGGCGTGACTGTGTGGATGGGCGGCAGCGAGCCAAAGCATCAAACACACACTTCTGTCTCGTGGGGCTCAACGAAATGTCGTCTGTCTGCAGGTCGAGGCTCAATCTGGACCTCGCCGAGACTTCCGCACAAGAGCGCACGCCGAACGTGAAGTAGGTCACGTGACATGTGGATGAACACGCCGCAGAGAGCGAATTAAAACGTGTGTGAATTCACATCTTCCTCAGCTTTAACTGGAGCGAGAGGCTGACACCACACACCTGACCCCCCCGCCACACACACACACAAATCCTACAGACAGCTCAGATCCAGCTGTGACTGACGGTTACATCATGTGACTCCTGCTGCACCAACGAGGAGTCGACTTCCTGTGCCCCCCCCCCCGGAAACACCCACTGAAATGATGTCATGCTCCAGAGAGCTGCCTCAACACACACACACACACACACACTGAAGTTGCCAGGAGGCAAATAAAGTCTGTTTTCTCCGACACACTGAACGAGATGCCAGAACGTTTTCAGACAGATGAGATCAGCTGAACAATAAACTGTGTGTGTGTGTGTGTGTGCGTGTGTGCACATTCCTGCTGGACTGTTTGATTTGTGAGATTTGTCCTATTTGCCAGAACGAAATGTCTGGCATCCTGTGGGAAATCTTCTCACTGCATGAACACCGAGTGACGAATGGAAATTTAAGAGCAAACGAAACGAGGGAGAGAGAGAGACAAAGGAATCTGTCTGGGACAATCTGCCCAAAGCTCCCGCACAATCCATCAGAATTACTCTAAATGTTGTATAAAAATAAGCCTTTGAATAGAGCTGAGTATGAGAGCCACCTGAGAATGAAATTTCTGACCAGAGATAAAGTTGTACATTTATAAAAGTGAAACATTTTCACGTAGCATCAGAGTGAAGAAACTCAAGGACAGATGGAATACACCGTAATATTACCGGAGAAAAGATCAACCACAAATAAAAACATCTGGACAACGATGGAGCTCTCACTGTGTGTGTGAGTGTGTGGGAGGCAGCTACATATGGAAACAGAGGAGGTGGAATGGTTCCTTTGTTGCAACAGGATTTTCTCCCCCTCTCTGCTCTCGTCGTCTCGGTGAGGACAGATGTACCTGAGCTGTTTGAGAATCACCATCATCTGTTTGTCCTCATTCCATCTCCCGTCCTCAGACTCAGACACGAGCTGAGTTTTTTATGTCAGGGTCTGAAACGGGAGCCGGTCCTGATCCCCCCTCACAGCTCAGGGTTTTCAAACTTGAAACCGTTCCCGGGTCAGATTAAAAACTTCGACGGGGATCTCGGAGGGCGATTCAGGATTTGGGTCTCGACTGTAACCAAAGTGTCTTCAAAAAGGATGCGTCTGACCTTACCCTGGGTTTTCCCTAATGTCAACAAATCCCATGGGAAGAACGAGTTTGTCTTGATGTCTAATGACCACTAGATTTCATATATTTTATTTCGACTGGCAGAGACGTCAGGTGGCTGTAACCTGTTTTTGTCCACAAGCTGAAACTACAATTTCAATATTTAAATAAGACACTGAGGCCTGTCAGATATCTGAGGGAGACAATGCTTCTCCTGAGGAGATGCAGAGGGTGAAGAGCTGTAATTAAAGTCACGATGGGCGGCACCACCTGCTCCATCCGCTCTCCAATTACTGAGCTCAGCTGGAGCTCCTCTGCTCCACCTCCAGGTGTCACAGCCACTCTGTGTCGTTGCCCTTTTAAATAACGTTCATTTTGAATGTGCTCAGGTTCAATTGACTCGCGAGTCGAACCATTAGCTCCTCCCCCTCGCTTCACAGCTGAGTGCAGGTCATTGATCGGCTCCATTGATTCACGCCTCCCGGTTAACTCAGTTATCGTTGTTTGGAGCTCCACCTAAACGCCTCGTATCGGCGCCCGCTGCAGAGGACACCATCGCTGGACTGAGACGCCTGCAGCTGTAGAACAGCAGTTCGACACCAGGCTGATGAGGACCGGGTCAAACCTGGAGGCGACCGGAGCTTCGTGTCGTGTCAGTGGAGCAACCAGCTGCGTTTAATGGAGCTCAGCCTGAAGCTGCCGCAGGTGTCCCAGTATCTTTGTCCATAAAGCCTTTCTTTCTGTTTCTGTGTACCCTGTACACTGGACCTTGAAGTATCGGCTCCACCGGGAGATAATCGACGCTCCCGCTGCGTCCTCCGTTCAATTCCAGGCTTTTAGCGTCTCAGCAGGCCAGACGCTCGGAGGTGTGTGAAGCCTCTCGGGGCAAAGGGAGCGGCAGGAAAAACTGTGAGCGCGGAGATCGGAAGGACGGTCCGAGCTGAAGGCTCGGGTAGAAACAGCGGGAAGGGAAACGGGGGCGGGGAGGGGTTTGTGAAAAGGTCGGAGGCTGGAGTGTGACTCAAAAATCACATCATCAGGGAGAACAAGCAAGAGTCTCAGAGGTGTTAAAGTTCCTTCACGTCCAGACACTTTGCCCACGCATGTTCAGAGATCAGCTCGGTACTCAGAGTACCGATCCCACACTGTGAAAATACTCCATTACTACTAGAAGACAACACGTACTTATCCCTTAAAAAAGCCACGCTTCATGAGATGAACTATTCTAGTTTAAACCATTTTGATTTCAGAGTGGAACCAAGATTATTTGAATCGCTGCTGATTCTGTTCCTCAGCCTCAGTCTCACTTCTCCGTGTTAAAGCACGTACACGTGTTACGGGTTCTTACCTGAGACATCGGACGGCAGCACAGGGAGACAGAAACATGGAAGAGAAAAGAAACAGATAATTAATGAAACAACATTCACAAACAAACACATCCTGAACTGTTCAGGTCGGGGGTCAGTTCGAGTCAGAGAATCAAACTCTGATGTTTGAATTGTCTCATTCGTTCACATTTCAGAGTGTAAACGAGGAAACAGAGGCTGCGGAGCCTCTGAGGACGAATGAGCAGCGCAGCGATTTTTTTTTAGGCACTTTAATCTTTGAGCGGCGCCTCCCACTCGCTGCTCTGTCGCTAAACGATCCGCCCACTTCCACTGCACTTGTGCACGTTTAAACGTTTCAACAAGAATCAACGACAACCCTCCTCCTTGGTCCAGACGGTTCGTGTCACGGCCGAGACGAACCAGGTCGACACTCACACCTCCAAGCTGCCGGCGCAGACGGACCAGCTGCCATCAGAGGAATCCTCGGCCCCCTCCACGACAAACGCAAAGACTCCAATCAGACCAGCAGCTTTTTACTATGAGACGTTTCCTGCTTCCTCCCCCGTCGAGCACTGAAGAAATTATTCATGTCGGCGGAGGGAGGGAACACCCCGGCTATTTCCCCTGCAGGGAACGGCAGATTAGAGCGAGAGAGTCGGTGACCGGGCGAGGAGAATGTGTGTCGAGATGTTTTTAGCTGGAGCACAAAGAGTGAGTCAGGCGAAGCTCGGCCTTCTGGGATATCACATCAGACACGAGAATGGAGGAGGGGGGTTACTCTCTCTATTTCTCAGTTTATGGGAGGGCCCGAAGCCTGGAGCGCCCCCCCTTTTCCAGCTTCAGTCCACCGTCCGTCCCTCAGCTTCAGCATCTGAAGGAGGAAGAGCTGTTTCCGTCTCAGTGTGGATTAGAGGCCGTCTTCACGCCAGCACGCCACAGGGGTCCCAACATGCCACATGCAGACAGATGGCCGCTCTCTGTCCTTTGTGAGGACACAGGTCCATATTCTGTTTGTTTTCCTGTTGACAGTGACGGGGAATAACGCCGACAGCTGGCTGGAGGCCGACGGGACGCTACGATGCACCGCCTGCTCTGGGGCTAACCATGGCTCCACGGCCTGCCACTTAGCCCCACATTGAAGCTTTTACTTTAAAAGTTAAAAAAGATTGTGCCTCTGAGGTCACAGAAGGAATTCATGGATTCATAATGGCGTTGTTCAGTTTTTCCTGTGCAGCAAAGTTTCTGCTCGAGTTCACGCAGCTTCAGTGACAGAAGTCGTGTGAAAGACGTTTCTTCCGGGACCAAACTTTTCCGATCGCATGCAGCTGCTCAACTCGAGCGGCCGATGACTTGACTCCAAAGAACTCTGCAAAAACCAAGAGGTGACGAGGTCGGGAAGCCTCGGCTCGGCGAGGGGACGCTGGATGTGGAGCAGATGGAGGATCACAGCTCCATGCTCTCCTGCAGCTGATTAGCACACATGCAAGCCAGCGACACATCTTCAGACATCTGCTGTCCATCAAAAGTCACCGCTGATCAGTCAGCAGCTGTAACGTTGAATATAATCCATCATGTGCTGTGAATGTGAGACCAACATGATCTGTCTATCGCTGTTCTAATACTGAGACCGAAGCACCTTTGTGTCTCAGTGGGAGTGAGACAGAAATAGATGTTGCAGCCTCACGTGTCCCCGCGGCTTCAGTGGCGTTTCTGCAGCTTCCTGTTGATTGAACCTGCCGACCAAAATATCTGTTGGCTGCTTCGCTCACTGGGCTCAAAAATAATATTGGTTTCAGGTGGTGATGAGGACATGAAATCCTCCATTTTCCAACATTAGAGAACATTCGGTCTGTTTCCTCCAGGCCAAGATGGCGGCCATGGAAAATGAGGACGTTCTTCACGCTGAAATTATTTGATTATGTTCAACCTTTGGACTCACGTTCTTGGAGAAGAAAGATTTCAATTCTTGATTGCTGCCTGAATGTTGGTTTTCCACCTTGATGGGAAACAATTCAAGACTCGGACCGAAAGAGACACCTCACCCTGCGACAGCACCCCCCCCCCCCGACAGGAGGTGAAGCGAGACAGAGAAAAGAGACGCGAACGTCCTCTTCTCATGAAACATTCGTCTCCGTCACAGGTGCCGTTGTGCAGGGGTATTTTTATCCTGTGGTGGATATCTATAGCCTCAGTTCTGAAGCATCCATCACCTATTCTATTATTTACAGAGACATTTGCATTTGAGCTTTATCACCGATGCTCTGAAATCCAGAGCAGCATTTTACAACCGAGGGGGGAAAAAAAACAGAGCAGCGATTCATTTTTTATTGTCGATTTGAAAACCAGCTTGGACTGACCAGAGTTGCAGTTTAGTGGCTCCTGTGATTCTGAGTGGAACATGTGGGAGTGAAGATGTGTGGGAGCAGGAATGAGGGAAATTAAAGCTCAGAGTTATTACAGTGAGCCAATGGAGGCAGGAGGAGCAGGGGAGGAGCTCTCTGCTTGAGGATACAATCAAAACCTATTCACTCTCATTAATGCTCTGGGGTCAGAGCCTCTTCCGTCTTTCAATCTAACGTCCACATCCACATCAGCTTCCGGTTTCACGCTTTCGAGTCAATACTCGGATCCGATTTTGGTCTCCTGCCTGATATTCAACACCACAATCTGCTGCGTCCTCCACGTGAGACAAAGTGAGCAACTCTAAATCTGATGATGTTCAACTTTCACATGAAACTTTGTTGAAACTGAGATCTGTCGTGGTTTGATCCAGCTCCGACGCACAAAACGTTTGGGAACGCCGCAGATTCTGTATCTATTCGTGCTGATGCAGAAAATCAGGCACAAACTGTTCTAGAGCTTCACATTTTACATAATATCTTTCCCCCTGCAGCTCTGTGGCTTTGCCAGAAAATAAATAAAAGGCATAATCCACCTCTGAGGAAGTGGGAGTCTGTGAGCCAACGAGCCGAGAACATGAAACCACACGAGGACGGTGTCAACATCCTCATCTGGATCTCAGCGCTAATATTTCCCCACATGTCACACTGCTCTCTGAAGGGCTGAGCAGCAGCAGAGAGGAAGTGCAGGATTAAACGAGCGGCGTCAGACTGAATGATGTCACTGATCGTCCTCCCTGATCCTGGTCCAGCCTTCGCCTGGCTCCGTCTGGTTCTGCTCAGTCCAGTGGAACACCCGTCCAGTCGTGCCTCAGATTTAAACAGTTGGTTAATGTAATTAAGTCCCAGCAGAGAGATAATTACAGAGGAGAACCAGAAGGCGGCACAAAGACGCGAAAGGTCACCGTCATTGATTCTGTTATTGGTGTCTGCTCGACCGTGGGCGTCTCAGTGGACGGACACCGTGAAGCAGAGATGTGCTGGTGGCTGAGGACGCCGCGGACCCAGAGAGCAGGGGGGGGGATTATTAACAGATTCCAGCATCTGGTATGAAAGTTCCCATAAATTCTGCAGTGGTTCAAACATCTCGTCAGCAGCACGGGTCGGGAATCGCCACCTCCCACACCTCAGTGCAGGGTGCCGTTACTCAGTGTGTGTACTCTCCACCGTCCCATTAAATCAGCTGACATCCTCTCAGCTTCTGTTCGGTGTCTCTGATGTTGACGTTCAGCGGCTGTTTGACGCCGTCGAGGCTCGAGGACGGCGCAGCAGCAGGGTCAGATGGAACCCGCCGGCGCCCAGATGGTCCGGGAGGGATGTGTGAAGCGTGGAAGGAGGACGGAAGAAATACAGACGGAGAATATGATGGTTTTCTTTCTCTGCGAGCCTCGAGCCAATGACACAACACGGCCCCATTATTCTTCTCAGAAATGAAAGTGATGCTGAATACAGAATCAGGATTAAGGGCATGGAAGAGTGTCAGAGCTGCCCACCCTTCAAAAAATGTCAGCGACAGAACTCTGAGCCACAGGAGCAGGAAACCAGGAACGTCCCATCAGATTAAATTATGATAATGAGCAGGGGAGGAGCCTGAAAGAGCTCAAGGATTCTGCACACCCAGCTTCATCTGCACCTATTGGACTGTACCAGCTGTCAATCACCATGCTGGTATCCACCTGCTGGTGCTTTAAGGTCCATTTAACTCTAAATGGGTACTGACTGTGTGGATGGTAAAAGTTTTATGTCAACATTACAGAACTGAGTTGAACGAGTTCTGTAATGACCCGCCGTCTCTGACCTAAACATCGCTTAATGGTTATTGAAACATGAGTCACGTGACTCAGTCTACAGACATTTACGTAACCAATCACTCTGACCAACGCGAGGAGAGAAGCTAATGCCCAACACCTGCTGTGGTTTGGTTGTTTTCCTGGCTGGACTTTCTGTTTCTTCCATCTCTCCATCAGATCCCTGTGGTATCGTGTTGGGTGGTTCTGGCTTCAGAATCAAAGTGTGGGTCTGGCAGCAGCTTCGCCATGAGGAGGAATGTAGCCGAGTTACCCCTGATATCAGATAGACAAACTATGCTGCGCCACGCTCCGCTGCAACCACAAGTACAACAGAAAAACACAAACGGCCCGGAGCAAACACGCTTGCAGAGCAGAGCGGCCAGAACCAGACACACTGTGACGACAGAGTTAACACAGGACAGCTGGAGGTGGTTTGGCTGCACTGCAGTAGTGTAGGTACTTTTACTGTAAACGTCTATAGATACCATCACGCAAACAGTCAAGAAAATCCTTCAGCTGTCGAATGAGCGAATGGGTCAAAACCCAAAGTCCCGGAATCGACATCAAAGACGTTAACACAACAAAAAGTACGGGGGGGGGGGGGGGGTTCTGGCTGGGGGGCGTTCTGGCTGTTTAATAATGTACACTCCACTGTACGTGTGTATAATTTATCAGAGACACAAACTGTAACAACACTCGACCTAGAAATGACAAATAGATTTTGTAGTAATCATCAAACTGCGGCTATAGAGAAAATTCTACCTCTACCATGTTTCTGCCAGAGGTGTCACTGGTGAGCAGTTAGGGTTAGAAAATTCTACTGAAAGTCATTTCATGACATTTTCTGGAGGACGGTGCACGAACCGATAAAGAACCACGACTTTGATCGATGATGTTAATGCAGTTAATAATGTTCCTCTAACGAATGCAATGTTATGGTGGTAACTTCTGCTTTTCTGCTTTTTTTTTTCTGCTTTTTCTTCTGATTTAAATTTTCGGTCTCCAGGAAACACGACCAGGTTTCAAAGCGGCGCCTCAGACATTCGACCATTTACGGCCCGACTAAGCTTTCACCTGCATTTTTCAGCCTCACCCAGAGGGATTATATTTTCCCTCTGCATTCTTTCTGTCTTTTCTTTCTGGGCGTCTCGTCAGTTATCAGGATGAATAAAGCCGCTCGCAGACTCTCTTCCTCGGGGCTCAGAGCAGAGGCTTTCACCCCCGCTGGGACGGGGGGGGTATGTTCAGCCAAATCCTTCGCTGCAGACACACTCCTGCCATCCAAAGCCCCCGTTTAATACCCGGACAGGAAGGACTAACGGGGAGGGGTGGGGGGGAGAGGGAGAGGGAGAGACACTCACCCAAAAACCCACAAAAACCCACCGAGGCTGAACAATCGATTCTCTGTAAGAAGCCATGAAATGAAAAATACAAATGTCAAACCAACACGATCCAAACTGCTGTAAGAGGTCGTCAACCCACATTCACGACATGCACCGTCCAACCTCAGTGTTACTGCACAGTGCGTCTCCGAATGAGAATCCCGGAGCGTTCCAAACCTCAACATCAGAGAATCAACCATCAAACACACACACACACACACACACACACACTCATCCACCTGAGGCGTCAGTAAACACTGAGGCTCTGTTCCTCTCAGAGAACCATCGACCTGCAGGCACAGAATAATACAAGCAGGAAAAACCAAAAGATGTTTCTCCTGAATCCCGACTTTGGTTTCATGGCCGTTCAAATAGATTCAGGGTAAAAACAAAGACAGGAGCATCTGTCGGGTTCAGAGCAGAATGTTACAGCTCCGCTCACAGCAGAGAGATGATTCCGTTTCATTCGTGCTCCAGCCGAGCGGATGAAGACGGGATCAGCTGGGACGACGCACAATGAAACAAATCAGGCAGATTCAGGGAGAACTGGCACTTCATCAGCTGAACCCCCCCAAGCTCCGAATGACACGAACACAAACACGATTTCTGTCGCTGAGTGTTTTTTTTTTTCTTCCTTTAGTTTGTTAAAATTGTTTTTGTGAACGTAAAGGTCAGTAATGTTTAAAAAACCCAGGTTCCTGAAAAACTTCGTCGATCTCACTTCCTCATTGTTGTGACGTCTAACAGCATCAGTGAGGGGCGGGAACCTCTGACCACAGTCACCAGACCGTGTTCCATTTGAATCCCTTTTAACCTCAAACAGGAAGTTACTCGGAAGAAGGTGAATAAGATAAAAACTGGTGGGACACAGATTTGCTTGGTGAGAGCTGGGATGTAAAGAAGTGAGATGTTCTGCGTCTGGAGTCTCTGGAGACGCCCCGGGCGTCTGCACCGTTCGGTTTCCTGAGCAAAAATGGCCGAGGATCGATTCGGTGGAGTCAGACAGAACATCAGAGACTCACTGGACCGAGGCTGCTGACTCTTAATGGACACAGTGAAGTCAAGCTGTGCTCAGCTGCGTGTGTGCCAGCACGCCTGCCGGGGCTTATGGGATTGAATGGAGAGAGACAGACCGAAAGAGGGGGAGAGAGAGAGAGAGAGAGACAGAGTTTATGACACTGACATTTATATTCGACAGTGAAGATGAATGTACAAGAAGCTGCTTCGACCTGAAGGAATCAGACTCCAGGTTAAATGTCAGTGAAGAGTTTCAATGAACCAAAGAAGCTGAAACAGATCCGCTCGTCCAGAGTCAAGGTTCCTGTGACTGTGCTTTAACTGTGAGTGCTAATAAGGCTGAAATCATTCAGGGCACAAACCCAACAAGAGAAAAATCACGTGACCGCGAGGCAACCATCCATAATCTGACACGATGACGCTCAATCAGAGCAACCAGAATCCTCAGCTCCTAGCTGAGAACACAAACGGCTGATTCTGAACACGGATAAATCTCCTGAGTGAGCTGAATATTCCAATGATTGAAGTGAGACAGTGGATAATACTCAGCTCCAAGTGTTGGTGCTGATCCAGGCTGAAGGGATTCATCACCCACAGACCTTTTGATAGTATTACCACATGTGGGAGAGAGGGCGAGCAAGACGAGTCTATATGAATCAAAAGAGAGAGAGAGAGAAAGGAGGACAGGGAGAGAGAGAGAGAAGCACAGCGGAACTAAACTACCGCACACTCTGCTTTCAAATCGCTGCCCCCGTCTCCTCAACTCGTCGTAACCCACATACTGTAACTGAGCCTCAGCCCCACGCACCAGTGCACCAGGAGAGAGGAGGCGGCGCCGCGGGAGAGCCGTCCCCGACACGGGGAGGACGAGCGGTGTCCCCGTTCACGCTTGATGTAAAGCAGGTGTCATGGCGTCCTGAAGACGACGCTCATATTTAATTCTGTTACAGGAAAGGGGACGAGGCCCATTTAAATGTTAAACCTCCACCAATCACAGCAGCTTCAGCTCCTCCAGATGTTCCCAATAACACTGTGACCAGGTCACGTTCCAGATAATAAAAGGTCGTTGTGACGAGCGAATTAGCCAGAAGCTAATGTGGAGAACGGTCGGAAATATCTCAAATGAACAAACTCCATGTTGAAGTCATTATAAGAGTGACTGATTGATTTTCTTTGTGCACATGACACCTCAACTCAGTTTCAGTAGCCACCTGATATCCTCCATTAATCCAGAGTCCCTCGGCCGCAGAGAACATTGCACCGCAGGTTTAACTCGAGGGTCACGACACCTTTGTTCCACCTGGAGTTCAGGCTGAGTCGTTTCTGCTCGAACACGAAGTGACGGGAGAGAGGGACGGCGGAGGAGAGGACCAAATTTAATTAAACGAAGCGAGGCGAGGGGAGGCCGACGAGGGAGGAAACAGACGGGTAATGATACGAGAGCAGGGAGGGGGCGGAGGAAGCTGAGATCCCAGAGCGCCGCTGAGCCACTGACGAATCACACAGAGGCTGGTGACAGACCCGAGGAGGGAGGGTCTTTAAATAACACGCCGGGCGTTCTTCATTATCACCTCCTGCAGGAACACGCCGGCGTTCACAACAACACAGAGGTCACATGACCAGGGTGATGTCACAGTGCACGTCGGAGCCCAGCAACGTTTTTATCTGCATCTTAAAAAACCTTCAGCTGATTTAGTTTGCAAATTTAACAAAGAATTAAAAGTCTGTAGACACCCCCGGCTGATGTTCAACAACAACTCCCAGGGTGCATTTCACCAAGAATCGGCCAATCACGCTCGGATTTTCTCACTCGGTTCTCTTCCTTGGAAACAGCCGCAAAGGCTCATGGGAATCGTAGGATTAATGGCCATCCACCAAGATGTCATTGGGTCATTAGCTGGATTGATAAGAAGTTGACCTTTGACCTTTTCAATAAAAAAAGTCATTAAGCCACAATTTCTTGAGTGAAATGTCAGAATCTGAGTTAAGGCCAAATAAACATGGGTTAACTGAGAGTTTGACCTTTATCCCATCAGGTCCTCCTCCTCCTCAGACTTCATGTCTCAGTGACCATTGACCTCCAACATCTCAGCTATTCATCCTCCATTTCGAGTGAATGTTTCTGTCTGATTTTAAGATCTCAAGCTTTTCCCCGAGGTGTCGCAGAACAGGAAGCACCACGGTCACCGACGCTGAGGAAAAATAAAACAGACATTTTCAGAGAGCGAGAGTGATAAAAGACAGAGGAAACTATAACGAGCTGAAAAGACAGATGAGGAATATTTTTAGACGAAAGCTTAAGTTTCTAAATAAAACTTTTCAGAGTTGAGGCAGCGTTCACGTGGAGCTTCATCTTCGACGGTTGCGTTCGAGGCTCCTCCTCGCTCCTCTGCTCGCCTGACGATGACATCATGTCCGCAGGTCAGAACCCTGAGCGGTGCCCGAGCATCACATGAGTCCACAGAACGTTTAAAACACTCCAACTCCTCAGACTGTGTCTGGACACACTGCGGGAACCATCTCCTGTCAGCTGCTCACACACCTACAGCCGAGCTCCAGCCCTAATGTCAACAACAAGCTCCTTCCAGCTGTTTCCAGCCATGTCCTCACAGGACGATCAAAAACCCTCCTCCAGTGACACGTGGAACAAAGAATGTCTGCAGAGGGGAGGAGGAGGAGGCTGGACAGCTGAAGAGTTCTCAACACGCCGCAGCAGCCACTTAGCATCTCACAGCTGGGAGAGCTTGGCCCTGAAGGTCGGACCAGGATACACACACACACACACACCCATGAAATTTTAACTGTGACAGTCAACTTCTGATTCAACACAGCACAGACACAAAGACACAGTTCTGCCCGGCTGATGAAGAAACCAGAAATCAAACTACAGTACGACGTTTAAAGCTCTGCACTCTGGGACCTCTGAGCCAACAGATAAAGTGACTGTAACTGGTCCGATTCCAAGAGGCCAGAACAGACACAGATAATATTTCTCACTTACTGGAAAATGAGCGTTCTGCAGCTTCTGGTCACAGCCAAGCGGCCGCCCGAGTCTCACCCACAGAAAACTGGATGCGGTGGAGACGCTGCCTCTGAGCCGGGCCAGAAAATCCCGGTCTAATCTTCACAGTCAGGGGTGAAAGGTTTTAGAAGATTTTCAGAGTGAGCCTGACAGAGAGATTTGGCCGTTTAAAGCCTCCTGCAGCAAATCCACCGGTCCCTGAACTCCTCACAGACCGGGTCCAGGGCCGGTCCACGTTCTGAGGGCCATACAGTGAAGCAGGGGGACACCCCGAAGCTAACACTTGCTGCCAGTTTAACTTCCTCAGAATGAGTCATGAGGTCAAAATCTGATGGTGAACATCACGACCGCTGAGGATGAACTATCAGAGACGATAAGGCCATCTTGTGCTGCTGGCGTCGTTTAGACCTGCTCGACCAATCAGGACTCACCTCTGATGTCTCAGCCCGTTTCTACATCAACATTAAACCTAAACACACACACACACATACGCACACACACACAGCCACGTCAACAGTCACTCTGAATGTACACCTCCCTCCGCTGACCTCATTAGCTACTAGTTTCAGTTTCTATCCTCCCCCAAATCCTGATCCTCTAAATCCCCCTGCACTCACCCCACACCCTCCCCCATCACTGTCTGCTCTCTCTGCACGTTCTCCTCTCTTCTGCACGTGCACGCCGTTTCACAAAGAAACAAACTCGATCAGATTCGCTTTCACAGCTTTGCACCGGAAAGCTGGAGTGCACGGTGACGAGCAGAGAGGAATTTGCACGACCTTTGTTTGTGGACTTTCCCTGAAACAACAGCTCCGACCCCAGTGGCTGACGACACGCTCTCTCTCTCTCTCTTTTTCTCTTTCACTGTGTCTGTGTCTCTCGCCCTCTCACACTCCCGGGCAGTGTTGTTGTTGTTGTGACTCAGACGTCCACACAGGACAAACACTGTCCGCCGTCCCTCCGTCCTTCAGTTTACACACAGTTTAAAGGAGCTGCAGCAGGGGAGGGGGGAACATGAGGAGTGATGGGGAGGAGGCGGAGGAGTCTAAATATACGTGACTGACGGCCTTTTGTCTTGTAACGGCGACAAAAATCACTGGTTTGTATATGAAGTTGCCACGGTTACACAGCTGTCAGCGTCTGTGGTGACGAGACATCGAGACAAATAAAAAGAGCAGGTGAGAAACTGGAAAAGATCAACTGCGCTCGTCAGCACTTCAGTCCTCCACTCAGCAGCAGCCTTGAGACACTCGACGCACACACACACTAAAAAATGTGTGTTTTAGCTGCTCATCAGAAATAATCTCCTTACACATTCACCCCATAAATGACTGTCTACTAACATGGAGGACATGGGTTTAATTAGATAGGAGGGATTTGACTTTAATATTAATCATAATGATACATTTGACTCTCTGGGAGCCATTCTGTCGTCTGTGCTTCAGCTGGACAGAGAAAACCAGTCAGTCCTGGATTGCCATGTGTCTCTGTAACTGACACATTCAGATCTCACACAGTGAACCCGACTCGCTGCTGAAGTCCTCCGAGACGAGCATGGAGAGCGAGAGCCAAGCTAAAAATACAGGCTTCTCTTTTCCGGCCAATTTAATCCTCTTCTCTGCCTCCTGCCATGAAAGCGTGAGGCCAGAGAGCGAGTGATTCCACGGAAGAGGAGAAACTCTGAAAAGGCCAAGGTTACGACCGCAGCCTCTCCCCTCGTAGCGCGGCACTCGGCTGACGACCTTTGACCCCGGGCAGCAGACTGACGGCCTGACAGCTTCACTTCACTGACTCAGCGTTTTCATAAAGCCGGCTGAGCAGCGCTCGTCCGACCAACCAGAGTGGATAAACGTTACCACCACACAGCAGAAGATGAACCGGGTGAGTCTGCGAGAGAGTCCGTACAAACGAGAACCAATTCAACAATTAATAATTCTAAATCAGAACCTGATGGTGGCGCTGCGGTAGACATCCCGGAATTTGATCTGTTTGAGATGTTTCATAAATATCGACCTGATGCAGGAGGGAGCATCCTGTGGAGATGTGCTCTTGTTCTCGCACAGCGTTTAAATAAATAATGATGGAGGTCAGCTGGAGCAAGAGCAGAGGAGGGGACACCAGACGAGCGAGAGACACTGAACCTGACCTGCAGCTGTACGAGCACGCGAGACGCCGCCGCTCGCAGCCGATGTAAACATCCTGATCATCAGAAACACCCTCCCGCCCCGTACATACGAATGTACGCTCACCAAAACATACACAGAGTCGAAGCCAAGCGGTTTTCTCCTTGAACCAGTAGAGGGCGCTCTCCGCTGGCTTGACCTCCTGATATGTCGGTAAACAAAGACGATACCTCGTTATGCTGCAAAACAGCGAAAGCAAAAAAACTAGCAAACGTATAATAGCGACACTAAAGCATCAGAGGATCATGGGAGAATTTCAGGTTTTATAAAGAAAGAGATTTATAGATGAAATAAATAATGGCTCTAATCTCTGAAACGACAAACTGAAGTGCCGAGGACAGAAATGTAGGATAAAGTGTGACGGCCGCGAATCCCTCAGGGACGCGACGTCTGCTGCGTTTCAGTGATGACAGGAGGACGCCGTTTTATACGATGCTCCACTGACCCTGATCTGAATTCATCTGAGAGCCTGAGAATCCCAACGCCGGCAGCCTCCTCACCGCCGGTGTCACTAAACGAGCCAACAGAGGACGGTGAGACGAGAGACAGAGAGGGCACGTCCGAGAGTTTAGAGGTCAAACATGGACACATCTGACTGGCCTGTTTGTGTCTTGACACTGAAGGAGAGTCTGTGGTATGTGTGTGTGTCCTCAGTCCATTAATAATAAGGTTCATCTCTCGCTGGCACCGGCAAGTCTACAGCAGACAGAATCATCAGTGCAGCCTGTCGGAGGCTTTGGACATTTTCATTTCACAGTAAACTGTGAATCCGAGCAGGACGGGTTAATATGTATAATTTAAGTGAACTTGTTCCCTCGGTGGCTCCTCCTCCATCAGCTACCAACTACCGATTCACTAGAAAAGGTCAAAATGCAAGACAACAAACTGTTTTCATCCTCACTAAATATTCATGTATTCTTGTTTTTATTCCTGGGGTTTGGTTCGAGTCTCTTCAGTCGCTGCTGGAGCCGACCTTGGCTCCTGACCCGAGTGGGAACACAGATTTCCCGGAGGTAAACAAACGACTGCAGGTGGAGGAACGTGAGCACGAACGAGCACGCGCAAACTGTCCTGGAGGTCACTCTGTCTGCCGCTAATGAAACATGACTCAGGGTTCGTCGACCCTCCTGCTCAGCTCCTCTTACCGCCGTTCTCTCCTTTTGTGCTCCTGCCAGAGGTGACGCACCAGGTAACGGCCTCCTCGAACAGCTGGAGGGGGTCAGGGGGTCACGTGACAAAGCGCTGGGCATTCCTGCGGATTGTTTGATATTTGATAAGAGTGGTTTCGCTCACAGCGTCGCCTCCTCTGTGTTCTGAGGAGAGAGAGTTTTCTTCTCACTTCAGGGAGCAGATGAAACAAACAGACCTTCACTCGACTGTAACATCAAACACCAGACGGCCTCCGTTCTGAACCTCCTCCACAGACTCCTGCTCCTCAGCTTTGAGCTGAGACTAGGTCACATGATACACCTCCACCTGGCTCTGACAGCTACAGTGAGCTCATAGCTAACTTGAACTCCATGTCTCCAAGGAGGAAATTGAAGCACTTGAGACATCTGCAGGCTCCATCTTTGACTCCCTGTGACCTTGATGTTAGTCACTGAGCTCAACTAATTCGATCGATGCAGTTGAAGGAAAATCCACCGGCGTCCTCGTCCTCCTCTCAGAGACAGGTTTCATATTCGACTCCGACAAAAGGCTGACTCATTCGTCCTCTGGATCCTTCCTCCTTATCGCCTCGCTCCTGGCAGCCGGCTCTCTACCACTTACAGCTGATGGCGAGTAGAGAGGGCCGGGGTGGACGAGGCGGACGAGTCCTCGTGCAGCGCAGATGACGGAGGGAGGGGGCCACAGAAGAACTGAGGAGAAATCATCCAACAAATCCCTGATTGGGTTTGACGAGCTCAACACGGGACCTGTATGCGTCCCCGAGGACGTCCTGCCACGTGTTTGATACCTCACTGAGGCAGATTATCACAGATTAAATGTCTCCTATCAATCAAACATGGCACAAGTGTCGTCCGTCCCGGGGACAGTAGATGGAGTAGGTCAGTTGGGGGGGGGGGGGTGTTGTTTGGGGTCAGCCATGTTTAAAAGTATCTGCCTTTGTTCAAACCTCATCGAGTGTGAAGAACGGGGGCAGAGCCGCGGCCTCGCCTCCTCCGCTCCCACAGCACAAACACGTGGTCACCATTAAAGAGGAAACATGAACCCGCAGGTCGGTCGTTCACAGCTCTTGCTCACGCTAACACGCGTGTAACGCCAGGCGTGATTTACTGTCGTCTGGGGAACCAGCGGAGACTCGGGTGGAGATCAGGTTAGAGACGAGCATGACACACAAGCAGAAGAATTCCACCATTCGACCCGTTTGAGGAATAAAATCAGGGAGCATTTTCAGAGCGGATTTGCGACAGAGGGCCCCCTGGTGGCAGAAGGAGGAGTCCACAGACGTGGGGCAGAACCAGGGTCTGTTCAGACCTCAGTCAGACCAGTGAGTCAGCAGACTGAGTCTGAGCTGAACCCAACAGAACTTCTCTTAGTCCAACTCAGGCTGGTTTCCCCGGACGTTGCTCAGTGTTTGTTCTGCCGCAGCAGTGACCGCAGGGTCCTCACCACCAACAGGTTACACTTTAACTTCAGACCTTCAGTCAAACAGAACTTCGCTTCACTGCGTCCATAAGTCAAATTGCAGGAACTCAGTTCCTCCTTTTCAGTTTCAGAGAACAATGACGAAGCTGCAGCGAAACCAATGCAGGTTGTTGGTTCTGTGAATCCACAGTTTCCTTCTCGGGCTCAGAACCTGAGTGAAAACTGGAGTCACAGGCTGTGTGACATCTATCTGAACTCACAACACAAATTATTACCTCATGATATTTGGTTATTATGAGATATGATGAAGCGACGACATGTCCGATGAGGTCATCGTGACCAAACAAATCATCCTGAAGATGCCCACCGAGGTCTTCATGACGTCCACAGGAAGGAGCTGGACAGACAGTGCCCACGCAAAGGTTTAAAAACAATAGTACTGATCAGCAGAATATCAGACGTCATGTGACCTCCTCCAGACTCATGAGGTCAGCGTGAGCCTCGACGAAGATCGAACCGGTTCATCCGTAAATCCACAGATTTACAGAAACTTGGCAGGTGCTGGTGAGACATGAAGTTCGTGCATCACAAACCATCGCACTCAAATTCTTCGTGAACTTATTTGACCTTTTTAACGAAGAATCATTTGTTCCTCTGTCTCCTGCCCCACGTGAGGAAACCCCACAAAGAGAGACGCCCCCAGCCCCTCCCCCCACCTCCCCCTCGGCCTCGCCCCTCTCTGGTTTGGGAGGATGCTCCTCATGCATCTCCAGGCGCGTTCACGCGAACACGCACGCGAACACGCACGCGCAGCCGCATCGCTTAGCATAAAAGGCTGAAATTGTTTCCAGCTGCAGAGGAAACAAAGATATCTGCTGTGCACGCTCACTGGCCCCGCGTGCGCGATCAGTGGTCCAGCGTGCGCACACGCACGCGCACACGTACACACGTACACACACACACACACACAGAGTCTGGTTTCAGCTTCATAAAGTCAGGACACAGTTTCAGGCAGAAGCTTCTCAAAGCAGAGTCAAACTGAGGAAGGTGATGAAGAGGAGGAGGAGGAGGAGGAGGAGGAGGAGGATGAAGGTGCACCCTGTCCTGCGCATCCTCAGCCCGAACAAACCCGCACGCCGCAGCGGCTCCACAGAGACACTCACCAGTCGGTGTCGGAGGTCTCGTCGATGACGTCCTGGTAGGAGGTGAGCAGGGCCAGTCTGTTCTTCCCGAGGTTCACAGCCATGTCGGAGTCTGAGCACACATCCAGACCTCTGCTGATGGAGAGAGACACGGAGAGAGGGAGGAGGAGTGAGAGCAGGAGCGAGGGGGGAGAGAGGGAGGCAGAGAAGAGGAGGAGGAGGAGGAGGAGGAGACAAAGACCAGAGTCCAGAGTCTGACGGGTCCTAGCGCCTGCTTCTCCAGGTCCAAGCAGATTTAAACCGTGTCATGATTCTGAATCAGTCAGCCCGCTTCAGCCATCCATCAGGACTCACTCGTGTCCTTTGAATCAAAGCCTGCCATAATTGTATTGGACCACATTACATCACTCATGTCCTCCGCAACTCAACCAGAGACACTTTAGGATCCGTCTCAGACTGATGATGTCACATGAGTGAAACATAATGGAGGATCAGTTTGACAGTTTGACCTGTGACCTCAGCACACTGACCTGGAAACACTTTGCCGTCTCCATCTTCTTCACTGATTCACTGATGATTTGAAGAAAAGAAAGAAACCATGAATCAGCAGCAGCTAAACTGACTCAGCAGGTTTTACTTCAACACAATGTTTCACCAGTGACACAGCAAAAAAAAAAAAAAAAACATGACCACAGGTGACGTCAGTTTTCTCCTTCTCATCACATCTGGTTTGTTTCATTTTTCATCAGCTGATTTTAAAGGTTTGTAACAATAGTTAAACACAGAAATAAATTTACAGATTTAACTCATGTTCATGTTTTCACTTGGTTTCACCATCTCAGGTTTTTCATTTTCGCTGAAGGTGAACTCATCTTCTCGGATCAGAATCGTCTTTGTTTCTACATTCTGACACTGAACCGGTTTTAAATGATAAGTCGTATGGACTCATGCATTTTGTGTCTGATTTACCTTCTCACTTCCTCTTCCTGGTTTGAAACATGTGCTACCTTTCTTAGTTACGTTTCTTTACCTGACTGTTGAACCGATTGTTGCGTACACGCTGCCCCCTACTGTGCCGCAGAGTGTACAACAGGATATTGTTTGAAATCTTTTTTTTTTTTTAAAGATAGATTCGACGGATTCTGTGCTTCCCTCACTCAATCTCCATTTGGACCTGGTACACCCAAAAGATGTGTTTGAGGGTAGAGCCTGTTTAAAATGCAGACGAACAGGAAATGGACCAAACCAAGTCCTGCCTCATTGTGGGGTGGACGAGGTGTTAGTTGTTAGTTGTTAGTTGTGTGAGTTTTTTGTTTTCCCCTGAAGTTTTGAAATGGTTTGTTTTAACATTAAATGTCAGAAGCAGATGAAAGAAACTGATGACTCACAGCTGAATGTGGCTGCTGATTGGACGAAGCATTTTGACTTGGAAAAAAAAAGTCCTGCAGGGGGCGCCAGAGCTTCAGAGTGGATCTCACAGAATATAACCACGCTGAGGCTTTGTCTAGTGAAGAGACGATAAATCCCGTCAGATGAAGACAAACACAAACATGTTTTCTTTGTAGTTTTGAGGTTTTACAGTTGTTTCCTCGTGTTTACGTTGTCGTGTTGTTTCCTCGTCTCTGTCGGCAGAACATTGTGCACAAACTGAATCTTTTATTCAACCACAGCGTGGAGAAATGTTTTTATATTTTCTTCACCAGTTTCAAAGTTTGGGTTCAAATTTGAAGCTTTAAGGACTTTTTAATAATTCTGCTCTGGTTTCATCAAACCACGCTGGAACCTTCGGTTTGAATTTGAACCAAAGTCGTAATCTGGAGACGTATAATTATCTTTAATTATAGAGACGCTGTTTCCCTCTCATGACAGAATCAGTTCAATATTCTCTCTCTCTTTTCTTTTTCATTTTATTTTCTGCGTTAAGTTTTAAACTCCATTGTCCATGTTTCCCAGGAAGTTCTTTTATTCTAAAGATTTTGTGAGCAGGAAAAAAAGTGCTCTTTTTGTCATTTCCAGGAAAACTTGACATTTCAGCCCCCCCCCCCCTCCGGGCCTGGTGGAGGTGGCTCGTTGCCGTGGTGACTCAGCCGAGTTGAACCCCACACCGGGAGGCCTCAGTGTTTTTTTATTTTCCTCTCAGGCTCGTCTGGCAGCGAGCCCACATACCTCAACTCAGAGGATAATGGTGGAGGGGGGGCACTGGTGGGAGCTTTAATTGGAACAAACAGACGGAGGTGAAGCTCAAACTCACTTATTCAGATTTAATCATCCTCTTCACTTTGTTTGTAGTCAACTTAAAAACTCAGCAGCTCTTTAATAGAGAATCTGAAACCTCCACGCAGACAGAACAGTGGGTTCAGATTTCCTGTTTTCATCATGAATAACATGACTCATGTAAATGATGTTTCACTCAGCAGACCCTGTCAAGATGGACGGCGATAAAACGAGGCATGACAGCCACAGACGGTGAAGCCAAAGTGTCTGCGTCACCCCCTGGTGGCTGCTGCTCCATCTTTGTTCTTAGGAACTGTGCTCGTCTCTGGCAGGAGGGCATCGATTGATTTATTGATCAGAGCTGTTGATTTATTGATCGGAGCTGGAGGGGTGGGGGGGGGGGGCACAGATGGAAACAAACAAAAGAGAACAATCCAGCTTCCTTCTGGACATGTGGATTCCATCCTTCTCTGATTTCTTCTTTGTCTCAGAAATCACATGGAAAAAAGATCAGCTGCAATGATTTATATTTAGTGTGTACAGAGAGATGATGCTTTTATTTTGAAGGTTCATAACATTTTAGATTATATTTGTTCTGTGATTTTCACATTTTTGTTTGTTTCTTATATTTTGAAAATGACAAAGACAACTAATGCAGCTCTGACTCTCTCTTTCTCTCTCTCTCACACACACACAGTAAAAGTGAAAAATTCACACCAAAGAGGAAATGAACACATTCCTCAGTCTGCTACAGGAACATTGTTTCCTACATCGTGTGTGTGTGTGTTTCAGTTGAACAATGGATCCTGACTCAGATTTTAACATTTCCGTGTTTTATTTAAAGTTTGATTTGATTTTTTCAGGACATTGTCCTCTCCTCTGTGAAATCTTTCAAAGTAAAATCTGATGATGACATTAAACCATTTGTGAAACTGAATCTATTGAAAAGACAGAAGAGAATCGTGATTAGAAAACTAATCCAAGTTCACTCAGAGTTCAAACTGAATAAAATATAAGGTAGGTATACGAGAGAGGTCAAACATCTAAGTGAAAGTTCAGTCCACAAACAGATTCAGAGGTTTGCTGCTCTCTGGTGTTCAGTTTGAAGAACTGCATGAGATGAATGATACCAATAACATAATAAATACATATTCTAAATGTGATATTATACCGTAGTATTCTTTATTCCATAAGATAATTATGGCTGAAAAGTACTTTACTGTTATTTCTTCCAGAATATTTATATTGATCTCTAATTAAACATTTCATTTTGACAAAATACTATATTCAACTCCAACTTTTAAATCATTGACTTTTCCCTTGTAAATTATTTAAGACTGAAACATTAAAATCACAGTAATTTGATAAGTTGTGTAAGAAACAAATATACACCAGTTTTCCTGTTGTGAGATATCTAAACACAAGTGTTTTTATTTATAACCAGATAACTTTTATTATAAATATACAGTGTTAAAATGGAATGGTACCTGACACTGCAGCCGTTCATCTCTCTTACAAACAGTGGAACTTGAGTTTGTGCTGCAGACGTGAACTGATCAAATCACACAGACACACGAACAGAGCATCGATGGACACCGAGTTTGAGTTTGAGTCCAGGCAGAGTTCATCTCTCACTCTGACGCGTCCAAACGCAGATCTGAGTCGTCATGGAGACAAAAGACAAACACATGAGGCAATGATGCTGAGATAAAAAAGCAGATCACAGGGAGATGTGATGGAGACATTCATCGATTCTTAACATCCAACAGTTTGTCAAAGAGCCACATGAAACATTTCAACACCCGGACATCGAACTTTAAATTGAAATACATTTGAAAAGCACTCTTTTAAATTTCTTTACTTTTTTATAAATTCAAATAAAAAACTAAACTGAATTTCTCTATTTTTTTATAATATTGATAGAAAATCATTGGGGGGAGGGGCTGCTCTGAGGTACCAAGAAAAAAACTCGACCAGTTCAAATATCTGAATTTCTGCCCACTAAGTTATTTCAAATTATTTATTTTCTTGACATTTTAATGAAAAGAATAATCTAAAGTTTATTATTAAAATATCAGCACTGAGACATTCATCTTCGAGCAGTCAGTTAAAGTGTCTCATGTGGCGTCTTTTTTATTTGATCATTTTTCTTAACAAACGTCCCACACTGACATCACACCCACAGGCGCTGACCCACTCGCTCACAAGGCTGAGTCCTCAAATCCAGTCTTTAGTCTTTAGGTCCAGTTTGCTCCGTCCCGCCGACGCGTTCAAGTCAATGTGGCACGAAGGGCGAACAGCACACGTGACTGTGACGTCTAAAGATCAGGCACTTGATTCAAAGTCTGCACACGGACGAGCGGCGCCGTTCAGGACTGATGCTGAAGTCGTGTGCAAAACACTGGAGAGACAAACGTGTCCAACATGCATAACAAATGTAAACATTTAATTTGAACAAAGAAACATTGGAAACTAAAGAAACTTGAAAAACTAAAGCTTAAATAACCAAAAGCAAAACGAGAGAAAACTATTCGCCTCTCATTGCACTGGTTTGACAGCTCTACGCTATGCCCCTCCCCTGTTACATGACACCGCTGCATTCACCCAACGACACAACGTCATCAAAAGACATCACTAAAATAAAGACAATGTCGGAAACAATCAGGACACAATGTCATTAGCATAAAGACAGGATTTCGCTAACATAAAGACACATGCGTGAAAATAAAAATATAAAACAAAACGTAGATTTTTATGGTTGAGGAGAATCGGACTGACGAGCCGAGGTTTCACTGACGGGACGACAAAAAGATTTGTTATGGTTCCAGCTTGAAGGCTGGGGGTGGGGCACCATGAGTCTAACTCTCTAAATTGTCATCGGCACTCAACATCAGAACTCTGACACTCGTTCTAATGTTTTTGCTCTCGACGTGTTAGCCCCTCCCCTTTGTTATGATGCCGACAGTTGAGCGTGAATGTCCGAACAGTGACAAAGGAAGAGGGAACAGCTCGAAGGAAAAAAAACGATGACGTCACGAACCTCCATGTTAGCAGATTGGACATGTACAGAATTTAAAATAAATCAAAGTCGATGTTGTGTAAAGGGGTTCAGATGTCGTGACTGACAGCTGAGTTCACGATCTCGACCGAGGAGTCGTCCATCTTGAAAAAAACAAAAAATTGCAAATATTTCCATAACAAGTGACGACGACTTTAATTAAATTCTTTAAAATAATTTCTTTGAATCATAAAGAAAAACAGTTCTGCTCAGAGTTTGAGTAGATTCACTGACTCGCTGTCAAGAAACTAAAAATAAAAAATAAAACAAAAACAACATAACTAAGGATAAACAGCACCACTTGGTTTCGGTGTCGTGGTTGATTCCACTGCTCCGGTCAAACAAAACATTGGCAAGAAAGAAATAAACAAAAAACAAACATGGCAGATATAAATATGAAAAATACCAAATGAAGCGAACGGGTACAGTAGGTGTGCAAATCTGAACCGTCATCTGACGAGTGGAAGGAAAGGCTGCGAGGAAAGGGATACCTTGACGTTTGCATTCTTTCAGCGGGTCGACGTGTTTGTAACGGCAGAGGAAGCTGCGGGGAGGTTGGCCGATGTGAGGAATGTGTGATTGACAGTGGAGCATGAGTGTCGATTGAGTCATCGGATCTCAGCGGCATTAGCTTAGCTTAGCACAAAGACTGGAAACAGGGGGAAACGGTTAGCCTGGTACCGTCTAGAAAAAAAGTAGCATAGGTGGCATAGCAGCGTAGTTCAGAGCAGCTCGTAAATAAATCAGCGAGGTCACCCCCTGGTGGCTGGCAGCGTGAGATATTTCATCTTCACGTCAGGAGGGAGCAGAGACGTGTCGTCTTCTTTATTTAGTTTGTTGTTTAAATTAACGATCAGAAACATCTGCTGAGCCTGTGACACGTCCCGACACCAAACCATTAAATAGTTGCGTCAAACAGTTCCAAAATATTCCATCTTCGGTAGCGTGCGGCATGATCGAGAGTCACTGAGCTATTCTAAACGCCACACTTGACTGTGTTTACACTCCAGGCCCCGCCCCCTGACCCAGACGATGCTGGTGGAACGCTCCCCTTTAAGAACCTGAGGTAGTCTGAATGTTTGGGCTACATGTTTGTGTGTGAACCCACACGGTGCTAACAGAGCTGGGGATCGAACCTCGACAAGTACGAGCTCGAACACTGAGACGGAAACTGACTGGATTAAATCCAGCACCTGTGCAGCCACGCTGACGAGTGACGGACATCAAGGTATCACTTTGAGTGAGTGAAGGTGACGCCGGCGAGCGAATCCGCTGCCGGTGGGTTTTAAGGCACGTGTGTGTAAGAAAGGTTTATATCGTTTGAACGAGGGAGCCGGGCTATAAACGCTTCACTGAACGAGCTATAATGTGAAGACGACGAGCTCCTCATTCCAAACACTGTATCAGAAAATAACTATCTCTCTACAGAAGTAGAGTACAATTTAAAAATGAAACTAGCAAACTACAGTACACTCTAGATGCTCATTACGATGTCTTGATGCATAGCATCACCCATATATGCAGTATTGACTTTAATTTTAAGTATCATGGATCTTATTCAATATCGACATTGAACAGTGGAGTTAATAGTGTCATGGAGAGTCGTGTTATGGCAGTGTGTTTGTTAGAGTCTCTCTCTCCTTCTTTTCTTTTTTCATGACAGAATGAATGGAGGAGGAGCTGATTGTGATTGTCATGACTTTCCTCTGCAAAGTTCAACCAAAGAAACAACAGAGAAAAACAGGAGAGGAAACAAAGAAGAAGTTGGGAGTCTTGATGTCCTCATGAAAACGTCTTCACTCTGCGCGCTCCACGTGAGGTGAAGTCGGCTTTCAACGCCCCGGCAGCGAGAACAAGACCAGATTCCCAGAACAAATAAATCTCCAAACGCTGTGCGAGTTTTCTGTTTGATATCTCCAGAGCGAGCGCTGCTAAAAACAGTGCGTGTTAGTGTTTGAGGGCCCGGCTCTTATCAGCTCCACGGTGCCGGAGCAGTGGGAGGGGCCTGTCTCCTCCTGCTCAGACGTCTGTTTGTTGCTTCGCTCCAGGTCGGCCGCCAACTCCTCCTCCTCCTGCTTCGCTTCTTTCTTTACCACCACTCCTCCCTCCAGGATCTCCATCTCAGTCCGCTGGGTTTCGCTGTTGGATCCCGGAGGAAGAAATTTCCCGAACATTGTCCCGTTCAGATCCTCCTCCAGTTTCACCTGGAAGGGAGGCAGCCCGAGCAGGAAGGCCCTGATCCTGCTGGGCGAGCTCAGGTCTGCGGGCTCATCCTGGTTCTTGGTCTCTGCCTCTGTCTCTCCTCCGCCTCCTGCAGAGCTGGACCTCCCGCCCAGTGTGGCGTCCTCAGCCAGCTCCGTGCAGCTGGCTCTGGGTCTCTTGGACAAGGTTTGCCCCAGGTCTCCATTGCTCGCTGCCCTGAACGGCTCGGGTCCCTCCGTACTGGGCCTCTTCACCGTGAAACGCTTGCTGAGGTTGAGGGGCAGCGCCTGCTCGGGGGGAGGGGTGATGGGAGAGCACGGGGGCTTGGCGCTCAGGTCCTGGGACAGAGCTTCAGACAGTCGGCGCGTGAAGGTCTGCAGCTGTGACGAGTCCAGACGACGAGTCCTCATCAGCTGACACACCTGAACGCTGCAGTCCAGGTTCAGAGGCAGGACCCGGAGAGGAGGCAGTGGGGGCCGGCTCCTGGCGTCCCGGCTGCCTCCTCTCTGGGCGCCATCGTCCCCGTTACACCCGGAGCAGCGGTTGTGATGCTGGTGGGCGGGGTGGGGCTGAGGCTGGTCCCCGCTGGGATGAGGTGTGTCTGGGCTTCCGCTCTTGGGCTGCAGGGTGAAGATGGCGGGCTGGTGCTGGGCTGGGTCCTGAGGTGTCAGCGCCGGGCTCTCTTGGGCCCTCTGAAGGCTGATGCGGTTCCTGAAGATGTCCAGAGGACACACTCCCTTGATGGGGCTGAAGCCGCCCAGCGATCCTCCGACAAAGTGGTGAGGCAGAGTGGCGAGGAGGACAGTTGGAGAAGGAGCCGTGGATTCTCCTCTGTCCGAGTTCAGCTCCTTTGGTTTGGGCTGGATGGGGAGGAATGGGGCCGACATGGGGGACAGGTCGGGGGTGAGAGGCATGTTGATGGGGAGGATGGTCGTCTGCAGGAGGGAGGAGAACACGTTGTATTAGCGTCACCAAATATTCAGAACGTTGTTTTAAACCAGGTATCAGGCTCTCTTAAATTAATGACCAAGAGTTCTGCTTGAGAACGTGTATCGTCCTGGCGTTCTCACCTGGTGTGTGCTGCAGGGCGACGGCGGCGGCGGTCCATCTCTGCCTTTGGCTGGAGGCAGCAGAGTCTCTGCTGCTGCTTTGGGTTTGGTCTGCTGCAGCGCCAGCAGCTTGGCCTGAGCGATCAGCGTGGCCTTGTTGCGCGTTCCCTTCGGCCGGCCTCGGCCTCTCTTCACCACCATGGAGCCGTTCAGGTTCTGCTCCGAGAGAAGAGGACGGAGACGGTTACGCTGAGTTTGATCAAACCTCTGAAATATCACATTCACGAATGTGAGACGGACAAACTCCACCAGAGAGCCCTGTCACTTACAGTAGGAGCAAGAGTGGGAAGGCGAGGAAGAGGAAGACGAGGGAGAGGATCAGTCGATGGAAGAGGAGACGTGGAGGTCGGGATCTTCTCCTTTGCTTTGGGTCCTGGTTTCCTTCCTCTCTGAAGTGGTTTCCTTCCCCTGATCCCTCTGGGTTTGGGAGGAGTGGGAGGAGAGGGGGATTCTGGGATTTTGAATTCAGATCCTCCAATTCTGAGATGCTCTTCATAAGGAAGCAACAACCTGAGACAAAGACAGACCGTGAGACCTGAAGCACTGGTGTGTGTTTGTGTGTGTGCGTGCGTGCGTGCGTAGTGTACCTCTCATAGTGTCTTCTGGTGCAGGTGGCAGCACTGGTGCTGCCAGGACATCCTCCCAGCTCATTATAGACAATTTTCCAGAGTCTGTCCATCGTCACCTGCGGGACAAACAGTGGTTTCCAACATCAGAGTCGACTTGATTTGACTGATTAATGATCCAGTGATGAGCTGACACGGTTCTGTTGGCTCCGGGATTGTCAGGAGTCGAGTTGGACAGAAGAAGAATCGTCAGAACGCTGACGGATCGCGTTGCTGCTCACTGACAACCACATTTAAAACCAGAGTCATTTTCACACTGGGAACTTTTTTCCCCAAAAATGTCAAACAATTCCTTTGAATAAAATTTGAATGGACTCACCTTCTTGTATCCTCCAAGCCTTTTGACCACAGAGTACATGAGGAAGAGGTCGACTGAGGACAGAGACACAGGGAACATGCAAATATCAAGCAGGGAGAACATAAATATACAAATCACACATTAAAACAGTTTGACTGAACAAGCATCAACTGATAAAAAATGAATGTATCACTTAAGAGTTCAAGTGTCACAACTTTCAGTAAAAGAAAGGAAAAAAACATTCAGATGTTTCTCCTCTTTGCTCTTATGAACTCTCCACTCACTCTTCTTGAAGCCGAGGTTGGGGACTTTGTGGATGGGCGAGCCGTGGCGGTCCATGAAGGCATAGAGCTGATCCAGGAAGAGCTGCTCCTCAGGGTGAGGGAGCCAGTCGCCCTCGCAGCCGACCTCCACGCTACCCATCACGTTCTCCTGAGACAGACGCCACATGAGGGACGTGAGACCTGTCCTCTGACGAGGTTAATGTGATCTGACTCTCGAGCAGATCCAGGGTCTGATCTTTATCATACAAACCTTCATCCTCTCCAGCCACGACTCTGATTGGCTGGAGTTCGGAGAGTCCCTGCCGTCGTGACCTCTCCTCTTACGGGGTCGACCTCGGAGACTGAGAGATGGACATCCTGTGGAGAAACATTTTAAAAATACTTTGTTCATCTTGTTTACAGATTCACACCGAACTCGATTTGTTTCATTCCAGCACCACCTACTATTCAGCTCCATGAAATTCAGGAGTGGCTGATTTTAACTTTCTCTTTTGATGGTTTTTTAAACAAAAAAATACAACAAAATACAAAGACTAGTCTGTATTTACATATTCATTGAATTACTATTTATAAATAAGTTAAATCTGTCAAGCGACACTCACCGAACTGCCAGGAGAAGCTGGCACTGGTCTCCAGTGTCGGGTGATTGAAAGTGTCCCTGCAGTACATCAGCCGGATGCTGGGCAGCGCTCTGACTCCGCCGAGGGCCAGCAGGTGGGGGTCATGCAGCCCGGGGCCCCTCGCACCATCCTGGATACGCCTCTGCAGCGAGCGGAAGCGGCAGTACTGCGGGTAGCTGAGCACTTTGATGCTCTGACGGGCCGCCGGGCCGCCTGAGAACAACACACATAAAGTCAAATGACAGGATTCTAACATTTGTCGGGTCTCTGTCCAGCTCCAGTCGTATTTCTTACCCTCAGCTTTCCCTTGACGTGGTTCTAAGCTCTTGTCCAGTGAAGTGTTGGCGTGTCCGTCGCCGCTCGGTGGAGGTTTGTGGAGCCCATTGGTTCCACAGGGCGGCGCCAGCTTTGAAGTGCCACTCCAACCTGTCGCCTCCGCACACGACCATTTCACCAGGTCCTCCACCCGCAGCACCATCTTCCTGGACACGGCCAGCACCTCATCCTGAACCCACACAAACGGCATAGGTTAAATATCATCCATTATGAAACAGGGAGACAGTGAACTGGTTCCACTCATCACAGTGAAGGACGTAGGTAACCATCCCATGGGTGCCAACCTGGTTTAGTGTGTTTTGTGTAAGGCTGAACATCCTTCACCTCCTCTAGGCCTCAACCCTTCAGCCATAATATAAAAACATGTCCGTAAAAATAAAAAATGACTGTTGAAGATTACAAGATAAAACCAGAAACTTCGGCAGTGATCCACAAATGGATTTTCAGAGAGAAATCATTTCTCCTCCTCAACAGGAAGTTGAGGCTTTAACTGTGGAACATAAAGCTCAAAATGTGGAAAACTTGTCTTCAAACGAGTCATGTGATTTACATGTGGATAAAACATTAGTGTGGTTGTCATGTGAGGGCGGAGCTGCATCTCAAACACTGACTGACTCATTTTAAATGATTATCACTGGAGGGAAGAAATTATTGACAGCAGACTTTCCACTGAGGAGACATGAGGAGCGTGGTCAAACTTTGAAGGGACGATGTCCCCTCGACCTTTGACCCACCTCTCCGTGCTCCCTGGTCCGGCCCTTCGGTGTGTCTTCGGGTAAGAAGTAGAGTCTGGTGCTGGCGAGAGGGTTGCAGCGGGTCTGGTCCTCCCACAGTAAGGTCACCTGCCAGAAGAACAAAGGTTTAGCTTTGGTTGAAATACTGCAGGCGTTTAACATGCACGTGGCAGCTCTCTCACCTCAGCGATGCACACCGGATCCTGCGGCCCACAGCGGATGAGGTAAAACTCCCCGAGCCTCCACACCTGGACGGGCCCATTGGGCTGAGCTCTGCTGCTCACCGACTTGTAGAAGGCGTAGCTGCCTCGCTGGCAGGAGGGAGCACCCAACCACTGATGGAGACACAGGAGATTCATGAGTCAACATAGTCAACCAATCTGTTTGATTCCCATCAAATATAAATAAAGACTATCCATGCTGCCTCCTTCCATTTTTCTCTTGGACGTGTTATAACCACAAATTCTGCATAATTCCACCTCTGGCATCAACTTCTCCGCCAGTGAAGCTGCACCATCTTGCAGCGAGGCAGGATTTTCTCATGTGTATCAGAGTGCTGATACTGAAATATATTGAAGCAGATGTTAAAAATTAACTGCTCCCACCGTGGAGTCATATCTGCTGCAGCTGATACCGACTCAGAATGTGACTCAGTGTGTTTCTGCTCTGACGAAATGACGACCAGCGATTCCAGACTGAAGCGGCATACGTGCATGAACTTGTCTGACATGAATCGTCTGTGCCGCGCAACTTCTCTCCAGATTTTCCCTGTGTACATTTTTAAAAAGCTGATTAAACAGAAACAAGCAGCTTCCTGTTTTCACTTCACACAACATGTGGTATTATTAAAACTGTTCAAAACACCTCCATAACAAACACCAGTCAGTGCATTGTGGGTAAATCAATAAATATCATTCAGCTCGTGTTGAGGTCACACATTTCCCACAGAACAGATCAGTAGTAGTTTGGTGAGAGAAGAGAGGAGGACCCAGGGCAGAAGCTTGAGGGACTCCAGTAGTGAGAGGACACGGTTCTGACACCAGCATTATTATTTATTTAACATCCGCCATCTACTTCCCCATCTACTAACATGGGGAAGGGGGTTATGACCTATACTGCAACCAATAATGGGGCGCTGCTTTGGCTTCATTGTTGGTGGGCCATTTATATTTTACTTACAGTCTGGGATTTTTTTGTGTTAATGTGAAATAATGTTTCGGTAACTTTTTTAAACGTTAAGACGTTTTTTGTAAACAAGGAGAGGAGCTTGTTTAACACACACCATGTTTCAATGGTTTTATGCAACAAGGCAAGAAAAGAAAATGAATGTGCGTCACTAAATCCCGAGAACATTGAGGGAAGTTTTGTGTGACATCAGACACTCGATGATCCAGTTTTATGAACGTGTCGCTGTTCAGTGAAACTGAATCCATCAAGCAGCCTCCACTCCTCTGTGATCCTCTGTTTGCAGCTGGAGGCGAGAAAAGACCGAATTACAGCGGCTCCGCATGAAACATGACCCACCACTGCACAGCTGCAAAGAGGCGAGCAGCGAGTGACCCGAGGAAAACACAGAAAGAGAAATCAAAGGCTGAAGAAGGTGAACTGGACAGTTTTTGCTTCATCTATAATAAAAAGATGATCAGCAGCTCAGGGTTCAGACGCTGAACAGATTGAATTGATTGACTAAATTATATCAATTATAGATTTATTTTTTATTAGAGTGCTAAGGTCTTTGATTTGTTGTGAAGTATGAGCAGGAACACGGAGCAAAGTAAATCACCAACACGCCACAGGAGATGAAACTAGCTCCTGATTTATTCCTCTGACATTGAGCTCATCTCCGCAGCTCGTGTGCGTTGACAGTGAAGTGTGGGGAGTTTGAGGTGCAGGACATGGTGGGGTTTTTCATATTAAGTGAATTAAAATAAACGCGCCTGATTATACATGAGGCATAAAAGGCCTGGTGTATACACTGAGGGTGTGGTTGGCTCTGCAGCTGTGATCCATTTAGCTGGTGATAGACGGGACGTGGAGATTCACAGAGTGAAAACATGTAAATATTCCTGTTTCTGCAGCAGAACTCATCGAGAGCAGCGTCCCAGCATGGCTGCTCTCTTGTCGCCAGGACGCTGAATATTCTAAAATTCTCACTCCCGTGTCGATCATCCACAACCCCCACCCCACACCACCCCACCCAACACATCCTCCCCCACTCAAAACCCAGCACACACACACATACACACACCCTGCTCCCCCTCCCCCATCCGTTGCAGCTCTGCAGACGAGCTGCAGCAGGCCAGGGATCAATTTTTAAAAAAGCAGAAAACAGACATCACTCTTCAAACAAGTGAGATTTGGTGAAAATCAACACAAACACTGCAAGGACACGTCAGTGAACACCACCCCCCACACACTTCACTGCCTCGTGGGAAAAACTGTGTGACACAAGAACTAAAAACAACAAGCTTTATGTCCAAAAACCAGAGAGGAATAAAGATGCATCAGTTATTCAAACATCACAGAAATGGAAGGACATCTGTAATAAAAGTCGACAAGGTCACAGCTGTGAGTTTAAGGTACAGTAGGAACTGAATGAAGCACATTCATCAGCAGACACATTATAAACCAGGATTATAAGAGCATTAACGACTCGGCCCTGACACAGACTCATGAACCTCTGCTGCAGAAACATCATTCAGACTATATGTCACATGAATAATCATTTAAAGTCTATGCAGAGGCTCAGAGACACGTTTAAACTACACAGATATATTCCTCTTACTCTCATTATCACCCCACAAATGTCATTCTGAGTCACAGCAATGGCCTCAGATGATTTGAACGTTAAATATTATTCTCACAATTGTCCCCTGGCAGCAGTATGAGCTGCTTGAGGAGAGAAAACAATACAAATAATTTGTTGAATTGAAACAGCAGATATTTGTGAATGTGAGCGACGACACAACCTTTACAGGGTATATTTCAATATCAGACAACCAAGACGATTCCACAGTGAAATGACATTCTTTACCCCCACACAGAGTATTATTTACAACATGTAATAGTTATTTACATGAAGACATTAGAATAATTAACCGGATTTAGTCTTTAGGCTTCCTGGCAGAGATGATAAGGATTTATCAACTTTTATCAGGAGAAGGTTTAGGTCAGAGAGGACAAATATAGATAAAATACAATGATCAAGTTTCATTTTTTTAGAATATCAGAAGTACAGTGTTATTAACTAAGGTCAAACAAGAAGGGAACACAATGTATTCAGATAATGGAGGGTGTGTTTCACAATAAGATCCAATAACAGGTCAATTCCTCATGTGTTAAGAATCTAAACCTGTTATTAGAAAACAGAATAATACACATGGGAACAACAAATGTAGAGAATATAAACTGAAAGCTGAGCAGCTAAACACATTAACCATTTTAATTTATTTTTGCTCTATAAATGAAGGCGTTTGTTGGATCACTGCAGGAGCGTTACCGTGCTAGAGACTATATCAACACTATTGACAGAAACTCACATATTGATCTATGGCCTGCAAGTATTCTAAGAGTAATGAGCAGTTAGTTGTTGAACAAGAAAATGCAACAAAATTAAGTAGGGGGAAAGAATGTTTGAGCACCACAGACACATCAGTCAACATAACTATACTATATAAACAATACATCTAATTAAGGGCATAAATATGGGAAGATATTAAAACAAAAGTATTCACTAATAATAATATCTATTGGAATACTTGGGGGGGACTGACTAAAGTAATAAATAGATATTTAATTTATTTAACACACTTTTTTTTGTAATACATAGCAGATGTGAAATAAAAATGTTGTATTTCAGCTGTATTATGATTAGGACCCCATAAAGAC
Source organism: Pseudorhombus dupliciocellatus (assembly GCA_016785235.1). Taxonomy (NCBI): domain Eukaryota; kingdom Metazoa; phylum Chordata; class Actinopteri; order Pleuronectiformes; family Paralichthyidae; genus Pseudorhombus; species Pseudorhombus dupliciocellatus. The sequence goes on from JAFBJW010000183.1 coordinate 1,220,810, forward strand.
AGCACTACCAATGTGAATGTTTTAGTAGTATTCAATATTTTTAAACAGTATAAATAAACATTTACAAGGCAATAATATAATGAATGGTTTGTTTTAACTCTGAACTGAATTTTTTTTTTAAATATTCCACATTTATTTTGGAATTTCATAGGAACAAAGAAACAGGATAAACTTAAATAATATGTCGACTCACTGTCGCCCCCTACAGGCGCATGTACGTTTATGTAATTTAGTGGTTTTATCTCAGAGACGCCACAAAGTCTCTGGATATCAGCCTCCTTACAATTGTCTTTGCATTTGGAGTTATTTTGAATAAAGTTTGTATTCAAACTGAAAAATATCAAGTTTCAATAACTCAAATAGCAGTTTAAAATGTTTAACTCCTAAAGTCCATTCATGCTCTTTACTCACTGATTCATCATTTTGTTGAGGTTAAAGACACAGAGATGCAACAACAAATATCTGACACCCTGAGAGAGAACCATTTTATAGATCAATTCATCATTTCAGATGAATTGATCTATAAAAGCATTTCCAACACAGATTACTGGCACACATCAATAAATTAATCTTCCAGATAAAACTTATGAATGAGGGCAGAGCACAAAAACAGGAGGGCCAACTCAAAAGTGAAACAAAGTGAATATAAAGTTGGCACCGTGCCCCTGACACACGGAGCCATCCTCACAGTGACACGTAACTTAAATAGACTGCAGAGAACACGACGGATCCCACCAGTGAACCAAAGACACTGCGAGCTGCAGTGAGATCGAGGCTGTTTTCCTGGTGCTGGGGGAGGGCTGTGCTCCAGCCTAGTGGTGGAAATGAGGCAGGGCTGAGCAGGCAGGAAAATAAAAGCCACATAATATAATCTGAGCAGTGAAACGACGACGCAGCAGCAGGCCTCTGTTTAAAATGTGAACACACACAGACGAGAATTTAAAATGGAAACCCTTAATCTGCAGCCTGCCTGCGTCACTTCTCATATTTCTGGGAATTAGAGTTTTTTTAAAACACAGGAAGGAAGAGAGACAGAGAAAATATTGATAACAAAAATGTCACCTTCTATAAACAACAAATAAATAAATAAAATCCAAACACGGCCTCTCAGTATTATTGACCTTGTGTATATCCTGTTATTCAAAATGCTTGCAAGTTCAGCACTGGGGGGGGAGGGGGCAGAAAACAACCAAATGCTGCAGTAATTAATATTTTAAACTGAATTTGATAATATTAGCAAATACAAAGTCAACTGGAATGTCAACTATGGCACAAAAGGAGACACGCACACTAAAGCACACTATAGAAGGTTCACGCTGTCCAATATGAACCATTTCTTTCTACATAAAAGCTTTTATTTAAACTAAAAATACACCCATCAGAGGCACACCAGAGCAAGAACAAGATGGATGTTTTTTCCAAAATAAACAGCAAACAAGTTGAACAACAAATTCACCAACGATGGAGGATTTCTGCTGGAACAGAGGCTTTTATTTTGACATGAAATGGGATTTATGTCAAAATAAAACGACTGAACACAAAAATAGTCTCCATGTCTATGTGTGTCCTCTGGATGTTTCCTGGGTTTAATATTCTTCATATTTCAAGTACACAAAAACTCCACATTTAGCCTTCACACTCTCTCACACACTCACACTCAGAGAGAGAGAGAGAGAAACAAAGAATATCAACATTCCTCTTTAAACTGAGGTAATTACTGCGGAGACAAAATGTCGGGCAGAATGTGAGGGAGGATTTGATAATAATATCAATATGTTTCCTCCTGAAGCTGAAAAAAGAAGAATCTGCTCGACGGCACGGAAACAATCATCAGCGATTATTTTATTCTGCCTCAAATCAAACACGTCGAATCTGTCGATGCGACATTTTTTTGAGCAACTGAAAAGTTTCGTGATATTTTCACGGACACACACACACACACACACACATACATACATACACACTCTCTCTCACACACACAGGCCTTTACATTTTAATTTTATTCAGCTCTAATGGAGGACTGGGGGGCGGGTGGGGGTTGGTAGCCGGAGGTGAAGGAGACTATTCGACTCGACACTCGCACAAAGACATGATTCATCAACAACCGACAATATCAGAAATATTACACCGGGATTTAACGGCCGAGGCTCCGGTAACGAAGGAGGCGACAGCTCGGTGTCACCGCCGACTGGTACCCCCCACCCCCTCCGCTCCCGCAGAAGCCGCCGCTCCGCTGCGGGGCCGGCTGCCCGCAGAGCGGCGGAGGGGAAAGTTGAATAAAGTTGTAATTGCGGTCGGAGTGGAACTCTCCGGTGGAAAACAATCAATGCGGCGCGTTAATGGAGCCACCGGAGCCGCTCGGCCCCGGCTCACGGCGACACACGGTGGAGGTGCTCCCCCCGGCCGCAGCTCGCCGAACCCGGCGGCAGAGGCGACACGAAGCGGCGTGGACGTAGAAAGGAACCGGACTTTACCTGGATTACATTGTGCTCCATTGCCGTCCTGCATTCCCTCCGTCAGGCCCCTCTCCGGTTACACCGATTTAACGGCCGAGGCTCCGGTAACGAAGGAGGCGACAGCTCGGTGTCACCGCCGACTGGTACCCCCCCCCCCCCCTCCGCTCCCGCAGAAGCCGCCGCTCCGCTGCGGGGCCGGCTGCCCGCAGAGCGGCGGAGGGGAAAGTTGAATAAAGTTGTAATTGCGGTCGGAGTGGAACTCTCCGGTGGAAAACAATCAATGCGGCGCGTTAATGGAGCCACCGGAGCCGCTCGGCCCCGGCTCACGGCGACACACGGTGGAGGTGCTCCCCCCGGCCGCAGCTCGCCGAACCCGGCGGCAGAGGCGACACGAAGCGGCGTGGACGTAGAAAGGAACCGGACTTTACCTGGATTACATTGTGCTCCATTGCCGTCCTGCATTCCCTCCGTCAGGCCCCTCTCCGGTTACACCGCCGGGACTCGCCGACACACAAACAAACGCACCACAGAGGCAGAGGGGGGCGGTGTTTAAAAAATAAAAAAATAACAGCCAGTCCTCCTCCTGCGGGGGTTCTCCTCTCTTCCCCTTCCTCCTCTTCCTCCTCCTCCTCCTCCCCAGTGGATTTCACTGACGACAAAGTTTGAAACTTATCGTTAAACTCTGAGAACCAGCGCGAGCATCTGTAGCTGCTGTGACGTACTTCCGCCCGAGGGCGGGGCTTAGTTGCCAACAGTAGAAGAAGTTTTTATTGTATTAAATTATACTAATTTTGAGTCATACGCAGTACAGGTACAAGTACCACGCTGATGTAGGTCAAACAGACACGAGTGCTCAGATACATGTTCGAGTGCTTGCTGATATAGGTCAAAAGTACTACATTTCTTTGATACAAGTAAGAAAATACTCATGTTATCTGATACTGAGCATAAACTAGTCATAGCACAGTGAGTGGTAAGTACTCTGCTGTTATCAGTAAAAGTCATGTGTAGTACAAACAGTGTACAAAAATGTTGTTATTAAAATACATTAAAGGTAAAGTTACACAAAAAGTACATCAACGTATATATTTTAGTTAGTTTAGTTAAGTTAGACCATGTATGTGGTTGTATCATTCAAACATCAGTGCTACTTAGAGGCACCCTCAGTTTATAAGTTTATATTAGAAGTCCCAGTGGAATGATTTGATCACAGTCAGTGAACTGAACTCACCAAACCCTTCTTTTCCTCGTGAGTCGAATGTGGTTTGACTGACTTCCTGTAAAACTATGTTGACTGATTCAAAACGCTTTATTTAGGAACATTGTTAAAGCGTCACTCGCCAAATTCCTTAGAACCGTGTTTCACTCAGAGGAAATGAGACGAGAAGAAGAGGATCTACAGAAACAAGCTGAAACATGAAAAGCAACAAACAGGCACGACCCATAACGAGGGATAAATAAATTCCCTGTTAGCTAACCTTATAGAATAATTACAACAGCTTGAGTCATGATGAAAGACTCTGTAAAAACCTGTTTTTACCAAGTGTGTCCACCAGGGGGAGGTCGCACATGCTGCGTTTAAACCCCCACAGACGCCCCCCCCCCCCCCCCCCCCCCCCCCCCCCCCCCCCCCCCCCCCCCCCCACATGAGGCCCTGCTGGTTCAGTTTAAAGCCTCAGATCAGAATCACACTCGAGTTCTTTCCGCTTCACTTTGTATCACATGATGTTTGATCAACATAACAAAGTACTCCAGTGTGAGTACAAGTATTTCTATGATGATTACATTCGTAGGTGATGAATACAAATGTATTATTTTACAAAACAAAATAAACATATAACGTAACAACATATTTTCAATCTTTTCTGTTTTGCATTATTTTATTAAGTTCTGAGTGTGAATCTGGACTCAGATTCTGGCTTAAATCACACCTGAGCTGCTGATTCAGGATTTTCTCCTTTTAACTGTTTGTGACCAGAATAACGAGGAATCGCTTCATGTTGTGTTTCCGCTCCCTTATCCCCAAATGACCTCCAGTCGAGGAGCAGGAGGAGGAGGAGGAGGAGACGGCTGCAGGGGAAAGAGGAGGCTGCAGCAGGAGGAGGAGGAGGAGGAGGCTGCAGCAAAACTGAGAGTGAGGATGAAAAACAGCTCCTGTGTCCTCTGAGCTTCAGCCTGATGAAACGTCACTGCAGCTGCTTCCCTCACGTTCTGCTCCTCATCATTCCCACTGGAAACATTTCTGTTTTATTCATGAGCACAAACACAAACACTTCATCCAAATAGTGATTATCCTTGAATCTGCTCTTTGTCCTACACTGGACGCGTGTCCCTTACTTGTCCCTGACGTGTTCCTGTGTTCTCCTGCAGCCTTAAACATCTGGAACCTTCCCAGTGAGCAAGTGGATATGTGGCACAAATGTCAGAGGATGAAGAGGAGGAGCCGCTAACATGGAGGAGGCTGGTGTGTGACCTGTGCAGCAGGATTCGTGTTCACAGGAAGTTGAACGCGTCAGAAATGATCTGATTGGACGCAGAAAGAGGAAATGTCTCTGAGGGATAAGTCATCAGAGTTTAACAGGAAGACAGCGGTGATCAAGATGAAAACTCAACGCAGGATTCATGTGTTTTTACTTGAAATAAAATGTACAAACTTTACAGCATCAATGACTCTTTCTCAACCTTCTCTGTATTTGCTGTTACAACATCAAATCAAATCATTGACGTTTTATTTAAAGTAAACACAAACTAGATAAAATACAGCGTTCAATTCTAACAGATGAATCTGTTCCACATCTGCTCTCATTCATCCTCTTCTTCCTCCTCCTCTTCCTCATCATTGTCGCTGTCCACTAGCAGCCGGGACTGCGCAGCGAGCCGCTGAGCCACGGCTGTTACCATGGCAGCGCCCTTCCCACTGTTGTCCTCGGAGACCAGGAAGGTGATGCTGCACTCAGGGGCGAGGAGGCGAGCGGTCTCCTGGAGCTCTGCACTGAAACTGCAGGAGAAAATAGAGAAAATACAAAAATAAATACAACACATCTCCGTATTCAGGAGGAGAATGAGGAGCACACAGTCTCATCTGTTATTATCAGGAGGACATTTCAAATGTTATTAAAGGTCAGTCTGATCTGTCAATCATCAGGTCTCAGCGTTTTTTTAAATGTGAGGGCGGCCACCAGGGGGCGATCCAGGGGATTTGGCTCAAAGCGCCTCTCCCTCGTATTTTCTCTTACTTTGGGTGTTTCTTGTACACTGTCCCGTCCACCCCCACGGCCGTCTCCAGATGGTCTTTCCCACGGTTCTCCCGTATACGGGTGGCCAGGGTGGCCAGGGCGGTGCCGCAGAGACGGGCCGCGCGTGAGGAGATGGTGTCGCAGGTCAGACGCACCACGCGGAGGTCGACCAGGTCCCACATCAGGCCGAGCTCAGTCAGGATGTGCTGAGCGTTTTCCAGGCCGACGTCCTCCCTGCAGCAGAGACACGGGCAGGATGTGAGGACGGGCCGCTCCAACCAAAGAGCTGGAGGAGGATTTAAGAACTCACTCTTCAATCTCAGAGATGAACTTGGTTGGGAATGTTCCCGGAGTCCTCAGCGCCTCCGACATCTGTCCTTTAAACAGCAGCTTGTCCTCCGCCATCTTCACCAGCAGGAGACGCACAATCTCGCCCAGGTACATTCCACTGATCATCTTCTCAAAGCTGCACAAGAGACGAGAAGAGACGACCGGACAGATGACAACATCTGCTAAAGTTCACACTGTGCTCGTGCTGCTGGCTGCAGGGGGCGCTGCTGCTCAGTGTAGCGCAAGGTGCGGCCACCAGCTGATCGTCGTCGTACGTACGTGTGAACTCCCGGGTTGAGGGACGTCTTGTCCACCAACACGTCGAACTCTGTCTGGATGTCTTTGAGCGAGCCGTCGTCTCCGAAGCCCCCCCACTCCGTGTTGATGCACATGCGCCCGCCCTCGCCCTCCACGCGCTTCACGTTCTTCATCTCCTCCATGTAGCAGGCGTTAGTTCCAGTTCCTGGAGCCACACAGGAAGTAAGGAAGGAAACAATGAAATGAGGACACTGTGACCTCATCAAAGAACCAGAGACAGTCATGATGTCATGAGGAGGGAGGGAGGTCACTCTTTAGTGTTGCTCACTGGTTCTCTCTGTCAATTTTATCTCTTTTGTATTTTGTATCCTGAGTCTGTCTTCTATGACTCTAAATGGGGCGGGGCCTGGACATGTGGCGCCCCCTCTGTGTACAGCATGCATTACATGGTGGGTGTGAGAGAGGACGCCCTGTTACCGATGATCATTCCAATCTCACATCTGTGGTCCTTGTAGCCACAGCTCATCATTGTCCCCACCGTGTCATTCACCATGGCAACCGAGCCGATCTTGTAGTCCTGCAGAGACAGAGACAGACGGAGACAAACATTTACAATATCAATAACCTCCCCGCGCACATTTCCTCTCCTCCAGGAAAACAGTTTCACAACATTTTGACTCTGAATCTGAAGCTTTGACTGAACTTCATCTGAGAATTTGATGTGTTTATAAAAGAGTCTGAGGTTCATGAGACAGAAGAGACAGACAGAGACAGAGGAACAGGAAGTGAAGGAGTTAAAGTGGGATTCGGTCACTGACCCCCCTCCTGTGGATGGCGTCCTTCAGCAGCTTCACTACGTCTTGTCCCTCCACACCGGAGCAGTTGAAGCCTTTGGTCCAGCGGATCAGGATGCTCTGTGAAGGGTTCAAACATTCAACATGGAGGATGGATGAAAGTGTGTGTGTGTGTGTTTGTGTGTGTGTGCGTGTGCGTGCGTGCGCGTGTCACCTTGTCAATTTCTATCTGCTCACAGGGGAAGGAGAAGGTGAATCCCAGAGGGAGAGTTTGACCCTTCAGATTCTCAGACACGAGGAAATCTCCGAGGCAGGTGGCGATGTGGTTGAACAGCTGGAGGGAGGCAGATGTTTCTGATTGAAACTCTGAAGGTTTGAATTCAGCTTCGCTGCCGTGCCTCTTCGTTTATAAGAGTGGTTCCCACCTGTTCTCCGGTTCCCAGCATCATTTCCTGAGAGATGGTGCAGAGCTCATTGTCCATCTTCGTCACGATCTGCTGCCCCTCCTCCACTCGCACGTGGAACACCCGGAAGTTCGTTCCACCGAGATCCAACGCCAGGAAGTCGCCCCGCTCTGCCGGGAGGATAAAGACCAAGTTTACCTTTTATTTAAGGTTCCTGACAAAAGAATCGGAATTATTTCAAATCGTCCTAAAGTTTAAAACATTGAAAATGAAAACTGTGAAGTCCTACTTGGACTTCATAACTCAGTGGGAGTTGACTGTGGTCGTTTTCGGCCTTGTCGGTGTTTACCTGTCCCGTCCGGCGTGGCCCTGACGAATGTGGGCAGCATCTTCACGGCCGCCCTGTGATGAGAGTGTTTCCCCAAACCTCGTTTCATGTCCTTGTTCAGTCGAGAGGAGACTTCCTGCAGCTTCTCCTGAGACAGGTGGAAACACTTCAGGTACGTCTGCACCTGCACACACACACACACACACACACATTAATAAATAACTATGATAAATGACAAGATGATCAACATTTTTTGTTTGCTTCAATTAAACAAACACTGAACGCTGTTTGAATTTGTAAACATTAATATTTTAATAAATAATAAAAAATATTCAGCTATAGCTATTTAACTCATATTTCATGACTTATTTATTTACCTTTTTACATTTTTGCACTAAAACAACAAACTATACATTCATACAGTCACATTATTTCTTTCCGGAGAAGAAGAAGAAGCAGTGACATAGAAGAGAGTCACATCTTTCTCCACCAGAGGGCGGTGTGTCCTGAGGAAAGTTTACATACAAGTCAATGGAGGAATGGATTTCAAAATGAACGCAATGATCACTCAGGTGTGGAAATGGAAACAGTTGTCATGAATACTTTTTATCTGCTGATGATTCAATCTACGAAGAATCTGACGATGAGTCAAACATGGAAGTAGAACATAGTATGTATTTTCTTCTTTAGAAATTAAAAAAAAAAAATCTTTATCAGTTTGTGTGTCTGCGTTCTTTGGTTGACTTTCTTCACCGACAACAACAATCCACACATTCTACTATAAAGTATACGTTATTTACGTGAACTGAATATTTTCATGTGAAAAGAAGCGTCTGCTGTTGGACAGGAAGCGACCCGCCTGGTCCAACATGTCGGGATTCTCTGGAGATGCAGCAACAATTCACATTTCTCTTCCTGTTTTCCTTCAACTGTGGAAACAGTTTCTGTCAGCTGACATTAAAAGGTGACGCTGCAGAGAAACAAAGCTGCTGTAACAAGTTTCCTTCAGGCCTGATTTAACTCCACGTTTGGATCCTCCCCTTTTAAGACCTTTGGTCAAGAATAATGCACAAACATATGGTGCAAGGCTTCTGGATAAACACACACACCCAAGTTTGTTTGTGAAATATATCCGGGACAAGTGTGTGTTTAATTAATGTGTGTTTTAATTAATTAACCCACATACTGTGGGTCGTTCCCTGCAGGTATTGAGGACCTGACTTTTATTCCAGTCATGATGAAGGAATGAAGTTGGCCACGCCCTCATTCGCAATATGTTGTGACATGATAGTATGAGAAGAGGGTGAGGCCAAAAAATAACGTGAGAAAAACATTGAGGTGAAACAATAAGACCTGAACCAACACGTCTGTGGAAAAGTACAGAGAAGAGAAGAAGACGAAGATGGAGGAGGAGATGCTAAAGGAGAAGAGAGGAGGTTTATCTTCACATGAAATATAATAATCTTTGTAAAAAAAAAAAGCCATCGACGTCTCACTTCATGACACTGGAACAGCTGCAGTGACAGATGACACGTGATGATGACACAGAGGATGTCGTGTGTGTGTGTACCTTGCTGAGCGTCTCCTCTGGGATCCCCTCCAGGTGAAGCTTCGCAGTTTCTCCGTTCATCTTTGGTTTTTTAGACACCTGAGACATGTTGTCACCGTTTGATGATGCGTCACTCATCTGGGATGAAGAGGAAAGAGTCCGAGCACAGAAATGACAAAACCTGTTCAGTCTCTAATATAAAAGTTTATCACATTATACAATATGGTATAATGCTTTATTACTATATAATAAGTGTCATCTTAAGTACAAAGTACAAAATCCAGATCCTGTGAGTTGAAAAAAGAAGTTGTTGTTTGATCGGGAGCCGACTTTGACAAGAAGCCAAAGAGCTTCTGGTGTTTAAATGTAAACCCTTTGCTGAGAGTGAGGGAGTTGACCTCAGGAGAAATTTCCCTGTGAATAAATTGAACTCAGGTTGAACAGGTTACTGTGTATTTTAAACGCTCAGCTGTTCAGGAATGCAGTTTGAAATGTGCACCGTCGGGACGGCCAGCGAAGATGGCTGCGCCTTCCAGTGACGAATGCAAACACATGGCTCCGGTGACTCCGCACAGAGCAAACAAGGAATTTCACCTCCACCTGCTCCTCATCCTCCGACGGATCCAAATAGGAAACTGTCAAATGTATGACGGATTCAAAACAAAGAAAAGTGAACTCATCAGAAACAAACCTGAAGAACTGAGAGGAGGGAAACAGAACCCGAGATTCACATCCTCTGTCACCTGACTGACACAGCATGACATGGGGAAACCCGACTTCTGCTTTCGGCTGCTCCGTGTGAACAGAACACACGGAGCAGTGGGGTGACTGCGGAGTCAGGTGCCTTGCTCAGGGGCACCTGGACAGTGGGATGGGGAGAGTCTGGCCTCTTGGACTCCAGCAGCTCCCGAGAAAAGAACCTGAGGGTGAAAACCTCGTCCGTTTCATTCGGACACAGTGAGACTCACAGTGGTCTCTGTCATCCAGAGGATCCCGTCGATATTTAGAATGAATTGGCCGCCGGTAAAGAATCTAACAAGGATTGGTCGAGAGCAGGTGAGGGGGAGGGACTCTAAATGACATATCAGCAAATCAAGATGGCGGTGTTTCTATCTGTGATAGTTTGGCTCCAGATTTTGTGAAAAATTCCGCTGTGAAGGAGCCTCATGTTCTCCTGAGGAGCAACAGCTGGAGACGCGTTGTCCATTCTCATTCACAAGTTATAATGAAAACCTGTCACACACGTCTGGAACCAGGAGCTCCTGGTCCGTCATTTTCACCTGAGAGAGAAGCTCCTCAACCCCACCTGTTTCACAGCGCCTGCAGGAGGAGAGCCCACCAGACCGGTCGGACCATCAGCGACCAACACCTGCAGCAGGGGGGCCACCTGGGGCGCAGGGGCCCCGGGGGAACACAGGCTCTCTGGAGCTGCTGTGTGAGGAGGAGTCAAAGTTCTCCTCCTAATACGTTTAAAAGCCTCTCATGCAGAATAAACCGCTTTGAAACAAACTTGTCACCATGTCAATAGCAAAGTTTTTCAAAGTTAAAGCCTCTCACCTGTGCGACCTGCACGTCTCAGCGTCTCCACACAAGTGACTTCCTCGATGAATGAGAAGGGGGGGGGGCGGGGGGTCAGAGGCAGTGTCCACGCCCACTGTGGGGGGGGGGGGGGGCATGCGGGGGGGGGTTCTCCCAACCCCACCTGTTTCACAGCGCCTGCAGGAGGAGAGCCCACCAGACCGGTCGGACCATCAGCGACCAACACCTGCAGCAGGGGGGCCACCTGGGGCGCAGGGGCCCCGGGGGAACACAGGCTCTCTGGAGCTGCTGTGTGAGGAGGAGTCAAAGTTCTCCTCCTAATACGTTTAAAAGCCTCTCATGCAGAATAAACCGCTTTGAAACAAACTTGTCCCCATGTCAATAGCAAAGTTTTTCAAAGTTAAAGCCTCTCACCTGTGCGACCTGCACGTCTCAGCGTCTCCACACGAGTGACTTCCTCGATGAATGAGAAGGGGGGGGGCGGGGGGTCAGAGGCAGTGTCCACGCCCACTGTGGGGGGGGGGGGACAGTCTGGTGGCGGTTCTCCGCGGAGACGCGCCTGAAGCGGCTGGTGGGCAGGTTACCTGGCGGACCGGGCTGATGGTGATGACGGTGCAGGCGGGGGGAGGAGCGCATCAGCGGATCCTGTCTCCTGGACATGATCCGGGACGAGCCTGCAAAGACCTCTGACGTCGCTGGGCAGCGAGTTGATTTCATCACCGCTGATATAAACTTCACTCTGACTTTATTGTAAAGGTTTTTTGATCTGTTAAATGTATTTTGCGGTTTTGCTTGATGTTTTTCTTTGCTGCTCTGCAACAGCACGACGAAATGAACCTGTTAAAGGAACAAACTCACTTTGTTTTACAGTTGTTTTATTGATTTAATGTTTCTATTAAATACAAAAAATACTTTTAGAAAACATCAAGAAAATACTCAAAATTACAAAGAATCTTCAAACATGTTGCAAGTTTTTATTTGATTCTGAAGTTTTGATGATGGGCCTCAGGTCAGAGGAAGACATCTTTGTCTTATCTGAACTGAGTAATGTTTGATTGACACAAGGAGCAGAGACCCTCACGTCCAAGTGTCCAACACTTCTGTCCCACGTCCGGTCCTGAGCTAAATGAAGATTCGGATTCAAACTGAACTTTGACGATTGTTCTTCATGTCGTTTGTTTGCTTCGAACTTGGTTGATGAAACTAACCATTGCGACAACGTCTCAGAGGAAACCTCAGGTCGACCGTTTGAAACTGTGATGACACGGAGCCGCCGCAGCGAGACGTCGTCCATTGAGGAGTCAACGTGTTGTTTCAGTGCATCGCAGTGACTTAAATCTGCCAAGTCAAACCACCGGCAGATTCAGTCTAAAGTGCAGATACGGGTTCAAAGGTCAAAGACAGAAAACCAGAAACAAACACAACATGTATGGTAAAAACTTTGTGGTCAGAGAGGGAGAAAAGACCTTACTGGGTGTTACCAGAGGGTTCATCCTCTGAGGGAATGACAACCTGTAGATACAATTCAAGTAAATCTGCTCACACACTTCAGATCAAAGTGGTTTGCGTTGGACAGACGCAGGTGGACCGAGACATCAAAGCAAGGCAAACAGAAAACAGGGCGTGGCACCGGAAATGAGATTTTTTTCACATTGAGATGTTTGCCTGCTCAAAATCCATCAAGGGGAAAAGTATGTCCTCTTTTATTCACGTCTGACCTGACAAATCTGCGGGTTTAACTTAAGGCTCTGGTTTCTCGTGTTTCAGTCAGCGCTGCTGTCCCAGAGACGTTTGTCCTCTCATGGCTCGTCCTCACCTCCGCCTGTGGCTCGGCTTCTTGGCTCGCTGCTGCCTCCTGAAGTCAATGAGGCAGCCGGTGGCCTCTGAGATGGGAGTAAAGGACCTGATGGGAGAGTCGCTGACGCTCAACGCTCGCACGCCTTCCTCCTCTTCAGCGTCATCATCATCGTCCCGCAGGTCGATGACCTCTCTGAACGCAGAGGAACAGACGTCAACATGGAGGAGAGTGGAAGAGTTAAATGAGCTCTAACAACAAGTCGGACTCTTCTTACCTCGGCTGGACTCTGGCTCCTGACGGCCCGGCTTCTGGAAACAAAACAACAACAGTGCGTCAGTAAATTATTTTCTTCTCCTCTCGGGCTGCAGCAACATTTCTGGATGTGGGTATTGATCTCCTCGAGTGTAAAAGGACGTTCGTTGATCCGAGACAGATTCCAATATTCAGAAAGGAGGAGGACTTGAACCAAACCTGGAGGAACTCTGACGAAGCTGCAGCGACTCACCTGATCCTCTGTTCTCTGTTTGCTCCAGAGCTGAGAGCAGACCTCCTCTCTGCAGGGTCAGAAATACAACGGAGGGACAGTTTTCACTCACTGAATGAATTATGATAAACAACAACAACACCGTCGGTCACGTGACCCACCGTGTCAGGCCGGGCCGGTCGGCGGAGGATGCAGAGCTCCGTGTGTCGGGTGTACTCTCTCAGAGGAACGCTCTTCTGACAGATGAAGCACTTCTCTTGGTTCCTGCTGAAGATGAATCAAAACAAACGGATGAACAGACGAACGCGGAGCGGCTCCGGGTTCAGTCGATGAATCGTTTACCGGCTGTTGACGGAGAGGTTCGTCTCTTCGGCTCCAGGGACCTCTGCTCTTCGTCTCTTCCTGCGAGGCTTTAACGACACTGAAGTGGAGAGAGTCGCTCAAACCATCGCCTCGACGTTACGCGAGCAAGACAAGAGGCAACTCTCCCTTCTCTCTCTCACCTTCAGACGGGTCCAGGACGGCCACCTCGCCGTCGCAGTACGCCGCGTGCCGCTCGATCCTCGTCGCCGGGAAGGACCCCTGGCAGATGGGACAGTCCACGCTGGCCTCAGGGCTCGGAGCGAAGGCGCCGGGATCCGCTTCCGGAGACGTGGGCCTTTGTAGCGACCTGGCCTTTATCTCGCCGACCTCTGGATCCACGTTGCCCTCTCTGACCTCCTCTGCTTCCTCGTGTGCAGCGTCAGCGCCGCCGACCGAGAGGCTTCCCTCCACTGTTACACAAACTGCAGCCGAAAACATGAATACCGTTTAGAGAGGATTTGATAGTAATTCAGTATCCATCACTATCAAACTCACCATTCTCCTCCTCCTGCAGAGGCTCCACCACAGCTGGAGAATCCTCTGGAGGAATCACCTGGACCTCAGGGCACTCAGGACTTTCTGGTCGGAGCTGTAGGGAACCAGAGCGGCTTGCGGCTCATTCACAGACATCTCCTTCATGTTCAGGTCTGATGGGCTCTGACATGAACTCACCTCCATCCTGGGGTCAATGGTCACATCTTGTGTTTCGTCATCATCGTTGTGACTCAGTTGAGTTTCTGATGTTGAGAGAAGATGAAGAAGAACGTTTAACAGCCATCACCTCAGAGTCCAGAGCCTGACCTTCATATGACCTGAGCTTGATCTCTTTTGCATTAGCAATATTATAGGAAAGCACCGCATACACTTCCATTGCTATGCGGATGACGCTCAGCTATACATATCCATGAAGCACAATGAATCCAATCACTTAATTCAATTGCAGGAATGCCTTAAGGATATCAAGGCCTGGATGACTCAGAACTTTTTGCTCCTTAACTCGGACAAAACTGAGGTCATTGTAGTCTGGCCTAAGTGTCTTAGAGAAACACTCTTTGACCAGATAGTCTTCCAGTTCCACTGTGAGAAACCTGGTTGATCAAGACATGCCGTTTGAAAACAGATACAATAAGTTTATAGGACAGAATTTTTCCACCTCCGTAATATCAGGAAAATTAGACACCTGCCGCAGAAGGACGCTGAAACACTAGTGCGTGCTTTTATTACCTCCAGACTAGATTATTGTAATTCTCTTTTATCAGGATGTCCCAAAAAGTCAGTGAATAGCCTTCAATTAGTCCAGAATGCAGCAGCAGGTGTGCTGACAGGAACTAGCAGGAGAGATCATATCACTCCTGTCTTAGCCTCCCTGCACTGGCTCCCTGTTAAATATAGAATAGATTTCCTGCTAGAAATCCTGCTCCTTACATTTAAAACTCTCAATAATCAGGCCCCTTCTTACATCAGGGAGCTAATAACACCATATCATCCACATAGACCACTCTGTTCAGAAAATGCAGGCTTTCTTGTTGTTCCCAGAATCAGTAAGAGTAGAACAGGCGGCAGGGTATTTAGTTACCAGGCTCCTTTCCTGTGGAACCAGCTTCCACTGTGGGTCCAGGAAGCAGACACCTTCTCAGCATTTAAAGTTAAACTTAAAACTTTTTGTTAAAGCCAATAGTTAGCGTTGGATCAAGGTTAGTCATGTTGCTATGCTGCTATAGTATAGACTGCTGGGGGAACTCCACTGATTACTGTCCATGTCTCTCTTGTCTCTCTCTCCCCCGCCCCACTATCACTCTCTTCTCCCTCCTTCTCCCTGCTCACCCCAACCGGTCGAGGCAGATGAGCCTGGTTCTGCTGGAGGTTTCTTCCTGCTTCCTTCTTCCTCTCCATAGTTGCCATAGTGCTTCCTTCTTCCTCTCCATAGTTGCCATAGTGCTTGCTCATTGTGGGGATAGTTGGGTCTCTCTGTTTTCATATTTGATCTGACTGTGATCTGACTCCTATGTAAAGTGCCCTGAGATAACGTGTGTTATGATTTGGCGCTATATAAATAAAATTGAATTGAATTGAATTGATAGGAACAGAGGGGCTACTGTGCACGCAGCAGATGTGACCTCAGAGCATCGTGGAGAAAGAACATTAGCGTTAAGGTTACATCTGCTACATGCACGGCAGCACTCTGGGCAATGTGCACATGACTCAGAGTTTGTGGCCTTGCTTCACAACCCTGAGCAAGCACACTTCTTCTTTGAGGCTGAAGCACGAGCAGACAGCTTCCTGTTTCAGCCACACTTACAGGTGGCTTCAGTCGTTCATGTTACAGCTCGTTTCTCATGTTTCCTGTCTGTTGGACTCTATAAGACCTTTGACCTCTGCAGAGCTCCACCAGACACTACGATAACTCCAGTCAACTCTGCGCGCCTCAATGTTTCAGTACCTGGACAAACGTCACAGTCGTCAGTGTCCATCCGTTCTTCTTCTTCACCTTCTCCTCCCTCACTCTCCTTCTCTGTCTCCTCCTCTTTCTCTCCATCCCTCTGCTCCCCCTCCTCCTCCTCCTCCTCCTCCTCCGCCTCCGCTGGAGGAGACTCCTCACTCTGGTTTTTCTTCCTCAGTCTGAGCCCTTGTCTGGAAACATGAAGAAGAAATGTCTTCATCGTCAGGCGTGTGTCACGTGAATACACTGATTTTACACTGTGGTCAGTTTCTTATTGAACCACATGAGGAGTTTGACCTTTGAGGAACAAGACCAGACTCAGCAGACAACTCAGGTGAAGGAGACCCCTGCGGAGAAACAAGACACACGTTCACCGATCTTATTCCAGACACTGAGAAAACAAGTTTTTATCTCGCTCGTACCTCAGGCTGGGGCTGGATGGCGTCCCCCCACGGCGCCTTCCTCAGCAGACGCCTCTGGGCCTGTTTCAGACTGTTGTCGTAAACGTCCATCTGAGCCAGGATCACCTGAGGGATGGACGGACACACGGAGACATTCATTATGAGCATTTTTGGTCATTTGGTAACTTTCATCTGAGCGAACCCAGCACCTGTGTGTAGGCGTCAGGGTCCAGGCCTCGGGGACAGAAGGGAACGCCCCAGTAGTAGTGGACAGTTGGCCGGACTGCAGGAGGAGCACATGGCCCCTCACCTGGCTGGAGCTCCTCCCCTGTGCAGCTGCAGGAACACAGAGACTGGTGGTGAGACCTTGTTGTTCAGTGTGTGGAGCAGCTTGGGGGCGGAACAGCGCCCTCTGCTGCCACAGGTGGGGATTTATGTTGTTTAAACAGAGCACTGATGTGACAGTAGATGGGAGGGTGATCATATAGGCTCTGTGCCCTCCACCTGCTCCTCCGCTCTGCTCCTGGAGGAGCTGCAGGGTCGTGGTTCACGGACGACACCCCAACATCTGGCAGAGCAGTGCCTCTCTCCTCAGAGAAGATCGGGCTCGGAGAACATGCCGGCTGCAACAGACAGACGCAGGAGACATAAGAAATAAAACAACACAGCAAGGGGAGGGAGGACAGGTCCGTCTCTGTACCGTGACGTCCTCGTCCCCATCAGACCAGATCAGCACCATGTCGCTGGTCAGCTCCGCCTCTGCTGAATTTTCAGGCGTTTTCTGCAAATCATCTGAAACCAGGAGAAAAAAGTCGAATCAGACAACAGGTCCTCAAGAAGACAAGAAGAACGTGATGTTGGACTCTACCTGACGGAGACGCCATGTCGTTTGCGTTCAGCCTGACGTCGCCCTGCTGAGGGTCAGAGCAAAGAAGAGAAGAGAACAGCCGATGATAACAAAGATCAATATTTAAGAAAAGTTTCACCCTTTAAATCCTTCACCCTTCACCTGCGTCAGCCTCTGAGACGACTCCTTGCTGATGGCTCGATTCACTTCATCATTTGACCTCTCAACCCCTGAGGGAGCAACAGACCCGTCATCACTGAGCCTTCGTCCTGTCCTGCTGGAAGAAGAGGCTGTACGTTGCTCGGCGGCTCCTCGGTGCAGCTCTGAGAGGACTGATGATCTTCCGGGGGCAGGGGGCGGAGCTGGGCTTCTTGGGAAGACGGGGCTCTGAGGCGGACAGGAAGTGGTCCTCACAGAGGAGGTGACACTCTCCTGAGAGGAGAACATCCCTGAGTTTTCACAGACACTGACGACCGGTCTGCAGGCACTTGGAGTTGTCTCTCGTTCGGCGCTCCAGCCAAACACAGGACTTTTTAAATACTCAAGACTCTGCGTCAGCTGTGTCTCTTCGTCGTCTCCCTGCTGCGTCTCTGAGAAGGCGGGACTCTTCGGACAGGGCGCAAGCTCGCTGGGGCTTCTGGGAAACGTTGGGCTCTGGGGCTGGGCGGGCGGAGAAGACGTCTGAGAGGAGGAAGAGTCCTGAGAGCACAATACAAACCCTGAGCTTCTGCAGGTTTCCAGCAGGTCCCGACTCAGCCGGGGGATGCGAACCAATGCTCTGCTGTCAGTGGACGGGAAGATGGGCGATTTACGGAGCAGCTGGTCATCGATGAGCCCTGAGTCAGAGCTCTGACAGACACACACACACACATACAGTTTTCTCCTCCAGACTGTAAATAAAGACAGAGGACATGATGTGGGACAGAAAGATGACAGAAACGTTTCCTGGTCAGACCTGTGAGTCCAGATGCTCGGAGCTGCCAGACAATGCCTGAGACTCGATCTCGTTGAGCTGAGGACTTTGACCTCCTTTCCTTTTTCGCTTTTTACTCCTGCTCTTTATTTCAGCTGCTTTTGTTTCTGGGATTAAATCACAGTAGAACTTTTTAGCTTCGTAGCAGTGCGATTTGATTTGATGTGCAAAGGTTCGTCCTC
This sequence comes from Pseudorhombus dupliciocellatus, assembly GCA_016785235.1. Taxonomy (NCBI): domain Eukaryota; kingdom Metazoa; phylum Chordata; class Actinopteri; order Pleuronectiformes; family Paralichthyidae; genus Pseudorhombus; species Pseudorhombus dupliciocellatus. The sequence goes on from JAFBJW010000183.1 coordinate 1,239,192, forward strand.
TGGGGACTCACCTTGGGTCAGGTCTATCTCGGGTGTGTAGACGACCTCGGAGGCTCCCTGGTCGACAGTCGACGCCCTCAACCCGTTTGAGCGCAGGGGTTTCCGTCGGGGGCAGAGTCTGGCGTGGGCGAGGAGGCTCTGACTCTGGGACGGCGAGCAAGGCAGAGTCTGGCCGACCATCTGCGGCACAGAGGTAGAACGTGACGTCAGGAAATCCACGGGAAGGGTCGACACCTGATTTCAGGTCAGTGTGTCAAAAGAACTAAGCCCAATCATGGGCTCTGAACCGTGCTCACACTCTCTTGGATGGCTTTCATCATGGCCTCTTCCTCCCGCTGCAGCTGGAGCGCCGTGTCGCTGGCTTCCTGTTCGCTCAGACGCAGAGCCAGGTCCACCATCTCCTCCTCGGTCATCTCTGGAACACAGATGATGTCACTTGTCACACACTCGGTTTGCTGCCTCCACAGGTTTTCGTTTTACATCACGTGTTTCTCTGCGTCTCGTACCTTTGCGTTGGGTCTGGTTTTCCCGCTCTCTGCGGCATCTGTGTCTTGATGATGGGAGCTCGTCCTGGACAAACAGGAAACAGCTTCAGTTCTGACGTCAGCAAAACCTGGAGCTTCCCAGCTCAGAGTTAGAGAGAGTCTCAGTCTTCTAATGGTCTCTGTCCTCTGAGTCCTCTGATGGTCTCAGTTCTGTACCGGTTCATCTCGGCCGTCCACAGACTCCGGCTCCTGCGAGTTTTCGTCGATGATGATTTCTGGGGGAGCGTCAGTCGCCTCCTTGACGATTTGTTTCCTCAGAGACATTCTGTTCCTCTGCTGAGAGACTTGGAGCAACAGAACCGACACAGGATAAACAAGAGAACCACGTTCAGCCGGACTCAGTGTTTCCGGACACCAGATCGGTTCGAATGATTCTATGAGTTAAACAGAGACAGCAGACCTGAGGAGGAGGAGGAGGAGGAGGCGTGTTTACCGAATGATGATGAAGACGATGGTGAAGGGTGCCCTCCTCTTCTTCCTCTCATCTGTCCGGAGGCTCGACCACAGCCCAGCAGCCTCTGTGGGAAAAGTTTTTAAAGAACATGAACCCGAACATGAATCAGCGTCGGTTCCGTCACATGCTGAAGTTTCAGAATCTTCCGCCAACAGTTCACATGGACGTCAGAAAAACACCGGAAACAGAACTGGAGTCGAGCCCGGAAACACGAGTCAATCAGTTCCGGGTTGACTCCGGATTAAACCGAGGGACAAACAAACTTCCAGGGTTCGGGGAGCGGCCCGGACCCCCAGTAGTTAGGGGGACGTCACTCACAGAGGAGCTCGCTGGGATTTCGCGGCGCCATGTTTGTTTGTGGGGACGTAACCACGTGACGTCTGCGTCACTGACGCGAGGCTGCGCAGCTGGCGCGAGGCCTTCAGGGACTCTCTGGTGTTTTCATGGTGCGTTCACGGAATTAAAAAAAAAAAAAAAACTGAAAACTGTGCCAGTGAATCAAACAGGTTTTAATTACTGCTTTAAAAACGGATGGTCGACCCAGTATGTGTGGCCATCATCATTTAATTCTAATATATATATGTTTAAAAGGATTCATATCTTTAGTCATATCAGTCATTTATATTTGAATTTTAAAAAGTTACTATTGTATTGGGCCTCTCAATTGCTTTATTTCCCGATGGGACATCGAACCCTTCCAGTCCACTAGATAGGCCATGACAGTCACTCAGTCGATGGACTGATGATGATAATGAACCGTTCAGCTGATTTCAGAAATGCACTGAGCCGCTGTCTCTGTGTCTCACGGCTCAGTTCCGGGCCTCCATCTCTGTAACGCTCGTCATCGGCTGCAGCATCTGTGGTGGATGCTGGGCTCTTTGAGCAGCTGATGCTGAATGTGGTAATAACAGATAAAGGCCAACCTGCACGGGTTGACTCAGCAGGTGACGCGGAGAGCGTGTGGCTGTGACCACATCATATGGTATGAATTTTTTCCCGTGTGATGACCTGATAACCGCTTCTCTCTGGAAACTGATGCTGATCTCTGCTGAAGGAAACACATCAGCACTGAGCTCTGAGAACAAGTTCAGCTTCCTCTCCGAGCTGCAGGTTGTTGTTCACTTTTAAAATCACCACCTGGTTTCCAGTCAATCAATATTAATCACAAATCCTTCAGTTTCAGTTATTTATTGGTCGATGGTCTCAGTTCTAAAGTTTTAAATACGTGTGGGTTCTTCAGAGGTTTCTCACTCGCTCTTGTTTCAACACAGAGAAACTTATACTACTTATACGTCATGGTGCTGATTACAAATTCACCATCGTTAAATCTGTGGCTCTCAACCTTTTCACTTCTGATCCAGTAAAATCCTTCCATCACTGGTTGAACTGGCTTAGGTGGAGGATCAAAGTCTGAGCCAGCAAACACAAACCTAAAACCATATTAACGCCTAAAAAAGAACAGGATTCACTGAATCATGACATGTGAATTATAAAATGGTATCATATATGTTTTATTCTATTGTCATTATGATGAATATGCTGATAATGTTATACACATAAACTTATACCTCAATAACAATATACAATACAAAGGCTTGTCTTTTACTTTGTTACCTGGGTCAGCTTCCTGTTCAGAGAATTCATTTAAATATAAACTGTTCATTCGTTTTTTTTTCTTCAGACGGCCATGGACTTCTTCAGTCCTGAGTCTAGCTGAAGGGTTAATCTACGAAGAGGAAATGGCATAAAATTAAACTCTCTTTATGGCTATTAATACTGTCATGGCCCTGTGAATAAAGCTTCTATAGAGATGCTGTTGTAATGATGTTGAAAAAGAAAAGAATTCAAGTTCCATCAAAGTAAAATCCTCACAAAGCCACTTCTGTGTTTCTGGCACATTTAGTTCTCTGTGAGAAGAACACATGGACAGAGAGAACCACAGAACGGCCGAACCTCAGCTGAGAAACTCAAAATACGCAATATGCAATAACGCAAAAATAGGACGAAAGGAGCAGGAGTGCGGGTCTAAAGAGGAAGTGTTCTCTGGGTTTTCCTCTGAAACGAAATGACATCAATTATTCAGTGTTTCCCTCCTGAATAAACAACGAAGCTCTGTGCAAAAAAAAAAAAAAAAACTGAGCTGATTAGAAAAACAACAACAGAGCTGAGACCTGGTTTGTGCTGACTGTTTCAAATTCAGCACACAACACAACCACGCGGAAACATCTGTCTTCTAGCTCCGGACAGTTAATACGAGGTTTGGACGTGAAGTGAACGTGCTCCTGACCGAGGTCGACAGATCTATATGGACAGGTCACAGGTGTCTGTACAGGTGTGAGGGGGTCGATAATCAGAACCATGTTGGCTTTAAAGTTGAATCAGGATTAACAAGTAAATCAATTGACGACACACATTAGCACGTCTGAATGTGATGGATCAACGGCGTGTTTCTGTTATTCCATATTATGTGAAAATAAAATCAAGGTGTAAAATCAAGCACTTTTTGCTTGTTGACTAAAACCTGCGGTTTAACATCTGAGCTGTGGGTTAGTTTACAGTTGGAATGTTCGGCAGTGAGTTCGAGGTCTTCATGCGTCCGGCCTCGTGGTTGCGTGTTCTTCATGCAGGGCTCTGCTTTACAGTGTGTGTGTGTACTCAGTCAGTGTGTGTCGGGCCTGCAGCAGCAGCAGCAGCAGCCTGGGTGCAGTTCATCTTTTTGAACCCGGGCAGCATGATGCGTCCTTGCGTGTAGATGTCGCGGTCAGTGCCCTGGTTCATCCGCTTCACCAGGTTCTTCTCGTAGAGCAGTGGGTGGTAGGCGCCCAGCGTGCAGGCGGCGTCGAAGAAACGCTGGTAGTAATGGCAGAGCTCCGTCTTCCTCCGTGACGGCAGGAACTCATAGACGTGCACCACGTCGCACAGTGACATCATCAGGACGGTGCCTGGGCAGATTTAAAAGAGGTTTTTTTATAAATCATTTACCAGGCGGTGGAACTGTTGTGTATTTCAATTAGTTAAATCAATTCCCTGTTCCCTCCTGCTCACTCCTCCTCTCCCCTGCTTCAGCATCACGTACCAAGGAAGCCAGAGGAGGGCGGGTTCTTCTGGATGGGTTCCGCCATGTTGTCTTGTATCCGCTGCCACACCTGCCACTCAAAGCGCGGATGCAGGATGTAGAAGGGCTGCAGGGGGTGGAGCCTTCTGTATCTCTGGTACTGGTTGAAGATCGGGTAGTCCGTCCTGTTGAACCACTGTGGGAGGGGGAAGAGGCGGTGTGTTGGTCACATGATCTGGACTAACAAAGGTCAGAGGTCATATAAGTGTGTCACATAAAAAGTCACCATGAGACTGTACCTGAGTGAGGTCAGCAGAGAAAGGGGCGGGGTCCCAGGCCACCAGAGCACCTGAGCTGTACAGAGAGCTGGACAGGAAATGATGATCTTCAGACGCCATCACCTGCACATAGCGAAACTTTAGGTTAAAACGAGTGAAGAAGTCTGAGAAACACTCAAGAAAAATGTCTGCGGTGATGATGACACGTCTCCATTTCCTCCTGATCATCAATATTAACTTTGTTCGTTTGGTCTATGTTGCATCTGCTAACATGGAGGAGGAGGAGGTGGAGGTGACCCCAGGGGGCGCTCAACACCACCAGGCTTCACTTCATCCATCTTTATTTATAAAGGTAAAAAAATGACTCACCTGTGAGTTGATGAGGCGAATGGTGGTTTTTGAGCCCACATCTTTTTCATAGCCGCTGGTGGGTGCGGCGTTGAAGCGCAGCACGGCATCATGGGAGTCTGTGATGTAAGAAACACTTTACGGGTGAAGTGAAACTTTTACTGTTGTGTTGTTACCGAGTTTATATTCCACTGGAACACACAGTTCAGCTCACCGATCTCTTTGCCCAGTCCGGAGTAGCGAAGCGACCCCGCCGATGACACCACGGCACAGGTCTTGTACGGCCCCAGGTCAGAGGTCAGTGGCTTGGACGGTAGCTGGGTGGCCCAGGGCAGCGTTGAAAAGGGCTGGAGGTCAGAGGTCAAAGTCGCCACCTCCGTCTTGTCTCTTAGTTGACAGAGAAGCTCGGGGCCACTCAGCTTTGGTCTGCTGGAGACTCCCCCAGGGCCGGACACCTCCACTCCATATTTGTTCATTGACTGAAAAACAAAATGTACATAAGTTGAATTGTTTGAGTTTAAACTCTGTTCCAGTGTTTCTTCTCTTCTATTTCAGAGGCTAAATGCTACGCTAGCTGCAGCACTAGGAGCAGGGTGAACCTCACCTGATAGTTCTGCACCACCTTCCTCAGGCGGTTTCCCAGCATGCTACTGGACATCTCATCATCCCACACCTCTCCCAGGAGCCCGTTAGGCCCAAAAAACTCCGCGTCACCCCCTCTACTGCTCAGCTCCCCCCTGCGCCGGCCCCCGAACAGGGTCTCCAGCGCGCGAGTGAAGGGGCGTGGCAGCAGATGAGCGAAGAAGCCAGAGGGCTCCCGATCCCTCGACTTTCGCTTCAGTGTGGAGTCCACTGCTTCATGGGTGTGGTTCAGGGAGGAGAGGACAGGGATCGGACGGCGAGGGTCACCTGGGACGACGCCTGGGAGCTTCTGAGGGTCGATGTACATAGGCTTAGCTCCGCCCCGCAGCACCTGAGGGAGTCAGACGTCAACAACAGCTTCACTTTTAGGTCCTGAGGTCAAAGTCAGACAGAGATCAACCCACCTTGATGACAGAGTGTGCACGAGGCTGAGCCCTGGTTCTTGCCCGCACCCCAAAGATGGCGTCGGTGACCGGCACGCTGTTCTCGGCACAGATGGCGTAGAGCAGAGCCATGGAGATGCAGAAGAAGGCCATGCAGAACGCTCCACGGCGAGCGCGACGCCTCAGACGCCACAGCAGGCTGACTCGGTCCATCGCTGCTGCGGGGATCTGCAGAGGAAACACACCTGGTTTATAGAGCACGAAACTTCCACGTTGAAGGCGAAGAACGCGCTCTTAGATCCACCTGTGTGCCTGGATCTGGACACTAAAGCCTCGTTGTCCTCTGTTCCTTTTCATTTCAATAATGTAATAAATAAAGAAATCACAGAATCAATGGCACCAAAGGAGAGGGAGTAAATATCATCTTTGAACTACGAGCAGGATGCCAGCCACCAATCAAACTAACAACAACTAAGAAGAGTACGAGCGAGTGGTCACTGCCCCAGGAGACGAGTGAAATCAGGGAGAAAGAGGAGAAGCAGGAGGAGGAGCGTGATTCGTCAGTGGACAGGAGAGACGACAGAAAGAAAATGAGAAAAAGCAAGAGAGAGAAGACAGGGAACGGGGGGAAGTGCATTTACAGGAGCAGAGGGAGTCAAGACGCTCTTCTTCCCATGATGCATTGCATGTCTACAGTGCTGCTCAGCAGCGGGAGGTCGTGAATAATGACGCCTGACGTAGGGAATCACATGAATGTCACTGAAAACTAATCGAGTCAGAATCACATTAATATCTGATCTTATTCTCACATCTGCCCTGACGGCAGCTTGGGGGGTGGGAGGGGTGGCTCCAACAAGGGGGCAAGATTCACCAAATTCACATGGCGGCCATTTTATATCCTAACAGCCTGGTTTCTGTTCAGCTCAGAAAACGGCAACATCATCGTTTTTCTCCTCCTGAGCATGAGGTCCGTGGGAAACGTTTCCTCTATCCATTCACTGATTCATCCTACAGACTGCTCCACACACACACACACACACACTTCATGTCCAGAAAGGGAAGCCATGACAGAAGAGTCTGTGATTGACAGGTGGTACTGTCCTATGGCTACGTCACGTGATCTTCACTTGCGGCTACAAAAGTGCGGCCTGACGGATGAGATGAGAAATACGAGAGGAATCAATGAGATCTATTGTGTATATGAGACACTGTGACACACACACACACACAGTGTGTGGACTTACATGATCAATACGTCCCTGTGAGTTCTATATGTTAGTTTTGTGCAGAGCCAGAGGCAGAATCCTGTGAGCAGCTTCACTCTGTGACACTGCAGCTGTATGAACTTGAATAACTATGAACTATGAACAACAACAACAACAGCTTTGAGACATTTTACAGCGGAGTCCTGAAATGTGATCGTCAGGAGGAAGGAGGCTTCAGAGGAGAAATGACATCATCTGTTTGTCTGCAGCAAAAAGCTTCTGCAGGTTTGAATCAGAATCAAGAAGAAGTTGCTGAATGGCTGAATGAAGGAATGAATGAATGAATGCCTGCCTGCATTGCTGCGACACAGTGAGCTGCAGAGATTCAGACAGATGGTGGTGTCACCAGATATCTGCTTAAAGATGTCACCCTCAATCCCCTGCACACACGCACGCACACAGGCAGAAGTGTGTGTGTGTTATATTTGGATTTATGGAGCTATGAACCACTCAAGATTAAAAGGTAGGCTTGTATGTGCGTGTGTGAGTTAATCTGCCGTGCTCACTGACAGGGAGTCACATACCGTGTGCAGTGTGTGTCAACAACAGTGAAATTCTCAATCAAACCACGTGATTTTGGTTGAACGCAGTGAGGCATCAACTCAACAGATAACACGACCAGGAGTCGTTCTCTCTTAGTGACAGCAGATTTTGAACGATGACTGATTTCTGAGGATGAAACATGCTGTGCTTCTGAAGAAGCTGAGGTAAAACAACGTGATAAGGATCGTGCTGCAGAGATACACACCGAGGTCACATCCTGCAGCAGCAGAACAGAAAACACTGAAGTCTCCAAACTGTGTGTTCAACCTACACAGCTGACTGAGTCATGGGCTGTGGACTCCCAGTGCAGGTCCTTTCACTATCCGATGAAATACCACATGACATAAAATAATTAAAGTGCATCAGATGTTCAGCAGCTGAAACAAACTACCTCCCATTACATTAACTCTGTGGGTGTGTCATCGATCTGACCCTGGTCTGACTTATGGAGCATCACTGCTCTGAATAATCCTCCGATCATAAACCAGGTCCAGCATAGATCTGATAACCATTACTACAGCTGAAGTTGTCACACACACACAGGACGCTGTGGACTGGACTGATCTCAATGCTGATGTTACCTTGTAGCCCATGGTGTGAGGCGCCGCTCGCTGTGTTGCTGTTGGTGTTGCTTAGAAACTGGCTGTTGCCTCCAGGTTCTCCCTCATCGCTTCTGTGGATGCAGAGATTTACAATATGTGTTTATAAACATATATAGATTAAAAAACAGCATTGTCTGTGTAAAAATGCCACGTTGGCTTTAAGGTGACAGGCCTGAAGTCCCGAAGTGAGGACTTCGGGAGTTTAGGACGAATTCCTGCAGCAAACTTTCCCTGTCACATGACCATTTCTGAAAGTGAAGCCAAAACGTTTGGACTGCCCCCTGGTGGCTGGCTGCAGTACACACTGTGAATACGCCACGAGGACTTGACGACATAGACTGGCTTTGCTGTGTGCAAATACAGGACTTGGATCTCAGAGAAAATTTCTTTTGTTTTTGAGACTGTCATTCATTGTACAATTTTCCCAGTTTAGTTGTGCTCACTTACCACGAGCATAATCCTGCGCACATGTACCAACGTGACATCAACAGGGTACTGACATCCAACTGTAAACATGAATCATCTGTTTCTAACTGCAGGAGAAAGATTCCTCACAACCTGGCATCCATCCAGCCATTAATAATGAATGAATCATGAAATAACTAATTCATCAATTAAGACACTGAGCCACAGAATGCACCCAACAGAACCACACTGACGATACAGACAGATAGATAATGGATGAATAGATGGATGGAACTCGAGAGGGATGCATGTTATGCTCGTTGACCTATGTTGAGTGATGCTCCTCCGGTAGCAGCCGCCTCGGTCGCCGGGCCCTCGGTGGTTAAGGTACCGGGCAGCTCGTGGTTGCCGCGGTCATGCTCGCGGTTCTTCTCGATGCTTGTGTCCGTCCGTCCGGTCCGAGGCCGTGGTGCGCGTGTGGCTGCATGTGTGTATGAGCGCGCACAGAAGCTGCGGGTCTCTCCTCTGCAGAACACTGAGGAGAGCTCCAGAGTGACGGTACCGCGTTTCCGCCCGGCCTTTCACAATAAGAGCAAGGGAACGAAGCCGCGTCAGAGGTACGTGTACAATAATACAACTATCAGCAGTGGAGACGATACCAGTATGTGAATGTACACACAGTGTGAATTTATACTGTGAATACTGGGGGATGGAAATACATCTGTTAGAGATACATTTTACAATGTATACATCGTATGTCTTATTTTGAAGCGGATCGGCGATTCATGGGTAAATACATTAATTTTGGGGCCCCCTGCCCCCCGCTTCATTTTCTCTGTTTTTAATAAAACTTCGTACCTCATCAGTAAAAAAAAAAAGTCGCCAGGTGGGAATCGAACCAAAGCCGCGGTGATAAAAGTTCCTGAATTTAGCTGGACCACCACACCAAGAACTCCTAAACCACAAATGCATTTGGAACCTTTGATGGAGTCGCATCGTGTATGCGGGCCGCCCTGGTCGTTCTGCTGCTGAGTCCTGACTGAGCGTCGCGGGTTGCCCTGAGCTCCACGGGGGGACCGGTCCTGTTTTACGATGTCTCCACGAGTCCGTTGCACTCCGAGTCACTTCAGGTTCTGACCGGGTCCAGATGACAATTGACGAGTGAGCTACAGCGAGAGCAGGAGGAGCAGAATGATGATGCTGATAAAGCAACATAATGGACCACCACATCTTCTATTCATTCAAATAAGGTTGAATACATCGTAGGCATTCGGGACCTCGTGGCGCAACGGTAGCGCGTCTGACTCCAGATCAGAAGGTTGCGTGTTCAAATCACGTCGGGGTCATAGTTTTCTTTTGTTTAGATAATGATACCTTAGATCAGTTCACGGCGACACAGGAGTCAGCGAGTGATACTAATCGAGCAGAGCCATGTATATACTTTATTTATGTATTTACTCTCTCTGTGCTTTTTTGGTAGGGACTCGATCAGAAGTGAGAACTAAAGCTGAAGTCATTTTTTTGTTCCAGATTCTAAACGTGTGTGTCTTTTTCGAGACAGACCTACCTTCACTGTGACCTACTCCTGTCGGTCAAAACCTGGAAACCTCATTTTTAAACCACATCAAAGTCTTTACGTTCATCTTGCAACTGTACAAATCATCAAAGAAACCATCTTCACAGGAAATGTTTAATACACATTGTTCCAAAACATCTGTGATTCTCCACATAATAAACTCGATGACTCACCAGGTGCAGACTGAGAAACCATAAACATCAACAACACAGACAGAAAAAAGGTTTGGCGGGTTGATTCATTTATCTAATCAATTCAATCAATTCAGAATTCCAATTTCAGATGAGAGCGTGAACCTTTGTCTAAAACCACAGGCAGATTAGCTTAGCACAAAGACTGGAAACTGTAGAGAACAGTTAGCCTGGTGCCAAAATGAGACATGAATATGTTGTTATCTTGTTTGTTTAAAGAAGATAAAGAGAAAAATAAGAAAGCATTAAATTACATGTTTCTCTTTGAAATGTGTCCTGGTTGAATCCAGTGTGTGTTTCCTGTACGTCAACATTAGCTGCTGGAGTTGGAGCGGGACGTGATGCTGACTCTCCTCCGGGTGTTGTCGGTGCATCGCTCCAGGATGAGCTCTGGACTTGGGCGGGGAGGAATGATCGGAGCCTCCCTCTTTACCTGGCTGTCCGAGCTGGAGCCGGAATCAGGGATGTTGTCTGAGTGTCAGAGATATGAAAAAAATCAGGGTGGACAGGCGTCTTTGTTCAGAGCTCTGTATTGTGACTGGACGTTTGTGACAGAGCAGATTAAATCACAAACAGAAAATGTCCCATTTGATCTGATGTTCTAATTAAAGTAAAAAAGTGAACATAAGTTGATGACTTCTTCATTACCCTGGTTTGTCCTCTCCCTCAGGGGCGACTTGACTTCCTTCTTGAAGTCCCTGCTTGGCTCAGCCCGGCGACCATCCTTCTGCTGGAGGTACCGGCGGCTGTTCTTGCGATAGGCGTCCTGGCTGAGCCTCCGGCGGGACTTGTTGTGAATGCTCTTGGCGTTTCTGATGGTGGATCTGAGAAGGAAACCATGAACAGAACCAGAGCATTTCACCAGTTTAAATTAAACATAGGGGGTGTGGGTACTTTGAGTGACAGATGAGTGAGGAAGAGTGAGACGCAACACTTCCTGTCAGTCTGAAATTTCTCAATAAAACATCAGACCTGTTGCAGGAATAGAACTAATGTTTTTCAGGGGCGTCTTCTTTAACGTCCGTCTCACCTGCGAGGTGGGAGTTTCTTTCCTTGTGGGTTTATCCGTCCCGCCGCTTGTGTTTCTCGTTTTCCTGCCTTCTGCAGGTACATGGAGGGAAAATGTCCTGTCTCTTCTCCTTTTCTGTATGAAACAGCATCAGAAAGTCACAATCAATAAAATAATATAAAAAGCAGCTTCCTCCAGATGTGTCTCACAGTTCTTACCTGATGACCCACCAGCCGTCCAGGAGCTTGTGAATAACCTCGATGGTTTCCCCCAGCTCCAAAGACATCTCGTCCTCCTGCTCGGCCTTGTAGGCATTGGTGGTGATGAACAGTTCTCCTGCAGGGAAACAACACTGTTAAATAACGACAACATTTCGTACAAGAGTGAAAACTACAACTCGCCTTCGTAGTCTGGTTCAGCATCCTCGGCCTCGTCCGGCTGGTCCAGGGGCTCCAGGTAGGACGCCGGGACCCAGCCTCGTTTGGAGTCGCACTGACAGAACCACCAACCTGAGGAGGACCAGAGGTGAAGATGTGCCCAGTGACAGAGCTGAGCTACAGCCCCATGTGTTTCTCACCATTCTGATTTTTGTCCACGATTTCCACCAGGTCTCCGGTTCGCAGCTCGATCTCGTATTTGGACGTCTTGGTGAAGTCTGCGATGACCCTGTAGGTGTCCAGTATGATGGGGCCAGAGATCTCTGAGAGGCAAAACAAGAGCGTATCTGGAATAACGCCAGGATTTACAGGAAAATTCAATGAACCCAAACTGCTAAAGAATGTCTCGTACCAGAAGCTTTTCCTCGAGCCACCTCTCTGGACGCCACAGACGTCTCGTATCTCTTTGGGCTGTGGATGAATGAATAATCATCTCTCACATGCATCGCTCCATCGTGTGTGTGTGGGTGTGTGTGTGTGTGTGATACTGACGAGTTGGGGGCTGGTGGGTTCTCGTCCTCTGGTCGAACTACGTAAAAGTTGGTGAGCAGTGTGCAGCGGGAGATGTGAGGCGGCAGGTTGGTGAGGGACTGGCAGTAGTCGGACAGGGTAGCCTGTCTGGTTTCTGTCGACTTCTGAGAGTCCACCCAGCGAGGCGCTGAAGTCCAAACACACAGACATCACATGGTCAACGGAGACTCAGCGACAGACGTCATGTGGAAGACAAATCACTGAAGCTCTGAGGTCAAACAGCCGGCTGCTGTCCCGTCAGAACCACTCAGACCTTCAAACATGTCCTCTCCTCCCAGGACATTTCCAAACCTGTGCAGGTTATTCACCATTGCATCAACACAGCTTCTTCTTCTTCTTCTACACTTTGCAATAAAGGTTTTGTAATTCAGGTTTCAGAGGATGGAGATTTGGAAATTCTGAGTTCTGTTTTTCATAAGAACCAGAACAGGAACAGAAAACCACCCGTGGAAAACACACAGACACCTGTGTGTTGTGTCTATGAGGAGAAAATGAAACATTCAACTTAGATGGATCAACATGGAAACTCCCTGAGATCAGTGGCTTCGGATCTTCAGATCTTTTTGGTTCAGTGATTTGAGATTGTTTCACCAACTAGAGAAAAGAGAAGTCATCACCAAACACAGGTGCTTCCTGTGAACATGGACCAGAAGGGCGACACTGCAAGTGGACCAATCACAGCAATGCGGCCTGCACCATTTTTTCATTTTGGGGAGGTGCACCTCGGTGACGGGTCGGCTAAGGCAGAGCTTTGATGCAGAATAGGCATGAATTGAACTTAACTCATGACAGGAGCAAAGAAAACAAATGTCTGTGGGGACATAGACGAAGACGTGGAGAGAGTTTGTGACAATAATGTGTCAGGTGATGTAAACATGATCAGATGATCACTTTCTGTCTCTGCTGTGCCTCCTCTCACTTGAACAATGAGGAGCTGCAGCTGCAACAAAAACCACAGGGTAGAAACAAGATGTACGACGGTGGAAGACTTCAAAAGAGTCGACCTGGTAATGACGGGATGATCCTGTCCTTCTTCTCTATTTGACCAGCCTCGATGGGAAACATTTCCTTCAGGGATTTCTGTGGCACAAACAAAACAACATGAACAGACCCAGAGCGTGTTAGTCCAGGCTCTTTATTGTGGCGGGCACAGGAACTCACGTGTAAAGTGTGGATCTCAGGATATGTCCTGTAGACCAGCTTCTCTGTGAGGTCGCTCCACTTCACCATCAGCATGTAGACCTGCACCAGAACCACAACGACCCAAAGTCAAGTCAACCCAACGGTTATAGTTTATAGTTCTGGGCAATACAATACATCGGCAATATATAAATCTAAATGTCTGTGTGTGGACAGAGGAAAGGGTTTGGAACTCACGTAGTGCACGGTTGGATAGTCTCGTTTCTCGAAGCCCAGCAGCTCCACATGTCTGATGTAGATCTTCTCCATGATGACACTCTTCGTCCAAATGAGACTCTGAAGCTGAGCGGCTTATATACTTTCTCTCTCTCTCTCTGTTACTTCCTCTTTATGCATATTTTTTGGCAAAGCACTTTGTGTTCCTCACTTTGAAGAGGGGGCTGAGTCTGTTTGTGTTTCGCTGGGCGATTCTTTTGAAACAGAACGGGTTTACTCCATTAATCAATATAAAACTTTAACGTGTATCATTCGACCTCTGAAGCAGGAAACTGTGAGAATAAAAATTCCCTCTGGGGTCTTCCCCAAAACTGGGAATCACTGAACATCCTGCGTGGCCACACACACACACACCTCTGATGTTACTGTGTGCCTAACACTGACCTTTATGGTCAACGGTTTTCATGGTAACCACAACTGGGTTGGAACTTTTGGCTAAAGTTTAGAGCTCAGCATCAATCCAGAAAAAAATTAATCAACTGTCCACGAGACAATCATCTCAATATGTTATACAACATGTTTCGCCCTTTTCTATCACCAGTTTCCGTAGTGTAGTGGTTATCACGTTCGCCTCACACGCGAAAGGTCCCCGGTTCGAAACCGGGCGGAAACACATTTTTTTTTTTTTAATCAGTGACTGTACCTACCTGGCACTTACTGTACATATCTGCATTGAACTTTATACACTAAATATATATATATCAGTACTAACAATGACAGTATGCATTTATGTATATATCTGTGCCAGTACTTGCAGAACGCGCAGTCAACATGCGACCAAGCTACGAACCACTGTCCACTGTCCGTTAACTGAACAAAGACAGCACCACTTCCACCTATGACACCGCACCGCCATAGGTCCATAACGACCTCCCCTTAGACAGACTCACAGCGTTTCCGTAGTGTAGTGGTTATCACGTTCGCCTAACACGCGAAAGGTCCCCGGTTCGAGACCGGGCGGAAACAGCCTTTTAAGTTTATTGAAGCTTAATTTTACGGCTTTACGGTTGTACAACAACAGCAATAACAACGACAATAATAATAATAGTAATAATAATAACCCTCTACAGTTTACACTTCTACCACACTGTCTCATACTGTCCCCGCTGATCCCTGTATGTCTCAGCAGCAGGAGTGGTTTGTCCGAATCACAGGTATCATTATCTTTGCCAGAAGCACTTATCATGTAAAAACGTGACAAAATGTGAGGGTTATGTAAAATGTGACGTTATTGTCACTGAGCAACCAGCAGGTGGCGCCAGAGTCCAGGGCTGCAAGCAAAGGCCTGTGACGTCACCTGACCAGAGAGAGACTGATGTTCTCAACAGCTGGAGGGGAATCAAACGTGTCGTTGTGGTTAAACGTATTTTAAATGATCTGGATGATTTCAGAGGAGAATTAAATCTCATCACATGCTGTAGATGATGTCTGTTGCTCACTCTCTTCCCTCTGCAGCTACTAAAGCCTCCAAGCACAGGGAACGGTTTAAAGAGAAGCCAAATCAGAGTAAGACCTGTTCCCTTCCTCACCATGAGTCAGACTGACAGAGTGCGAATGCGCACACACACACATCAGTGAGAGGAAACCAGCAGTCACGTGACTTCATCTCACCTGTGGAGCAACAGGACGACAAGTGAGTTGAGGAGTTTTGTCTGTTCTGACCTCATTCTGTTTGAGTTTCTGTACAAACCAACACACAAAACTCTGCTCCCCAGGCACTGACACATTGCTCATCTGCACTGACATATGGACACACACACACACACACACACTCATCACCTCTCCAGCTCCTAACAGCTGTTCTCCCACTTATTCTCACTGTGCTTCATAATCTACTCGGAGACTCACAGCAGAGCTCTGACATAATCCAGCGGGACCAATGTCTGTCCCCGAAGAGACAAAGTTTACTCAAATGGGGGCGGAGCCTGCAGGGCTCTCTCTGCATGTAAATCTGGAGACGTTGTCCAGTCACAGTCCTGTTTGTCTCTGCAGTCGCCATCAGAGACCGGGTCCCAGCAAACAGCTTTCAAACATGACTTCATGAGAAGCACCTGAAAGGACAAAACCTTCACCGTGTACTCTGATGGTCACGGTTAGTAGCCAGCCACCAGGGGGCGATCAAGGTCTTTATCTTTGGGTTTGACATCACATACACAGACTAAGACGTCCACAAGTAGGGACACAGTCAACCCAAAGTTTGGACAGAGGACTCAGGTGTTACTGATTGACCCGTCCATTCTAAAGACTGAAGTGGAGTTGGAATATTTCAATTCCTCCTAGTACTCGATGGGATGTATCTTCCAGCCCTGCTGTCCAGACGGTCTCACAGGGACTTGCAGTGTCCATGTGATTATCCAGGCAGACATGTGAAGAGCGAAGCTGCAGCGCGTTCGTTTCCTCGATCTCCGACAGGGTGAGTCGCCTCAGGGGAGGAGTCTGAGTGTGTCACAGCCTCCGACAATCTAAACCACATCAGAGATGAGTCCAGAGAGGAGAAGGTGGATGTTCTCCATCTCATGGTGCGACTCATTAAATCTGTCCCCTCTGTCCTCGGGCTGCTAGTTACTGTGGTTACAGTTAGCTGGCTGATGTGTTTCTGCTGTAATCGAAGTCCCTCTGCCTCGTCGTCGTCAAGCCGGAGCCGAACCTCAGGCGACGAGAGAGGAAAGAGGAAATAACACTAAGACAGTCTTTCATGTCCCAGTTAAAGAAGAACACTTTTATCTGAATGTAGACAGAGGCTTTGTTTAGCCTAGCTTAGCACAATGAGTGGCGGGGGGGGGGCAACTGTTAGCCTTGCTGCACCCACAGGGTCAACACATGCAGAGCTGCAGAGACTCGTCACAGCGCTCAGTTTGGACTCAGCTGGTGTGGAACATAGATTGAGTTCAAACATGGAAGTCGTCTCTGATCGGGCTCGAGGCGTCGCCAATCAAAACTCACAAACGTTAGCTAATATCTGACCCGTGTGTTTAGACCCGGGTTACCCACATCTGAGAAAACCTGCTAGGTTCGGTTTAAAGAGGATCTGGAGCGGCCCGGTCCAACTCTTCAGTCAGTGTGAGATGCGACTGTGAGCAGCCAATCAGAAAGAGGGCCGTAATGGAAGCTGTTGTCATGGAGACAGTGTGAGTGTGTTTACGAATGACACAGTATTTATATTGATCATCATGAGGATCTCAAACTTCCTTCTCTCTCCTCTTATATAAATCGTCTTGTGGAGGCGTCTTATATAAGCACTGGGGCTTAATTCCTTTCTACTGAGACCTCCTTTTACTCTCCTTTCCTCTCCTCCTACTCTCATCTCTCCTTTGATTGCTTTGTCTCCTCTGACCTTCCTTAATTTCTCCCTCACTCCCCACATGTTCCTGCTATTGTGTTCTGTAAGTTCACCCAGCCACCAGGTGGCGATCAAGACACTTTGGCTTTGTGTTCCGTATGTATTCCCAAATTAAACTAGAATGTTGTGGAGACCTAAGACTTTAACTTTATAATTTGAGTTTACTCAGGGTCAGAAACTGATCCAAAATTGTTTATTATCAGCCTGTGTGTTTAAAGGTTAGGTGTGTGTCTGTGTGTGTGTGTGAGGAGATGAGTGCATGGTGACTGATGCAGAAGGTGAATGTGCTGTGGGAATAAAAACACAGCACAACACACTCACTGGGGAACAGAGTGAGAGAGAGAGCGAGAGAAACACGAGAAATGTCCCCTCTGGACGTAAAAGGAAAACGATTCTGTCTCTGTCCCCTGCTGCAGATGTTTCACCGTGTGTCGTCATAGAGACGATTACCAACACGATTCAACGCTTAATTATTTACAACAATTAAATGGACTCAATAAATAATAAATAGTGTCTGAATGGAAATAATAAGTCAAAATAAGCGTGTGGCATGAATCTAGATTTACTTTGAGTTGTAAGAGTTGGTGCGATCAAGCTCTGACACACACACACAGCACCTGTCTCTGATTCCCAAAATCTTAATCTGCCCAAGGAGTCTTGAGTCACAGCTAAATCTCCAACACACTTCAGTGTGTGTGTGTGTGTGTTTCCTGGATGTGCTGTATTCACTGGTAAAGAGCTTAGTGAGCATGAACCAGCTGGACAGTCCTGATAGCTGACCCAGAACCTGACACACGCTCACACACACACACACACACACAGAGTGTACATAATATGTCCACACATACACATCTAGTGAGGTGTGTGTGTTTGTTGGTTTATGGCTCACCTGGTTTGTTTCAGAGCTGAACCACAGGTCCAGGTGTTCTGGGTCTGGATCACACTGATCCCGGTTCTGTTGGTTGACACTAAAAACAGTAATCGCAGGAAGTAGAGACATTAAACCACAGAAGAAGAAGATAAACGAATAAATGTGCTGTCTATTGAACTCATGGACGTCAGGTTCAAACATGAGTGGAGATGTATGCAGGACACAAACATGCGAGACAGACAGGAAATAGCATGCTGCTAACAGGAAGACACACACACACGTCCTCCTTTATTCCTGAAAGTCGCTCTTTTTTCCTGCAGATGCAGTTTTGTCGATCTTCATTTTCGACATTCTTTCCTCCACAGTCGGTATTTTGCCAAAAGCAACAGGACGAATTAACAGTCGACCTTAATCCAGACGGACGGGAGCCGGTGGATCCTGTCGTCTGCAGGTTAGCTGAAGGCTAATCAGTAAATTCAAACTGACTGCCAGGAGGAGAGAGAGCGAGCGAGAGAGAGAGGGAGAGAGAGAGGGAGAGAGGATTTATTTCTTGTTTTCAACAGATAGACAAACAATAAATACATTTTTTATTTTACCAGAATAAACTGAGATAATAGCCAACTTTGTCCTCTGAGTGTTTGTCTCAGCTCACAAACCAACAGGTGACGTCAAGGTGTGGCGAGAACCTGAACCCATGACAGGTCCACTCAGTCCAAATGGACATTTCCAGGTTCTTGTTCAATCTCCTCCTCCCACGACCCGAATAGATCGGCTTTGTCATTGTTCCTGAAAACCTCGTTGTTCTTTGTTTCGCGTCGTAATGATCCGTGACTGGAGGTCAGAGGTCATCCTGCTTCTCAACGCACAGCTGCAGGGCCACGGGGCGTTAGGCGGAGGTTCATAAAACAGAACGTGATGGAATAAACAGAACACATGTGACCTCGGGGGATGGATGAAATAAAAACAGGATGAAATACAGAAGAGGACGATTCAGTCCAACTGCACTCGCTTCATTAACCCAGAGGATCTAAACTCACAACCCGAGGCCATGGAGGTGTGCGTGTGTGAGGCGGAGAGGGGGCTGTGAACACACACGAAACCACTGATTCAGACCTGGAGGCAGGTGAGTGGAATCACCTGGTGGGTCGAGTTGAAAAGTGTCCAACCACAGCGTTCTGTGAGAACTAGTCGATGGATCTGATTGAAGATGTGAAGCTCTTCTTCTTCTTCTTCGTCTCTTCGGGAGCGAATGAGGACACAGTAGCTGCCCAGTGAAGATGGATCCCAGGCGACGGCTGCACGACCACGAAACGAGCAGCTCGTGTGGAGCAGCACTGTAGGGCGGGATTATGTGGGGAGGGGTCAAGTGTCCGAAAAGTTGGTTTTCATCAGTGTTCAACATTTAGCAGGAGGTGCCACCCCCCCCCCTCCCCCCTCCAGCCTGTCAGCTCCCTCCTGCTCCCTGAAGACGCACCTCCTCACACATATCCTCCTCTAGCGGAACCAGAGAAAAGTCCTGAAGGATTTTCTTTAAATATTTGAATTCAAGAAAAAACAAAACCTGATGACTCGTTGTGAGACTTGCGTTGAAGTATAAATAAAAATGAAGGCGTGTGTGTGTGTGCGTGTGTGCGTTGTGGTTATTTATTGTGCCTCTGAGATATTATTATCTTTGAAACAGAGGCCAAAAGAAATCAATTGTGTTGATTAAACCACTCACTGTGTGTTTACTCATGTTCCCACAGGCTCCACCCACAAACAGAGGGCACATGCTGAACTCTGAACGTGAACCTGGATTCACTCACTTCACTCGTTCTGCGACCTGGAACCTTCCAGGAGGAATCTGAGAGCAGCTTCACTGCCTGACGACTCTGAAATTAAATAAATATAAAATCAAATCAATTCAGAGGAAATGTAAAAGCTTCCAGAGACTGACACACACACACACACACCCTGTGAGAAGCTGCATTTGTTGTAGGTGAATTCACATTTTGTTGTGTTTAGAGCTGAGATGCTGAAATCAGCAAAAACATTTTGCTTGGGAGGAATCTGCTCCTGTTAACAGCTTTCATTACACACACACACACACACACACGCACGCACAGGTGACAGCTGAAGTGTGAGGATGATGGGACGAGTGTTTCGACTCCTGCAGCAGAGTCAGACAGTCGGAGCTGGATTAGCGCTGGAGGGAGGAGGCTGATGAAATATTCAGTTCACTGCTTGTTAAATACTCTCACAGCTTTTGAGCCCAAACCAAATCACACTACACATTCCAGCCTGTGTTCTGCCTCCGCGAGCAGTCGTGAGTTTCAAGCAGTAATCAAATCAATTTAACTGCGTGGGTGAAAAACAAAAACTAGTCTAATCAAAAAACACTTTCAGATTTTGGTTCTTATCCAGTTATTGAATAATACGTCTCTGGCACTAGGGGGCGTCGTAATCAGAACAACAGAGACACAGCCTTTCTGATCGTTACATAATTAGCTGCCAATGCCAATGATATGCTCGCAGAGAGAATGCCTCGTTAACCAATCAGAGCGGGGGACAGGTGAGAGAGGACGGTCACATGACTTTCTGTCCGTGACCTATTTCCTCATCAAGTTTGAAACTGTTAATTAGGTGGGCAACTTCTTTCAGAGCAGAGAATAATTAAAGCAGTAAATCAATGAGCACCAACGCGCACAGTAAGCACACACACACACACACACACTGTGATTACAGCTGAATATTGGCCTCACAGGAGCGACAGCAGCAGTTTGTTTTATTAACACCCAGATGGTCATCCATTAAAAAGCCTCTGGGACCGGTTGAGCTGCGTTATGCTGCATCCACACGTGTCGTCTGCTCCACCTGCAACATCTGGATCCAAAATCTGAAGCAGACACCTGATGTTTGAGGTGTTCCTCACACTCGTTGGTCTGAAAACTGCTCCTGGGTCAGATCCCTGGACTGGACTGACGTATGGATTAAGGAGCGATGACCAGCATGTCCTCAGACAGTGAGGTTCTTTGTATATGAGACAGATTGACGGACAAACTCACACACTCAGCACGAGGACCTGAGGGTATGTTTTAATTCACATGAGGAAACAAGCAGCAGATTTAAACCTGCTTCATTACACAACAACATTCCTATTCTTCCTATTGTGCCCTTAAATAATGAATCATGGTCCCAGAGGCTGCATGAATATTTAACCACCAGTTATTTATTCATCTCATGATCAATAAACCATAACCGGTTTATATGGATCAAACTGGACGTTTGTTCACAGCAGAAACGGGAAATCAGGAGTGAAGGACACACACACACACACACTCAGGGTCACAGTGGCATGAAAGTGTGCTTGTGCTTGAATAATTTAAAGTTGGGGTAAAAACTGGCTCAAGGTTATTAAAAGAAATGTTAACAATCCACGCGCACGCATGCACAAATATTAATGCATGTACGTGTGTACAGTTGAATGATTTATGTCCACATTCAACACAAGAAAGAACGTCTGCTCCACACATTATAAAAACACTCATAAATTAATTCTTCTGCACACACAGCTTAAATACACACCTTGACACACACACACACACACACACACACACACACACACACAGTCCCAGCAGGGTCTGTGGTCTTTTGTGTGCATTTGAGCTGCTGCCTGTTTTTTCTCTGCATTATAAATGACAGACACAGCCGGCGCTCGTATCATATCCGAACCTCGCCGCTTACAGTCCCGCTGATTCCCGTGTTTTCTCCTCCACCACCAGCTGACATGCAGCTCAACACGCACGGAGCGTGTTGTTCTTCCAGCACGAGTCTGTGCGGAAACACGCTCCCAGGGTCATCGCTCTGTACAACACTCACTGAGAGGAAATCCAACCCATAGTTTGACCTCAGTCAAGCTTCAGCGCCGTTTAATTCTGCATTCTGCAAATCTCAGGTTATAAACGTTTTATACACTCAATGCAGTTTGTTCGTACACAAATGAAACATTTCCTGGTTAAAAAAAAACATTGATTCATCATTGGAAAGTTCCTTGAAAACCAAACTTGAAGCCAAAGACTGATTTATTATTGAAAACTTTGTCCTCAACTGGTTGTGAATTGTTTATCTCTCGACACAAACTTTGCACTTCCTCTGGTTGAGCAGGAAGAACAGAAGATGTCGCACCTCGTTCGACCCGACGGGACAAATGGTGATGTGTGAATATGAGCTGCACAAATCAAACTTGATGGATGGAGCTACAGATTCAAAACATCTGAATTAAACACAATCTCAGAACTAAGATTTGGACGAACGCACTTGGATTAAGTGACAGACCGACTGACCTGCAGCTACACTCAGAAATATATAAAGAACAAGCAGTTTTATAATAGTTCATATACAATGTAAAGTGAATACATCATTTCAATTCATGTTTCACATTGTTTTAACTGGACGGTGAATGGGCGGGACGGCTCCACGATCACTTCCCTTTGAGATCTAGATTATGTCATCACCACAAGATGGCAGCATTTGTGTCTGAGGCTCTCTGGAGTGGAATGGTGTCATTATTGTCATTTAAAGTCTGTAGTGCGAGGACTTTGGATTCAAAAGAGTTCGACTTATCAGCTCACATGCTAAGCTACAGCAAACACGCTAACGTTCTGTGTGTAATGATCACTGCAGCCTCACGGGGACACTGGTGAGTCAACACACGCGCCTCTCTGAACATTGTTTGCGCTGAGTCTCCTCTTGTGCTTCAGAAGTGTCAATGTGTTGTTTTGGAGCGTCAGCGCAGTCGACGTCTGATTCTCTGCTGCTGCTCTCGAAGCAAAGTTTAAAGTAGGCCAGCGAACAAAGATCACACAGCGCCTGCGTGACTTCCCCTTTAAAAATACATGAAGCGGCGGCCGCCACTCCCCACATATCAAAGTTTAAGAAGCAGCAGAGAAGACGTTAAACACACACACACACACACACACACACACCTGAGAGATACTGCGTGGTAAACACAGATCTCAATAATAAACAGGTCTCTGATGATTTGTACAAGGACATAAAAAAACTACAATCTAGCAGTACTTTAAACACACACACAGACACACACACACACTGGGCTACAGAGACGTTTAAACTCTTCAGTCTGAATCTGTTTAATCATCCTTAACGAGTCTTAATGAGCCGTGTGGGACAGAACTGATGTCACGTCAGGAGTTAATCCAAAACAAGTGTCAGCATCTTATGTGTGCTTCTGTTTACACTGTACTGTGTGTTCTGGGACTTTTGCGAAGTTCAAAAGTCTGAGTCAGTGTCTCTGGATCTTCTCCTGCAGCCTCCAGGCAAAACATCAATAAACTGTCAGAGTGAGTGGACACGTGTCACGTGAGGGACGTGAAACTGGAAGAACACAAATGTCTCAGGGTGAAGAGGAGGAGCCGTGCACACAGCAGACGAAGACGTCCACTTGGAAAGAGGAGATTCCGGAAGTTTTGGCGTGTCGAGCCTCCTTCTGCTCTACACGCTCCACCCCTGGACATTCTGCTGCTGCTTCACAGAACCAATGGAAACCGCTCACCGGCAGATTTCCGGCAGCCGTCCTGCTACGCCTCTGAGGAGAGGCCTCCGATAACGCGTGGACAGCATTTTTGCTTGCGAGGCAAAATAACTTGAGCAGGAAACTGGAGTTAGAGATTGTGAAGACTGATGAAAGTTTATCATTTGTGGCAAATTTACAATAAACAAACAAATAAACAATAACTGAAATATGACCGGAGTCTCCACTGCTCCGAGTCTGGAGCCTTTCTTCTTGAGAGAAAAGAATAAAGCACAGATATTGAATCTTTAATTTAAAAGGCTCGACCATATCTCAACTGAAATAAGACCAGCTAATATAAACAACTTCAAAGAGACCCCCATTAATCCCGTTGGATCGATCCAAACAAGGACTCCATCTCAGCGAGGAGGAGTCCACTCTTCTTCGTGTAAAACCAGGGGGGTGGTGGTGTTTGATCTCAGCTGGAGTCTGTTGCACGTTGTGTTGCTGACGTGATCTGTCCAGTCTCTCGAAGACGAGCCCTCAGGCGGCGTCCGACATGAAGCTCTGGATGAATTCACTGTCATGTGGTCTAAAGTGCTGAGGCCGGCAGAGATTCCGCCGGTGTACGAGGCAGCGAGAGGAGCGAGGCCGGCGATGCCGAGCCTCAGCAGGGTTCAGCAGGAAGTGCGTTTTCATGTTAAACCACATGGTGTCTTAGTTCGACACAGGATTCAGTTTGTGAATCTGGTTTGACTGCCGACGCGCTCTGGTTAACACGGCGAGCAGCACTCAGAAACCCAGCAGCCTCTGGGTCCTCTGGCAGCGGTTCTGAGGACAACTCCTCGTGAGCGCATGAATAATGAATGAATATTTTTTTAATGCAGGAGTGTGTGACCTCTCCACAGCCGAGACGTTAATGTTTTTAAGTTTCCTCTTACAGCCTCTGGAGCACGTGCTCTGTGGTCGGTGGACACTTGATGTTCTCCAGCTCAAACTGGACTTAATGTGAGGAACGACCTCCTGCTCTCAGCAGCTTCCGTTCCCATTTAGAAAGTAAGATTCATAGTTCAGATGAGAAAACTTTAGAAAAAAAAAAAACAAAACGTTTTTTGTAGAGACCAACAGATCCTGGCTCTTTGGTCCAGACCCAAACATCTCAACTATTTCTTCCTTGCTTTTCTTTTGCTTCTCCAAGGATCGGCCAAGCGGGATTATCCAAAATTCCCTTTTCCAGTCGGTGTCGTTCAGCTCGTACTGGGGACTCAGCCTTGCTGAGACTTCCCGCCCCCACTGTTCCCAGTCAACCTCACTGTTGTGATCCTGTTCACCAGCCCTCCACTCCACTGGCGTCAGTCACTCCATGTGATCTTGCTGCTTCCGTCGAGCTCCCGTCGTCAACAAACTGATGTTATTGTCGTTACAGGCTTTTATTCTGACGCCAGATGTGTTGGTGATGGCCGTGCACCACAGTGTGAGGCTCATGCTTGCGTTGCACACGTCGGCCGTTGTACTTTTCATTACTGCTGAATTTATAGCGGTTGTCATGGCAACGCACAGGAGTCCTGATGTGTTGGCAGTTCCTCGTTGTGTCTGAGCCGGTGTACGGAGCTTCAGGGGGCGATCGCAGGGAGAGACACTGGAGCATCACTGTCAAATGGAAATGAAAGTCAGGAATGAGCCCGAGGACACCGCTGTCACTCGCTGGGTGTGTGTGTGTGAGTTAATTATCAGAGCTGCCCACTAAATGTCAATGATTGAGATCCTCAGTGGAGCCCCTGAATCGTTCATTCTGTGTGAGTCGGAATAATTAAAACACATGATCATAACAGTTAAACTGTCCAGCAGGTCCCGTGTTCGTGTGATAATTAAAACACTGGAATAAATCCTTCAAAATAAAACCACACACACACACACACACACACACACACACACACACACACACACACACACACACACACACACACAACTGCATATAGTGTTTCACGTCTCTAACTCCTGCACTTCAGCAACACTGTGGATTAATCAGCTCTGGTCTGTTGTGTCCTTGTTGACTGGGTGTAGTTGTGAATTTATTTCCACTTCTGTTTGTTTGAGCTCACGGCCGAAACGTGTCAAAACATGTTTCATGTTGTAGTAAACGTGGAGCGATTCAGACTGTGGTGTCCATTAGTTCTGCAGTTAAACTGTACGATGTGTGTGCGCGCACGCAACCACCCGTTGTCGCCATGGTTACAGCTGCGGCTGGTGTAGAGAAATCTTTTTCTCTCAACTCAACACTTTCTGTGACCCACAGGGCGAGAGAGCATCACTACAACCTCTCTCTCTCTCTTTGTCGTCACACTGAACTCTGCAGGTTTCTCAGCGCATCATAATCCTTTTTTAACTTTATATTTTTCACTTGATGAGTCATCGTTAACTCTGCAGATCCATGATATTTAGGTTATTGATAATGTATATTGTTTGTGTGTTGCCATGGCAATACACCACACATGGCCGTCGCGTCCTCGAAAAGAAAAATCCTCGCCGGTGATTTATTCCTGTGAGCGACGTGGCTGCACTCGCTGAGCAGTTTGTTAGGAACACTTCATCAAAGTATTGAAAAGATAATTTCTGTGCGTGAGGATGAAATAAAAACACGAGTAACAGAGTTTCACACAGACTCCTCCATCAAAACCAGGATCATGTGCCGGTGGAAAGGTCTGACTCACTTTAAATAGAAACCTGCCATTGGGAAACCACATCTGCTGCGACTGTGTGTGCACGTGGTTGAACAACATTATTTCAGAAACAGGAGTGGATGGTGAATGTTCGTTTTAATTGTCTACTTCCAGCTGGGTTAGAACTTTGTGCTTCATCAAGTGTTTTCAGCTCGTCATCAAAGTCAAAAGAAAGAATTCAACTTCTGATATTTCCCTGCCTGCTGGTGTGTGTCTCCTGCCATGATAACGTCGTCTTCACACACAGCTCCTCCTTTTTTTTTCGCTCTTTGCACATCAGCAGAAAATTCCACAAACACTGACAAACCACCTTTACATCAGAGAGCAGGAGGTTTTCACAGCTTCATCATGTGACGTTGCCACCAACACGTTCTCTTATGGGTTAGGGTTGGACCTGCCCTAATGCTCTACAGAGGTTTTACCAGGAGGCTGCAGGAGAACATCCAGAGACACTGACTCAGACATTTGACCTCACAGATCCTGCAGAGGAACATATGAGGAACATGTGCAGACTTCAATTCAGATTGTAACACAGCTTCCATCCAAACTCTAACGACTGAAGTGCGGCCCCGCAGGCGGAGCTGAAACACGGACACCTTCCTCTGACATGCGCTGCAGGAAGCTGCTGAGGAACGAGAATGAAACCTGAGCTGCTGGAGACATTATGTGGGCCACATGCAGAATGCAGCCTAATCTAATTACACACAAAGACGTGTGTAGGAGTGCAGAGTATTGTAAGAGCTGCTTGAGGGGGGGGGGGGGGGGGGGGGGGTTGGGGGGAGGGGGGGGGGGGGGGGGGGGGCGGGGGGGGGGGGGCAGGTATTACTGTCAGGGTCTTACTGGTTTATCAGATGACAAATATCCGTCCAATGGACTCACTCCATCACTGGACAAAGACTATGGATCCTGCTTCAACATGCACAATGACCTCATTTACATAGAATAGATGAAGAATCTGCTAACGAATCACTGAGCGAGAGAGAGAGAGAGAGGGATAGATAGATAGATAGAGTGCAAGGAATGAGGGCTGAACAAGGGATGGATGGAAAACCATATGAAATTGTCTATTGTTGTGTTTTCTGCTAGTGTTTGCAGATTGTGAGATGGAGGTGTGTGTGTGTGTGCGTGCGCGTGCTGACTTCAGGATTAAAATACCTCCCCCTCCCTTCCTCTCCTCGTCATCCTCACGTTCCTTCTTCCTCAGTGAGGAAACGAGGGTGCTGGTGTTTGATCCGTCTCCAGTGGGTCAGGAGTCCTCAAACACTTTAATACAGCCCGATCAGATAAAACATCGCTGTGCTCTGATCCACGAGACAAAGAACCTCTGTGATCTTTAAACATCATTTCTGATGGATTCAAACTCAGATTCCATGGAGCAGCAGTGCCCCGCCCCCCTCCTCTAACCAGGTTATACTCCCCCTCTCAGAGAGAAACATTCACGATATCATGTCACAATGATGAAGCAACCCTGGAAACAATAACACCCTAACATGTTTAATATCCTAAATTCAATTTGCAAGTTATGAAGAAAATAAATTAGAAACGAAGGAACTCAGCTCCACCAGGCTTAAAGCTGTCCCTCAGAGGAGGACACATGTCTCAGAGACACAGGACAGAGCCGCTTGAATAAATCAGAACTCAATATAGTCCAGTTGTTAGATCCTGTTTCTCTCATACGCATTTAGGACAACATCAAATTCGAGACCAAGCTCATGGTCCTGAGGTGGATCCAGACTCTGTCCTCCACGTGTCCGACCTTTCAACCCTGATATTTGAGTTCAGAGAGTGTGAAAGAGTCTTCATCTCAGTCTGCTCAGTTCAGCCTCTGATGGTTAAAAGCCTCCCGATTTAAACCAGAGGGGCCTCAGACCAGTCACAGCTCTGAATCTCCACTAACCTGCCTTTAAGGAATCATCCCCATCCTCCTTTTTTATGGAACTCAACTCCATTTATTTCCTGGGGCAGATTTGAAACCTGAATAATCTGAGACATCCAAAGGAAACTTCACAGGCTCTGGAAGCATCCAAACACTGAGGCAGCAGAAGAAAACTCCTGCATATGCATGAAAAGCATATTTTACATCTAAACTAACTCAAGGGGGGAATTTACAGGGTGAGCTCAGTTCACGAGGCAGCGGCTCGTCTGTGCGGTGGTGTTGGGGAACTCCCTCGGGGCGGGGATTTGGAGCAATTAAGCCGATCCACTCGGAGCTATAAGAGCTTTAATTCCTCCTCACAGTGTTTCAATGCAGGCGTTTACCTCAGAGCAGCTCTGTGGTCAACGAAGCCATAACTATCAAACTCTGTCTAAGTGACAGGGAAGAGGAATCTCGTTCCCGCTGATGGAGGAGGGAGATGGCGAGGGCGCCGTAATAATGAGGCCGAGTGAGTATATGTGACCTCGGCCAAAATATGTCAGCATCTCCACTGCTTATTAAAGCTTGCTCCAGGGGAAAGAGGAAAAATAAATAAGGTCTGCGAACTAGAAACGAAGGGGAAGAAAGGAAAATAAGGACGTAAGAGAACGAGCAAGAGAAAGAATGGAGGGGGGGGTGGAAAGGAGAGAAGAGGTGAGTCGGCAGGAGAGGAAGCAAATGTCCTCTGGCAGCAGAATTTCATCCTTCTTCCTCTCATTTGAAGGGAGACGGGCGTAGAAAATTTTGTGGCAACTTCTGGAAAGGAGGGGGTCAAATTTTAAAGTGTAACTCGGCTTGGAGTCAAAAAAATGAGCCCGAGTGAACTTTATGTAAAAGTCAAACGCAGCAGCCTCTGTTGCTTCTGCAGGAGAAACATCCTCATTTGGCATCAGCCGGTGACGGCCATGATTTTACTGACCCAAACACAGCTCCACTTCCTCTGAATTCAGCCAAGCACACAATCAGCATCAGAGAGGAGACGACCATTAAGAAGGAATCACACAGGAAGGAGCTGCACTGAGGGTGTGAAGGCTGCTGTGGATTCAATTTAAAATTAAATACTAATGAATAAAAACAAAATCCTGATTTGTTGGTTTATGCAGAGAGAAACCAGAGGGGATTTAAGCCAACTGTTACTAGATCTGCCTCCAGCAGAGAAAAGCATCAGTTGGAGACAGCTTGTTTGGTTCAGACCTCCAGTCCAGTCTGGACTTAAATATAATAAAATACAATAATGAAGGTTCAGACCAACACACCAGTCTGATCTGAATGATCCATGGTTAAAGAGCGGCTCACGGTCCACGTGTCTTACTCTTGCTTACACGTCCTTAAATTCATCACACACATAAAAGCCTGTTAGAAACCCGCTGAACGGTTTGCGCAATTAGGTTTCTCCATCAGTAATCTGTGTTAACAAGGTTTTTTTTTAGTCACTTGATCGTAAAAAATGAGAAGCTTTTCCTTCCTTGAATGAACATTTATGAAATCGGGTCCGTGCCACAGCTGCAGAGTAATCAGATTACCAGATTACTGTGTTTAGCTCTGCCGTACTGTAACAGCAGAGCTAATCTCACTGATGTCGGTTCACAGTGAAGCTGACAGCCGTGTTACGGTTTCTTAAGTTTTCTGATGACGCGTCCCCACAGATGACAGCTGTTATTACCTGGAGAACAATAACGCAAGAGTCAGCGCTCCTGAGTGAGGCTTAATATAGCTGCTGTTTCACTGTCACTTCTGCAGGGAGGGAGGAGGCTCACAGAGCAGCTAGCACAGCTCGCCTAAGATGACGAAACACAGGCTCCTGTGTGAATGATCAAAACATCTAGGACGCAAACGCGTTTGTGCCTTTGATTTGTGGTCAGTTAAATCGGAATGGTAGTGAGCGTGGATCCTGGGTGTCAGCTGTCAGTCATCAAGTCTCTGATCAGAAACAAACATCAGAGATGAGAACGAGCTGAAACAGCTTTTTGTTTTGTCCCTTCTGCAAACATGGAGGAGGAGGGCTTATACGACAGTCAGACACCAGGGGGCGATCCAGGTGCTTTTGCATCACTGTCTATATTTGTGCGTGTGTGTGCCGTGTTCATGTAGGTGGACCTGACAGGTGTGTGTGTGTGTGTGTGTGTGTGTGTGTGTGTGGTGAACTGCTCACAGAAATGCTGACGCTGCTGTTCATGCTCAGAACATCTCTCGGCTCTGAGGTGTGTGTGTGTGTGTGTGTGTGCGTGTTGTCAACAGCAGACACTGCTGAATGTGAAATGGCCCCTGGACAGTTGTGACAGTGCAGAGAGGCATCATGGGAGCTCGAGGAACAGCATTTAATAGCAGGAGGAGGTGGAGGAAGAACGACAGGAGAGTCAATGAGAAACACGAGAGAGGACATGTAGGAGGAGTAAAGACACGAAGACCTGGAGAGAAACAGACCCATGTTGGGTCTCCTCCCCCTGGGGGACACACCCAGCTCCTCAGCTGAGGAGATTGATGAGACGGAACTAAAACACTGAAACTGAAACCGTGACATCAAAACAATGATTCCACACTCAACGAAGTTCAATACAGGCAGAATCACAGGATGATTCTCTTCCGTCGTCTCTAATAAATCACTATGTTGCCATGGCAACTAACGAGGAGAGCCCCAGTGTGAACTGTGACAATCAGACTGAGACGATCTGCAATATGATCGTTAACATTAGCGCTTTTATTAACATTTGTGGTGATATGATAAGAGACGACTCACACACACACTCACACACACTCACACACACACACACAGCCCTGCTGGGTGTCTTATTAACCCTCATTAGTCTTTTCTCTCAGATATTAATGAGGCGATCTCATGACGAACACTTCCTGCTGAGTGCTGGGGTCGTGGATGAGGAAAGGGAGTGAAATGGTGAAAGACGCTGATGGACAGAGCGAAAGAGAGAGAGAGAGAGAAAGAGGCCGAATATGAGCTGCAGAACTATAAGAGAAATGAATCGATTCAAATTAACTGAAATGACTACGTAATGGAAATGTTTGGTTTGTTGGAACTCTTTAGGGTTCAAACTCTGAGACCCTGAATTCTTCCATAGTAACATTCATTGAGTCTGAAAAAGAGCGTCATGTGATTTCTAACACTTTTGCCCACACATCACACAGACCGGGTCATTGCAGCCCAGGGCTGTGCAGAAGTGTCCCCCAGCTGTGAGGCCCTCAGGCTGGGCAGCTGACAACAGGAGCAGCCCCCAACCGGCCCCCGGCTCCTTCTATCGTGAAGAGAAATGAGGCAAGGAAGTGAGGAGGGGGGGCGAGGAGGAGGATGTTGTTGAAGATGAAAATTGGTGGAAAGCCAGAACACCCTACTACAAATTTACACGATCTGCGGGGCTGCTGGAGAAAGTGTGTATTTGTAATACATGAGGATATGTCTCTCCCATGCTGACGTGTTCTCCTGGATGGAGACAGCAGGTTTCAGGTCAGTCCAGTAGTTTCTATGTGATCCTGCAGACAAACAAAGTGAGAACATCAGCACCTCAGTGGAGATCAAACTATCCCCAGAATATTTCATTATAAATACATTTAAAAACATGAGGGTTTTTTTCAGTGTACGTCTTCAGTGTCATGTCCCTGACCTTTGACCTCAATGGATGTGAAGACTTGCAGTGTCTCAACTGGTGAAAAAACAGAAACCAGAGCAGAGAGCTGCTCTCACCATGTTCACACAGTGTGTGTGTGAGACCGGAGAATGATCATTATGGTTCCATCCATGTATTTCTGAACATGCCAGGGATCAGTAGAGCATTAATGGAGAAACATGCTTATACGGTACATCACACACTCACCATGCAGTCATGGATTCGTCTCTCTCTCACACACACACACACACACACACACACACATAAATCACACAAAACACCCCTCCCTCTGTAGATTTCTGTAAACAGCTTGATCATTTTAATGGTTAAAATATTCACACAGCGCATGAATCCATGAAGCATTTGAATTTGATCTTTGTCGTTTTTCATTCTGTTCCATTTCAGGTGTGAGGATGTTCAGGTTCATGTTTGAATCATGTTCAGTTTCCAGTCTAAATAATTTTCAGCAGAAACATCACAGCTGAAACAGAGCTCAAAGATAAATGGAATAAAAACCCCTTTACCAGCAGTAAAACCCCTTTACTTGCTTTAATGTACTTCAGATGCAAAGAAACGGGACTGCTAGGTTCATCTTCAGGAGAGCAGGTAGGTGATTGGTGAATTAAATGGAGACGTGACCAGTGACCATGGAGGCATCGCTGACGGTGCAGCTGGCCTGAGGTCAGTGTCGCCCGCTGAGCAGATTAACATCAGACTCGTTTGGTTCAACATAAAGGTCGACTCCTATTAACCTCCACGTAAACACGACTCTCCGAGGACAGAGCACAGGAAACACGCCCCAACACACAGACTGCGCCAGCGGGGAACCACAGGGAGCTGTGTGCGTGTGCACGGTGTACAAACACAGTGTTCACCAATTTGTAGCGAAGAATTCAAAAGTGCAATATCTGGATTTAGAGATTAAAGCAGATCAAAGCTATTCACGGCAGAGAAGATGATAAATGGTTTACCCCCAGGAAGATTAATCAACACAAACAAATGTAATGAGATAAACAATTAGAATAAAACTGAGGAGCTGCTTGATGCGTTCACCATCATTTCAGAAATGGTTTCAAAACATGAATACATGGCTGGACAAGCATATTCATTTTTCTTCTCTGCAGTGGCCAACTAGATTCAGGATGAAAATGTCCAAAACGCACATTTAGGTGTTTCTCCATAATAAAACGTGTGTCCCCCTTAGGGATGAAAGTTGCTGCTTTCAGCTGCCTTCTCTGTACCTCTGAAAATGAATTTGACCCTGTGTGTGTGTGTGTGTGTGTGTGAACAAGGCTAAAAGCAAATTCACACCTCCGCAGTGGGATCCAAGGTGCGAGAGTGGAGACGCTGGTACAACAAGATGACCATGTGACACTTCGACCCATCAACACCTTGTTTTACGTGTGGTTCCCGTAACATTCTCTATCACATCCAGTTGACCTCTGACCTATTGCATCTTCCATCTGATTCAAGGAGCCGTTTGTGTCCACAGACATTTAACAGTCCTAACCTTATCATAACGTTAATGCTACTATACTAAGATAATAATCCTCTTGTCTTAGGGAATAATTGTCCCCTCGTTAACGAGTCTGATTAAGTGGCGGTCACGGTACGTAGGATGATGAGGTGACCACATTGAGCTGTGCTGGACAAACCCCGTCCATCATCATCTTTAGCTCTGCCATTAAAGGTCAGGGTCACCACAGAAACTGAAGAGAAATGGTTCATGAGCTTCTGTGTGTGAGTGTGTGTGTGTGTGTGTGTGTGAGAGAGAGAGGGGGAGATAGGGACAGAGACCAGAGGGGGAATTATTACATCAGCTGTTTATTTTGCTGACTGCTCAGTTTTCATAATGACTGGACCTGAGGCTCTCTCTCACACTCACTCGATAAACTTGTGTTTCCCTTCACGGTTTTTAACTTTCGCCTCCCAAAATAAAACGTCTGGATCTATTTTAACCGAAGCGCAGCTCTTTAATCAGGGCGAGAACAAAAGCAGTAAACAGTCCGTTGTTCCGACAGCGTCCTCGCCTCCATTCGTTTCTTGATGATCAGTCGCCCGACGCTCACAGGAGCTAAAGGTTTTTCCATTTCTAAATCAAGCTCAGGCTTCAGAGACACTTTCTGCTAAAATAAGAAGCAGCTGCTCAGTGGACCGACCGTTGCTCACGTTTCCTCTGCAGACACTTGAAGCCCAGAGTCATCGGTTCTTCACTGTACTTCAGGATGGTTTTGATCTGCAGCTCTCTATCATCTGTATTGGTGGAAGAAGAATTCAGGTCTCATATACAACTTCGGCAGAGCACAGCAATCATCTCCAGGTGGCACGTTGCCAACATAACATCACCTCCTCCATGTTAGCAGACGGACCAAGCTAACAAGTAACAACATTATAAACTGTTCCATCGTGTTGGAGGATCATTCTTCAGTTGTTGGACTCAAGGACATTCGCCTGATGCTTCGGCAAGGCCAACAACACACGAGCAGACGCGCCTATTTGCGAGGTCCCCGCAGAGAAGCTGTTTTAGATGCACTGCCACCTACAGTTCAAGACTGTATGCTGCACTACATACGTAGGTGACAAATGGCTTCCTGCAGCCTCTCAGACATGTGCCACGACTGAAGCTGCTCCATGATGAATAAGGAGCTAAGAGACAGTGGATTGACAGCAGAGAAAGACAAGAAGAGAAGGTGTCAGTCGGAGGACAAAAGAGGAAATTAGAGGAGGAAGTTTTAAATGAGACAAAAACCAGTTTGTGTGAAAGTGAGTCAAAGGGATTGTTGAGAGGAAGACGGCGCACTGACGGTTTTTAATTCAACATTGGAGGCTGAAGACTAAACAAGAGAGTCAAAACAGAAAGGAGGGAGACAGATGGGTGGATGAAACACAAACATGAAATAAAAAACTCCAGGAACAAAGACAGAGTTGAAAGAAAGCGCAACAGAGCAAAGCGACAGCGAGTGAGAGTGGAGGACGACGGCAGCAGACGGTGCCAGTAAACAGACAGTTTGATGCAGGTTAATGAGCCGACATAAAACAGAATGGCAGAGCGCGGATGGTAATTAACACGGTTACCGGCTGACCTCAGAGCTGCAGGTAGAGCGGCGACACCTCCGTTACATCACAGGCGCCAACCTGCAGTTGGATTACTGTGAATATTTAGAGTTCACTTCAAAGTCGTCGGGTAACTTTAAACACTTTGTTGTCAGGGTCTCGTCGTTGTGTTTTTTGGAGTGTGGGTGCTTCTGACTGATTCGTGGAAGTTTTCCTGAAACTACAATACGATATAATTCTTTCTGAGCTGGATCCTGCACTCCTCAAACTTTTAAACTGGTTGAAGATAAATTCAAGCAAATAAAACCAACAGAATGTACGTTTCCAGTCGTCACAGTTTTCTTTTGAAAAGACTTTCTGATGCTGCAGCAGGACACGACTACTGACTAAATGTTTAATGTCGACTTAGACCAGTGACAGCATTTTTTTATGTAAAACATAGCGAAAGTGTTGCCATGTGTCAACTTTGAAAAGACGGATTGATGATTATTCAGAGCAAACAAAGTCTCAGTCATCGTGAGTGGCGGCTCCCGCTCTCACACTCCAACACACGAAGACTTATCTTTGAACTGTCAAGCTTTTCAGACGCTTGGAACTCCCACACGACCTGAATGCAGCATAAGGCTGTCAGCGCTGACGGCAAAGCCCCTCCCTCTGCGTCATTTTACAGGTTTACATCTGAATCGTTAGTCTTGTCCATGAGTTTGATCAGTTGAGAACATCTGAAGCTGTCGCTGGGACCAAACTGACAACGTGTCTTCGGGTTCATTGTATTGTAAAAATCTATCTCTCCAGAGGTCCATTCATTGTCTTCTGGCCCGGGGTCTCAGAGGGAGCCGACCCCGTCGGGATATGAAGTTTCCCCTGGGTCTAACTCCAGATCCAATTTCCTCTGAATGACCTCAACACTTGAGAATGAACCCAGTTTGACTTCTAACAGTCTGAAATCAGCTCGATTTAACGTGCAGAGTCTCCAGAACAATTCTTCTTCTTTATCTAGCTTCCTCATCAGTTCCGTTAATTCTCCTCCTCTCTCAGGTGGACGCCGCACTCTCTGGCTGGAGGATATTAAAGCTTATAAAAAAAAGATGCGTAATGTTCCCTTGAGAGAACATAGAAGTGCGATATGAGCAAACTTGTGTCAAATTATTCATCATATTGTTGGATTATTCATCGATGTGCCGGCCAGGTGGAGGCAGAATGGAGGGAGGGTCCTCTCCCTCGAGGGACACGGACTGCACAGGATTCTGCCTTATGGTCAGAAAATATTGATCCTGTCATCGTGAGAAGCTAATGAATAGTTTTCTGATGACTAATCAATAAGTCTCAAAGATTATTTAAGGAAAAAGTTATAATATGAATTAAAACTAAAACCTCCTGCTACTGGTCCCAAAGTGTTTTCACTCTTCATCCAAACAGAATCATATGGTTCAGTTTGACCCAGAAGACCTGGACTGTGTCTGAGGAACCCTTCACACCAGAAGTTGTGGTCTTCTGTGGCTGTGCGGTTGTCTTCGTCTTAGTCCTTTCAACTTTCAACATTCTGACTGCGGTTCTGGACCAGGGGCCCCCGGGTTCTCAGGTCCTATGTTCACATGATCCTTGATCATTTGTGTTCAGCCACACAGAGCCGCCAGCTTCCCTCTGACCTGGAAACCGTCCCTGTGGCTCCGCGGTGGTCCTCTGGAGACAAGGTGAGCTGCGTCTCTGTGGAAATGTTCCTTTAACGTGCGGATGACGTTGCGTGGGCTGAGGCACGCAGGGACACACGGTTGATTAAGCTTTGTGAGCATGCAGAGCTGCACTCTCCGGGCTCCGTCCATTAGGCTCAGAGGAGTTAAATCAGGCGTGCACCCCCGCTGCTCTGCTCACCTCGCATTAAAACATCACTGGACACCAACAGACATCATGAATATGCAAATCTGCTCTGTGCATTGTTCAGAATAAATGAACCTCGGTCTGGGTTTAACTGGAAAGATGATGAGAAAATCACACTGGAGGCCGCTGATGAGTCATGCATTCGTCAGTTTGTACGCTGCGCTCTGCAGAGACGGGGAATCTTCTCTGTTGTTTCTTCTTCTTCTTCATTCAAACAGGCTGTGATCACCTTATTGAAGCAGCTGCCACTCAAGCCTCTGACACGGTTAGAGAATGCACAACCACAGACCTGACCCAGAAACTACTGAGTTCCGACGAATGCGATCGGCTCACGATGCATTAAACTGGTGAAAGCTTTAGCTTTTATTATGAAGAAAATGTTCACACCCCACGTTTGCTCCAAACCCTCAGGACAACGTAAACTCCACAGAGGATGAGACCTGCGCCTGATAGAACTCATTCAATTGTGGATTTTACATCTGGGAGCAAATCAACGAATTTCTTTTAATCTCTTTCCTTTTTTGCATTTTAACACCAGTTGGAAGTTATTAGGACCTAAGCTTTTACTTTTACTCTGTTAATTGACTTATCGTCGTGACGATGTCAGGTGACCACATGAGGAGCAGGAGTGAAGGTGTTTCAGGAGCTTCAGCCTGTTGTGAGGAGAACCTTCCCCCTCAGCGAACGCTGCCTCTTGATTCGCAGAACTTTAATTCGATCTGTCAGACACAAGCTTTTTTGTACAAAGTGCAAAACCACAGCTGTGAAGGCTTCCACCTATTTTCTTCTCCTTCAATTCAATTTGTAGTCCTAATGATCTCCTTCTTTTCCACACTGAATACTGGAGGGGGGGCGCGGCCCCCCCTGCCACCAGACCAATTTCCAGGTGCCTCCGTGCTGTGAGGAGTTTCCACGCCGTGAGTCTGGTGTGTTTTATAAACAGGCTCTCGCTGGGTTCTCATTTTGTACTTCAGTGGCGTCGCTGGGATTTGTTCTTTGATCGATTTGGGAACAAATGTCGATTCTGTGTCGTAAAAACGGCAGGAAAGGTAAAGTCGCAGCTTCTGGCATCGTCTTTTAAATTAGTTGTTTGTTTCCTGTTGTTTTTAATGCTTGCTAATGGTTTTACATATCAGGAACAAAAGGAGACGCGTTAGTCGACAGGCCGAGTTCCATCGTCAACTGTTTGACGAGGCAGCAGGCGTTAGCTCAGCATATCCTAGCCTCCATTAGCAAGAAGATGGAGGCAGGGAGCAGCTCGTCGTTTCTTCCTCTCTCACTGACACACTTGTGTGTCTGCAGAGAAGCGTTGTTGGTTTAATTTCTAAAGTGGCTGGACCATGCGGTGGAGCCCCCTGTCCCTTTGTGTCATTGCATAAACACAACTGAACAATAATGGGCTGATGACGCAGGGAAGATCACATCTGCTGGAGACGTGGAAGACACACAGAAACCGACTAAGCAGCCCATCGAGGTCCATCAGGGGATCCTCCTTCATGGTGATGAAGAATAACATCCTGTTCTGATCTAATCTGTGTGATGAGCTGTGGACGTCCACTGAGATGAAGACACAGGTCTGTGTAATGGAGGGGGGGGGGGCGTAAAGTGCTGATGCTGCGTCGTTGTCAGCGTTAGTTAATCCTGAGATCTCTGACCAACTCCTCCAGTCTGTTCACCACAGCTTAGCTGCAGTCTGGCTACAACGACACCAACACAGTTTGGTTTAAAAATGAAGTTCAGTCGACCTCTGCCCACACGTGTTTCTCTCTGTATTAGAAATAATGTCCGTGCACACACCTGAAGTGACCGCCCATGTTGTGATGTTAACAGGAAGAAGGAAGAGGAGCAGCGACGACGTGGTGGAACTGAGACCGAGTCATGTGACTGACCTGACGCTGGTGTTGCTTTGACAGTGATGATGGGGGTTAATCCGGTGACCTATTGGCTGCTGCTTCCCCCCCTGCACCCTGAAAACTGAGACCAGATCTGAGGATTAAATCAGTCCACCCTGCAGCTGCCAGTGTGTGTATGTGTGTGTGTGTGTGTGTGTGTGTGTGTGTGTGTGTGTTTGGCTGCACCCCCTCTGTATTTATCTGTGGCCCAGTAAATCTGTGACTCACCAGCGCTGTACCCCACACACACACGGAGCCATGGAGCCCTGGAAGTGCCTAAAACCATTAAATGGCTTCAAAGAGTACCACGGTTACCATGACAACTGGTATAAGAAGCAATTAGAGAGCCAACTGAAAGCTGATTGGCGGCTGCTGGTTTGATGAGACGGCAGATAATTATCAGATCAGAGGGACAGAGATAATTTGTCCGTCAATCGATCGATCTGTGACGTCCCCCGTCCTGCACCGGGGAGACTTCACTAAAATGATCATTTTGTCCTCAGTTAATTAGCAGGGGCAGTTTTCATCGCCGATGCCGTTGTAGATCAGACGTTAATATCTCTCACTCATTGGAAACAGGTTTGCTGATGAGACGTTTTAAAGAGGCTCATTTTGTCCCGTTCAGATAATAAGATGGAGACGCGTGAAGACAGACGATCTTAGGATCTGATGGCTCATGGATCAGAGACAGCATCAAGGCGTCAGAGCGCCCTGGGGGAAGTCTCATCACCGTCCTCGCTCCTCAAACTCAGCTCAGCTTCTTGGCACAACAACATAAACGTTGGGAGGACTGATGAGGCTCTCAGCTGAGGGAGCGCTAGCACCAGCGTGCCCTCGAGCCGCGAGTCATCGCTCCTCTCTCATCTCCAGCCAATTATCAGGCTGTGAGAGTCAGATCCCGACTGACAGATCCGTCAGCTGATCGGCTGCTGGAGTCGTACCTGCCGTTAACAGAGACTTTAACCGGCGGTCGTGTGTTTCGCTCCGTGACGTCACAGTTAATCCATCATCAATAAGGTTCAATATCTTTTCTCCGGCCGAGTCGCAGCTG
The DNA here is from genome assembly GCA_016785235.1 of Pseudorhombus dupliciocellatus. Lineage (NCBI taxonomy): Eukaryota > Metazoa > Chordata > Actinopteri > Pleuronectiformes > Paralichthyidae > Pseudorhombus > Pseudorhombus dupliciocellatus. The sequence goes on from JAFBJW010000183.1 coordinate 1,278,719, forward strand.
ACTGACCCACATTTCATCCGCTAAGAACATTTGGGGGATGGCGCCAGGTTCACACTTGTCTTAGTAATAATATCTTGTTGTAGTTGATGTATAAAATAATTAATTAAAGTTGATGTATAAACTAATTAATTGTAAAATACTTCCTCAGTCGGTGTCAGCATTGAGTTTTATGTTCTCCATCCTGCTGCTGCACAAACACGTCAAATCGCAGAAGCCACTTGACATTTGAGAAATAAAAGATAAAAAAGATTGAAAGTAATATTATGCCCCTGATTGAAAACTTAGCGCTTTTACTTCTTTGTTGATGTTTTATGTAACTCGTGCTTGGCGCCAAACTGTCGCCGGGAGGCCAGAGAACTTTAATAAAGTCAAACACGTCTTTTGCTCTTTTTAAAAGATCTCTCCATCTCTCCCTCTCTTTAATTTTGACAGGTCTCACAGTGGGGATATCACCCCCCCCTCCACCAAAAGAGAAAAAAGGATTCTTGTCTCCTGGATCTTAAACCACTGCTGACAGGCGAGCTGGGGAGAGGACGACTTCCTCTGCTTTACTTCCTGCGAGAGAGGACGAGCAGTTTCTTGATTTTTAATGAGCTTCGTTTGACATTATTGACTGAAAGAACGAAACAAAGATCTGACTTGTTATTTATATAAAATGACAGATTATGATTTAAGATGTACATTAATGTCTATTCATTATCAAATTAGATTTTTCCACAAGAAGTGAAATTAGATATGTCATCGGTGAATGGAAGAGGTGCAGAACGAGGGGAGGAGGAGACAGAGGGAGCGAGGACAGTGGGGAGCCAAAGGAGGAATGACAATGGTGAGAAGAAAGGAGGAGGAATAGAAAGGTAGAAAGCTCCTCCGGTAACCTCCATCTTTCCTCCTGCCCTGAGATCTCATCAACTCATTTCCTGTAAATGTGACGTGGGATTTTCTGCCGCGGTGCACAAAAAGCTTTCTGTCTTGAGTGCTTTTGTTAAAACTGCTTCCATAAACACTTCTGTTCTGACGGAGAACAGCCGCAGGTCGACGGACTGGAACCAGAGGCCAAGGCGGACCGCTGATGTCATGTGACGGCTTTAATGCACATACATAAAACATGACGCTGAGGCCGGTCCAACAGTTCCTGCTTCACTCAGCTGATAATGGAACCGTTCATTATCTACTGTAAATACAGCTCCTGAATAAAACATGTTGTCAACGTGTCCCGACCAATACTAATAGAATAAAATAACGACTCAAATAATCTATTCACGTCACACCTTTCAAAACACAAAGCACTGTTGACAACAAACGTGCTAAAATAAAATAATGGTCTGTAGGAATGTGATTTCTGTGTTTGTGTTAATTAATTTGTCTTCATATTTGGATTCACCGTTCACCACGTCCATTTAATCTTTTATTTGGTTTCTTGGATTTCCTGAACGCTCTACACGACGACTTTTGGATTCAGTCTTTTTGCTGATAACACAGGGTAAAAACCTATTTAGATTAGTTAGTATAATAAAACAAATTCAAGTTACTATTTCCAGGAGTCAAATTTGTACAAACATTAGCTCAGTCATTCCCCACAGACCGAAGATCAGCGTTAAACTTTCGGTGTCTGTGCATGATCGCGTCTTTCATCAAAACATCAGGTGAGTTTCTGCTCATTAGGTTCAGTGTGTACATTACAGTGACACACACAGCCTGCAGACAGTGTGTATGTTTTATTAATAGGTGACCTATTATGGATTCACATGGCTCAGGTTGTGCGAACTCTCGTCAGCAGCAGGAAACTCTTTGCTCTGACGACGTTAACGAGGGAACCGTTTTCCTTTTGTGTCCTGAGACAGATGAGCTCTTTAACCCTCGTTAACGCGTCCAGATTCTTTCAGACATGCAAACGTGACCGGGTTCTGTTCCAACTGTTTCACGTCATACGCGTGTCTCAGATTAAAGCCTCATCTCTGCAGAGAGAAAGTGCAGCAGGACACCCCCACTCGCCGCTCGCTCACCATCTCACAGTGGAACGCGGTGGTTGTGAAGTGACATTTCATGGCGTGTTTGCACATCTACGTGCAACATCATAGGTGCACAGGAAGTCGCCTTCATTGCTCTTCGTATCCCTGCCTCTGAGCAAACATTCGAGAGTTCCAGGCAAAGAGAGAACGGCGAGCTGCCTCGAATGTTTGCACTTCGGTTCACTTTAGTCTCCACGAGGGAGCCCGGGCTGCAGGAGGCAGCGATCAATAACAACAATGGCCTCAGAGCAGTTAGTGGAGACACCGTTTTAAAGGCTGCACGCTGGCGAACAATGGATGTGAAGCTCTGTGCTAAACTGCAAAATAATCACAAGCAATTCTTTATGTTTTAAGATAATTACTGTTTCAAACTACAGGGACAAAAGTTTGTTACAAACAGAACCCATGACAGCGTGGTTTTCATAATGACATATATTATATACACAGACACACACAGAGTTATAAACACGTACTGAGTGTGTGTGTGTACACGGGTCTGACACATCAGCAGGACGAGCGCTCTGTGATTGTTGGGGGGGGGGGCAGTAAACACACACATCCCCTCCACATCTATGATTTACAATCAGTGGAGGCTGAGCATTGTAGACCAGCACTAACACACACACACACACACTCCGCATGTGTAAAATATTGCTGTGTGCGCACAATGCCATCATCATTTATTCATTGAGTCGTCATCCTTTGTGGGAAAGTGCAGATTTAAGACCTCGTCGTTTCATTGACTGTATAGAAACGATGTGTGTGCAACCACAGGCCTTTGAACAGCATCTCACTCACAAAGGACCGCGCACTTTAAAAGCACCTGCCACCGTCTGGGACGTCAACAGTGACGGACCTCCAGAAAGAGGTCTCCGAGAGCATCAATGTTCTTCAACCAAATTTATTTTTAAAAAAATGTATGTGACCTTTTCTCTTCATCCATCAACAAAAATAAAACTACTAATATAGCTACAGCTGCTAGCACCACAAATAATACTAATAGTCTACTACTGTAAATATCACTATCAGAGAGACAACTCTCCACAAACTTCCACCCCGCGTCCTGGACCTCCCCGTCGAACTGCGGCGCTGCGAAGACTTCTGGGAACTGCAAATCCTACAACTTTGTTATATAAAATATATAAATAGTGGTAAACCATTGCTGTACTGGTCTCTTATCCACCGTGAAAACCAGGGGGCGTGGTCTGAGTTAAACACCTTTATATTGATGTACTTCAATGAGTCTGTGTACAAGTATTCAAATCCTTCCATCAATCAGATACCAGATTACCCAGTGAACACACGGTGAATCTATAGAACATTACACATTAATGGAAGGACTTTCTACAAATAGCAGCTTTTGTGTAGTTTTTGTTTTTGTTTTTACTCATATAGAAGCTCGTGTCCATGTCACCAGATCATTAGTCTTATTTCCCTGATTCCGCCCACGCTGCTGTCGGCCGTGTGCAAATGTTTGAACGAGGCAGAGATACGGATGAAGGAGGCTGATCCGTTTCCTCTCCGGTTCGGTTCTGTCTCAGTAAATTGGCTGATTAGAAAGTGAATTAACTCAGATTATCAGCGGCCCCAGACTTTCTCTGTGTGGGCGAAGAATGTGGGAGAGTGGACATGTTGTGATAAGAGAGTGTGGAAACCAACAACTGTAACTGTGGAGTGTGTGTGCGTATGAACTGTATCTGATTGGTTTATTTATCAGACTTTATTTTCTTATTAAAGCGCTGCTCACAGTACAAGCACTGGAAGTACGTACAGGTGCTCGCTGCTTGTGCCTGACACAGTAACTGTTTGTAGCGGCGTCGGTCTCGTTACGCACGGTCAGCGTTTCGTCCACTGGTTCTCACCCTCCGGGTCAGGCCCCTGTGAGGGGTCATCAGGTGAACCTGCAGAGGTCATGCTGTAATTTAGTTTGTGACGTGTCGATAAGAAGAAGTGCTGCGTGTAAAACCAAGTGAGAGGATCAGAGTTCAGAAAAATATTTGAAAACTTAACATGTCTAAGAGAAGGAGCTGAGAGACGTTTCCCCCTGAAATCTGGAGAGAGATGGACTGTGGGGGGAGGGGGGGGGGGGGGGGGGGGGGGGGGGGGGAGGAGGAGGAGGAGAAAGAGAAAGAGGGGAGGTAGGAGGAGAGGGGGAGAGAGAGGTATAGAGGGACAGACTCAGTGAACGAACCCTTTCCCAGAGTCGCTGCTCCTGCAACTCTGGATGTTGGACAGACTGAGGACAGACAGACGCAGGACACTGAGTGACGCAGGCTGCCGGTGGATGTGAGTCTGTCTCCGGGCTCAGGTGGATCTGTGGCGGGTCTCGGTGTGGATGGGATTACGCCGGTTGTTCCGTGTGTCCTGTCGGTGCTGCGGCTGGAGGAGGAACCATGCGGCAGCGGAGCTCCCCGGTGCTGTCCCCGGTGCTGTCCCCGGTCCTGTCCCCGGTGCTCCCGGTGCGGCTCCTCCTGCTGCCGCTGTTGCTCGTCGGGCTCTGCAGCGGCACAAGTTTCCCAAGTAACATCAACATAGGTGAGTGAGCTGCACGTACATGTACACAAATACTCTACATAAATACTCATAGTCGTGTACACGTATATATACGATATAATATATCTGATATAATGTGTGGACTGTGATTCATCTGGTTTCTAAAGGTAGAATATTCCTGCTCATGTGCTGATAGATTCTCCCTCAGCTGTTAACGCCTGTAGAGGGAGTTCCTCTGAGCTACAGTATATTAGTATTCATATATTCAGGTAGTGACTGACACTGCTACACAGGTCTCCCCCAAAATATTCTTACCAGAGCAGAATTTCCATGTCCACGATGTGGGTGACGCCAGGTAGAAGTGTGTGTGTCCTCTGGGATGGTGCAGTGCTCCTCTACATATCAGATATGATGGTGGTGTGTGTGTGGACGTCGCTGCACCATCCCTCCTCAGGTGTCTCCACATGCAGCCGCAAAACAGGAAATGAAATCCATCCTGTACGGCAGCGAGATGAGAGAGCGCACCGTGACACGCGTCTGACAACTTGTGCTCGGATGCTGCAATATTCAGGCGTCTGGACCTTCTCCAGAATCAAACTCTGTTACTTTCATCTTCGATCTTCGAGAAATCCAACGGTTCCCACTGAATCTGTGTGTTTCAGGAGGCCTGTTCCCCACCGGCTCCCATGAGTACGAGGTGTTTCGTTTCGCGCTGGCGCAGCATCAGGACGTCCCCAAGTTGGTGCCGCAGGTGGACATGGTGGACACGGGGAGCAGCTTCGCTATGACCTACGCCTGTGAGTTCAGAGGAAACCCTGTTTTCAGTCATGTAACAGGAAGTCAGGATTGCCTGTTGTCGCCCGTCGGTCGTGAATCGATGCTTAGGTCGCGCGGCCGTCTGAAGTGGCGCCAGCTTCAGGGTACGAGGATCCTGCAGGTCTGTGTCGGCGCGCGCAATCACGGGTCAGTGGCTCGTTCCTCCATCATCCAGACTCCATTGAGCAGAGTTGGGATTAAGGGAGAATAAAGGCTTTAAAAGAGCAGACAGCAGCAGTAAATGGACTCTGGCTCCAGGGGACGCTCAGTACAGTGAAGCAGCTTCAGGGAACAAAACGCTGACCTTGTTTCCTTCTGTTAAAATCCTGCAGTGACCTGCCGCTATCAATACACCTGAAACTGCACTCAAGCTATTACCCCCCCCCCGAGACTCTTTAAATTGAAATTCTTATATATATAGTGAAATCATTCACACTTTGATTTCGATTCTCCAGAGAATATGTCTAACCATCAACAGCTTTTTAATGATCATAATTTCACTATTTTCTGGTATTGATCCACGTCCTCCTGTCTCCTGTCGTCCACAAGATTTTTCATTTGCAAAAATCTCACGTCTCTGATGTTTCATCGCAGGTTCTTCTTTGACTCTTGTCCCTCTTCCTCCTTCACCTGCGCTGGCTTCTGTTTATCTGACTTAAGTTTTAGTCTGAGGAGCCTCAGTTCACTCTGATGTCTCCAGAGGTCAGGAGGTCAGACAAAGCTGGAGCTGACTGTGGCGGTTTAACTCGAGGAAATGCGTTCTGTTGATGGCGCTTTGATCCGTGTTTCGTGCTCTGATGTCTCCTCAAACAGTGACTCAGCTGCTGCAGCGACGGCACGTGGGTAACGTACCCTGTGATTAGGGGCGGGGTAGATGTGGACTTGGCGTTTTGGGAGCTTCCGTGTTTCTCTCCTTCCCTCAGACTCTGGTCTCATTCAACTGTGCAGAACTTTCTCAGGAAATGTTGACGTGACACTGAAGGAAATGATCATGTCTGCTGTTAACGTTCCACGTTTTAAATCGGACCTTTTCAATCCAATCAATTCAATTCCTCCCCACATTCAAATTCGTCTTTGTGTGAATTTTAAATAGAAAGTGGAAGAAAGTGACGGCGCTGCTGTAGACCACCGGAGGAGAGGAGGAGGGGGGGGTGGGGGTGGGGTTGTGTTGTTGCTGCAATAATAAACACATCCCATTGTGAAGGAACCCAAATGGAGTCAGGCGCTTTGGCAAAACGACACGATGTCGCATTCACGCCAGAGAATCAGACTGAGACGAATGGAGGCGACTGAAAGGAAGAGAGATGAATTAAATGGAGAGAGAGAGGGAGAGAGAGAGACGGAGAGTCTAATCGAGCATGTTAGAGGGATTTGAATGGGGCTCTAACCTGAGTCACCTCATGTTAACACAGAGTCAGGCTGTGGTGACAGCACACACACACACACACACACACACACACACACACACACACAGACACGCACACATCAGGTTTATCATTTGATTCGTGCAGGAATTTGAGTGTGAATATTCAGATCATGTTGGAAATGAAACAGGCGTGATGAGGACATGTGTGACATCACAGACAATACGCTGCTTGAGGGAGGAGCTTGAGACTGACTTCCTGAAGTGAACCAGGCGTCATGGTGGCGTCCAAAGTGATGACGTCTTTTTTCTTCTGCTCCCGAAACTTTGCTCAGTCGAACATCTTCCGCTGGGCTCCTGTTGGTGATGACGCAGAGGCGGCAAACCCTGCTGAGGAAGTGTAACACAGTGTGATACGCTCGTCCCACTGATTGGACGCTGTGACCCAGAAGTGGCGTCAGCTGTCGTCCATTCTGACACAAACAAAGACACAGTGCGTTCATCAAACCCACGCCCACTTCTCTCCGGGTCGGCCTGACGTCATTTCGCCTCGGCTGCGTCACGAGTCTGGACGCTTTAATGAAAGAGTGGTCGAACACGCTGCATGAATAAAACCGAACGTGTTCTGTGAGAGGCTGAAAAAAGAACTTGGGCACAAGCACCCGAGGATTAAAAATGAAGAGATTTGTAAAACTACATCTCCATCTTCATCAAAGTGTGACCACGGAGCGGCAGCAAGCGAACATTTAGAGAGCTGAAGACGAGAGGAGGGATGGAGGGGAAATTAAATGGTGCTTCTCCTCTGTCTCACTGCCAGGACTTCCCTTATCAGGAGGGGACAGACTGGGGCGGCAGCAGGATCGGCAGCCCACCCCACGCTCCCTGTATTTATTGTTTATTGGTGTAGAAAATAAAAAATAAAGAGTTAGAGATTGAGGCAGGAGGAAGAGAGAGGGAGAGAGGAGGGGGGAGAGAGAGCTGGTGGGTTTCTGGTGACACTTCGCCCTTGAGGACTCACTTGTAGTTTCACGCTCAGTTGAACGCCTGAAAAGTGAAACGAGGATAAAGTGCAGCGTTTAAAAAAATGTTTGGCCCGGAAAGACGTTTATCTTCAGAAACATAATTGACTGTATAATGAGGAGGAGGAAGAGTCGCCGCTCAGATACGAGCCGCAGAGAAAAGGGGATTATTGGCAATTAATAATCCTAATCTCTGCGTTCCATGTCGGACAAACAGGGGCAACATCAGATAACGAGAGAGAGGAGCGGCTGTGTTGAACTGTGGCCAGAGAACGACTTTTAAACAATAATGGCAACCAAGTGTGTGTGCGAAGACTACAGCCTCCTCTTCTTCTTCTTCGATGGTTTGGTGTGACTCTACTTCCTGCGAAGTGTTTTCTCTGTGAACGAACAGAACCAGGTTCAGTTTGATCCAGGCCCAGAACACCTCCTGACGCTCAGCTCCCCTCTGTCGTCTTCAGGATAAACGTTGTGTTGCTGGGTGGTCCGTGCATCGTCACTGGGCTGCACCGTGTGTAAGTCTCTGTGGACGTGTGAAATGTAAATGTAGACACGGAGGCAACAGAGACAGTTTCAGACGGACGGGATTTGAATCCGCAACTGATGGAAGAAGCGTGCCTGTGTGTGTGTGTGTGTGTGTGCACCTCAGAGCTGCTGCAATTCTCAGCAGGAGATTATTGCATTGCAGTTGCCTCAATGGCTTTCGACACGATGTGAATGTGTGCTGCAGTTCTGTGAGTGTGTGTGTGTGTGTGTGTGTGTGTGTGTCAGCCTGAGGAAAGCAGCCATTTAATCTATTATTCAGCATCTCTGCTAAACACATTAATTAGAGCCTCAGGTTGAGACTCGGTGTCACTCAGCTCTCTGGAGCTCTGCACCTGGAAATAAAACATCTTTGCTCTCTCAGTCGTCTTCTCTCCTCACAGTTTGAGCGCGTTTGGGGGTTTGTTATTTTCTGTGGAAACTGAAAGAACGAAGACGTCCACTTGGACAACAACACTGAGCTTTGTCTCGCCCCCTGCTGCACTACAGGCTCCACCCCTCGCCCGATTGTCCCGCGCATGTTCCCGTTTGTTGTGAACGAGAGAATCTGCTGCTACACACGCACACACACACACACCCACACACCCACACACGGACTCCGTAGAAAGTCCAGACATGAGTGACATCACAGATGTCATAGACCTGGTCCATGACGAGGTCATCAACATGACCCAGATAGATAAATGTTGAGGGACCAGAGTGTAGTGTCTGCCGTCTGTGACCTCTGACCTCTGACCTGTGACTGTCAGCGATCGCGGGCTTCAGGCTGAATCTGCAGCGTCCGTCGCTTCACATGAAGCGTTCGATGCCGGAGCTGCAGCTCATTCTGTTTCTGACCGGACTGGACGTCATGCTGAGGACGCGTCTGAGACAAGACGGTGACGCGGAGCGACAGAGTGAAACGGTGACCTGATCGTTGGATGCGTGTCTCTGGGCCGACGTGTCTCGAGACACGGGTGGCCGTAGACGGAGGCGATGGAGGTTTATTAGACGTCCCGGTTATTACCCTGAATCCCTCCTGCCCTCCTTTACTCGCTTTCCACAGCTTGGACGGACATGTGCTGTGGAGCAGACAGACGGACGGATGTGTCAAGAGGATGAACGGCTCTGTGGGTATATGTGGTCTCAGCTGTGGGCCCCGTGGCGCCTGTCGTCGTCTCTGGGCTGTGTTTAAATAAAGCTCTGTCTAAAAGCCTCAGGTGGGGAGTAGCGAGATGTCGGACCGGAGGAAGCTGAGTGGATACGAAGCGAGGTCAGCTGTGATGTCACTCAGCAAATATCAGAGCTGAGCGTTTAAGGATTAATGCTTGTTAGAGGCTGATTGCAAAATGTTGGCGTTTTCATGGTGTTTTCATGGTGTTTCAGGTTCAGACGATTGTGATTGTGTGCCTGAAGTCACAGGAGCATCCAAGACGAACTCCACTAGATTTTGGTGGTTGAAGGACAAAAGGACATAAAAACGTTCTGTTCTGTTCTATTTTAAAGGTCGACAAAGGTTGAGGTTGTCAAGGGAGTTAAGACATCTGGAAGGCACGTTCGCTGACAGTCCATGACTGTTTCATTTACCTGTGTCTTGTTATTTTCAGAGTTTAAACATCTCAGGTTTACAGGTTTTACAATTTTTTCCCTCAGCATCACTTTATTAAAACCACATTATAATTTTACGGAGAGAATGAAGATACAGGACTGAGTGAAATGTGAGCAGCTCACTGGTCACAGACGGACGACAGTTCATGTGTGAATAACTTCAATCAGAGATCCCTTCATTGGATCATCCGGTGTTGTACGTCTGATGTCGACCTAAACACAAACAACCACAGAGAATCTTCAGGCTCGAAGCGTCTGTCTCTGACGAGGGAGCGGCCTGACGTCCCAGTGGGACAGCAGTGCTAATGCTAGGAGACAGATACCTCATTAGCATGATGGCGTCCGCCTGAGGGCAAACGTCTATTGTTAGCATGATAGCATGGCCCCAGAGGGTGCGGTTATTTCCAGCGCCATCCCGCTCAGGGGACCGGGCTTGTTGTTAGCATGTTAGCGTTAGCCACAGGGATCTGCAGTGGCCACAAGGACACAAACACAAATAAACCACCGTGGATCACACATGACCGATCTCATCGATGTTTATTCAACGACTCAAACAATTAGACTCAGCGGTTTTCTTTTCTTTTTCGTTTGCATTTTACTTCTAAATTTATTTCCTTTATGTGAAGACGAAGATTTGGGCGAGAAAGAGCAGGTCGAGACACAGCTCACGTCCAATCTGCTAAGATGGAGGTCACAGGGATTGTCACCTGTGCCCTCAGCAGCCTCCAGGGGGCAATCAAGACACTGTGACTCAGTTGTGTTTCAGAAGCATGAGTCTGATTGACAGGTGTCGTCACCGTTTTCTCCCAACGAGGATTGTACGGGTGATGCCACCGGCTCGGACGGCGGACATGTTTTCTCATGTTGTCTCAATCCCTGTTTGCTCAAAGGAGCATAAAATAAGACAGCGGTCTACAGGACGACTCACGCTGCCTCAGCAGCCAGAATTATTTTGTCTTGAGACTTAATCCCCGGCTGTGAAGGAGCTCTGCACGGAGAGTAATTTGATTAAAGTCATTGTGTGTTCAGGGATTTACCATGTGCACGCCTTTATCTGCCACACAGCAGCATAGACGATTCCTGTCCTCCACCAAGATAAGAAAACTTCACCTCCACGCGAGATGAACAGTTTCACATTTTTGTTGCTTTCAGAGGGAAAAACTGATGATGATGATGCTGATGATGATACTGGATGTGAACTTTGCCTGACTTCTGGATTGTTTAGTGACCTGGAGTTCAAAGCAAATAAAAAGCAAGTAGAGCTTGAGAAAAAGATGGAGAGGAGAGAGAGAGAGAGAGAGAGAAACAGGAGATTTCACCTTTGTTTCTCCTGAAGGACTTCAGGTTTGGAGGCAGGAATTGACCTTCACTTTATTTGCTGTTCATGGCTCAACAAACCTTTGTGTCAAATGAGTCAAATGTTTCCTGGATTCAGATTCTTTGTTGTTGATTTTTCTCCATTTTACTTTTTTATCTCAAACCTTTGCTGCGGAACCTGTCTGTCCTTCTTGTTAATAATCTGCCCTTTGCCCTCCCTCCGTCTCTCCACCTGTCTCAGTCTGCTCCCAGTTCTCCAAGGGCGTGTACGCCATCATGGGTCTGTACGACCGGCGGACGGTCAACATGCTGATGTCATTCTGCGGCTCCCTGCACGTCTGCTTCGTCACGCCGTCCTTCCCCGTTCAGACCAACAACCAGTTCGTCCTGCAGCTGCGGCCTCAGCTGCAGGAGCCGCTCATGGCTCTGCTGGAGCAGTTGGAGTGGACTCGTTTCGTCTACATGTACAGCTCCGACTCAGGTGAGGACCTGTCGCCGTCGCCTCTCAATCAAAGGACGTCTCTGTGTCTTTGATCCCCTGAATATGTTGCTGTAGAACAGACTGCTCAGTCAGTCAGGTCTTTTGTTTTTTTTGTGGAGTTGTGGACCCAGGAGCAGGAAGGTGTTGAGGAAGTAAAGACAGAAAACAGAAACAGGAGTGTGTGTGTGTGTGTGGATGCATTACATAACAAACTTACAAGTGTGCTGTGCCCATTATTTAACACACACGGATAAAAAAGCTATCGATGCTGACTCATCCCATAATTATTGCTCTGTCTCGTTGCCATGGATACAGCCTTGCAGAAGAGGCTGTCCTAGTATTGTGATGTGGAGTGAGGCTCCTCCTCCTGTGTGTGGTTATTTGGACACAGACCTCTTTTGTCGTTTCCTAACTTTCCGTCATCCTGTCTCCGTGCTTCATTAAAGAGTCCACAGAGCTTTTACTTCTCCCCTGCTGCTTTTATTTCTCTCTTTTCTACGCGAGTGCCGCAGAGCAAGGCATTTATCCAAAGCGTTGGAGGTTGTGGCTCAGTGAACCTTTTCATTAATAGAAATGAATCAGTGGACGGGACGACAGAGACAGCAGCTGCTGAGAAAGTAAACCAGGGAGCATCAACTCGCATGAACAGAGATCCTGTGTAATTGAACATGAAACGGATTTAGTTTGTGTGGTTGCTGCTGCCGCATCGCTAGGCTAATGTCCTGCTGACACACACACACACACACACACACATTGTTAACCACGCTCCAACACACACCAGTCCTGCGAGGAGTGAGAGACAGACAGTTTGTGGTTTTTCCTCTTTTCTTCAGGTTAAAGGAACAGGAGCGATGGGATCAACATAACTCGACTCTCGATGTTTTTATGTTGGTCTTGATTTCAGCTTTTTGTAATAAATTGACTTCCCTGTATTCAAAGTGTCTCTGAAGTGAAGAAAACAAGGAATCGTTAACAGCAGTGAAAACAATCAGGCACGTTGATGATACGAGTCTGTTTGGTCCAGTGGGGACGCAGCTAATTGGCTTCTGGGGAAAAAAAAAAAAGATCCTTTTAAACATGAAATGAGTTTAAAGCCGAGCTCTGCGAGAACGTGTGGACGCAGGTCATCAGGTCAGGGTTCAATCAAACTGGATGGAGCTAAAGTTCAATTCATATATCATATCAGTGAGAGGAGTATTGTTTTTTTCCTCAAACTCCTAAAATTTAAATTTTCAGACTCAGATTATTCAAAAATCAATCTCACTCAGGAGGTCGAGTTAATTTGGCCTCAGAGAAAAGTTCACCTTGAACATTTCCACAGTAAAAAACAGTCAAAGCAAAACAAAAGTATTGTTTTATCGTGATTAAATCTACTTGTGAATAAGGAACTTTCTGGAAACAGTGGGCGCGTTAATCACTGAATGGTTTGTGAGGAAAAACCAATCCAACCTTCCACAGTGTTGGACTGACCTGATGAAGGCAACGTGTCAGAGGTCATAGGTCAGCAGAACGATTCAAACTTCCTGCTGGAGTGACTGAAACTCCCCCTGAAGGGAGTATTCTGCCTCATGCTGCCCGTGCGCTCCCTGTGGACAGATGGATGCTGATGTTGTAACTCACTAGAAGACGTCTGCTGGACAAATGTGTGATGGAAACACATTAGTGCTCCTCTCATCTTCCTCCTCCCTCCGTCCCTTTCTTTCCCTCTCCCTCTTTAGTCCTCCTCTCTTCTCTTAGAAGTGACATGCGGGATGTTTATGTAAATCAGATGAGCAGATTAGTCTATATTTATACAACTCTCTCTCTCTCTCTCTATCTTTCATCTCCCCTCTCAGTGTCTCACTGTGCTCGGTCCCTAATTGAATGTTATACATTATCATTAACACACTTGACTCGTGTGTGTGTGTGTGTGTGTGCACTAACTAATAAGCAGTTTTCCATCAGACGATCAAAGAGTCTATGCATCTAATCGCTATGTGGACAAAAGTATGCGGACACTTTGCCATGTGTTATGGAGCTGTGACGTCCAGCTCAGCCTCCACTCACTGTTCTGGTTTCAGTGTTTCCAGCTGAAGCTTCTGCTGCTCAGCTTCAGATTTAAAGCTGCTCCATGAAATCTAAAGGTTTCAGTCTCGTGATGGAGGTGGACTCCACACAAACCAAACCTCGCACACATCCCGTGTCTTCCTCATCAGCGCGCTGACATTGAGCCGGGTGATGCTGGAACACTGACTCATGGGAAATTTGGCGGTCTCAGGTCTCTCGGTGCTGCAGAGGATCCTGGACACGGCGGCAGAGAAGACCTGGCAGGTCACCTCCATCAACCTCGACACGCTGACCGAGGCCGCCTTCATCAAGCTGCTCACCGACCTGGACTTCAAGAAGGACTATCAGGTCATCATCAACTGTGAGCTGGAGCGGCTCAACTCCATCCTCAACCTGGTAATACACACACACACAATCATCAGTGCAGCCCCTCCTCCTCCTGAATTTTCTGGTGGTCTGTGATGAAGATGTTGGCTGCAGCTGAAATCATTTTAGCTGCATTCAGAATCTATCAGGTGCTGCTCAGCCTCCTCTTCCTCTTTTTCTTCCTTCCTCCTCCTCCTCCTCCAACTTCTCCCATCATCATCCTTCCTCTTCTTTCTCTTCCTCTTCCTCTTTGGCTCTTCTAAATCTGAGAGGACCCTTTTCTCTTTCTCTCCATCGCTTTCTGATGGTGAAGATGAGCAATTAATTCCTCAAAGAGAAGCTGAGTCGTCCAATTAGCAGCTGTTTGAGAGGACACACACACTCACACACACACTCACAGCGTGATGAATCTGTGAATTATTTTTATCATCATTAGAAACATCAGAAATGTGATTAGCATATCGTTTATTCTCAGATTGCTGCTCAGAAGAGAAACTTGAAGAACTACCACTACATCCTGGCCAATCTGGTGAGTCTGTCTATTTAATGGAGCATGTGTGTGTGTGTGTGTGTGTGTGTGTGTGTTCACATGGAGTTTAGTCAGTCACAGGGTGTGTTTGTGTGTCAGGGCTTCATGGACCTGAACGTCACAGAGTTTCAGAAGCTGGGGCCCAACGTGACGGGCTTCCAGCTGATGAACTGGTCTGATCCGGGTGTGGAGAAGATCAACCAGGACTGGCTGGACTTTGACAACAAGGACCTGAAACTGGCCCGAAGAAACCTCAGGGTACACACACACACACACACGCGCCAGGGAGGAGGTAGTTTGAGACGATCACACCCACGATGACGTGTTCATCTGAAGTCTGAAGTCATTCTCAAACATGAGTCGGATAAACAACCGCAACGTGGGGGTGACCCTTGCTCGTCTCGACTCCTCCCAGTACACAGGAGCTCTGACCTATGACGGCGTGAGTGCCATGGCCACGGCTTTCCACAACCTGCGCCGGCAGCGGATCGACATCTCTCGCCGCGGCAACGCAGGCGAGTGTTTGGCCAACCCCCCCGCTCCCTGGGGGCAGGGCATCGACATCCAGAGGGCGCTGCAACAGGTACACAACTACACACATGTACACAACACCCATCCTGTGGTTCGTGTGCTCAAATCAAGACTTTTGTTTTGTTTTCCCACGTTAATGATTCTTGTTGTGTTTTGGTTCCCGTTCAGACGGTTTTATCTCACTCAGGCTGCAGCGTCTCGTTGGCTGACCCAGATCAGTCAGCTTCGCTCTCAGAACATCCGTCAGCTCTGGGATGTCATGGCGTCGTTTTCCGTTCCTCCAGCTGAGGCCAGCGTGCATTAAAATATGTTTCTGGCTCTGACAGTTGAAAGTTTGATCTGGGAGAGTCGCTGCTCGTCTGCAGCGCAGTCAAGGCGGTTGAGTTTCTTTCCCCAGCCCCAAAATGTCTCTTCTCCAGGAACGCGTCGTTGTCCTGTGTGGGATAACGTCCCCCATGGAAATGTCTCACGTTTAAGATGACAAACTCCACCATGAGGTCATGGGGTTCAGGAGCAGCAGTGAAAGTGTTAACGCTCTGAATCTGTGTGGCAGGTGCGTTTTGAAGGTCTGACGGGTCACGTTCAGTTCGACGAGCGAGGACATCGGACCAACTACACCGTGACCGTGATGGAGCTTAGGCTCAAAGGACCCACGAAGGTGCTGCTGTTTTTTTTTTTTTTTCTTTTCTTTTGTTCAATAGTTTTGGTGCTTTTCACCGCATCAGCTCGTTTCACTAATTAGCTCCCTCCTCCCCGATGAAAGGTGCGATGATCAGTTAGATCAGCTGCTGCAGCACTTGTTTGGTTCGGAAAGCTGCAGACTCACAGGATTCTGTTCTCCTGCAGCTGGAGCTGCGATGTTATCGT
Organism: Pseudorhombus dupliciocellatus; assembly: GCA_016785235.1. NCBI lineage: Eukaryota > Metazoa > Chordata > Actinopteri > Pleuronectiformes > Paralichthyidae > Pseudorhombus > Pseudorhombus dupliciocellatus. The sequence goes on from JAFBJW010000183.1 coordinate 1,294,686, forward strand.
CACACGCGGGACTTTCTTAAATATTTATATTTGTTCATTCTCCATAATCTGACAGAGTGATGACTTCACAGTTCTGATGGAGTCCAGTCAGCAGCTCTCGATAATGAGCATTAAGTAGCTGCAGGTGTAAGGGAAACGCTACCTCAGTCCACACGGGCAATAAACGCAGGGAGGAGGGGCTGGAGGAGAGGAAGGGAGAACAGCTGTGATGTAACGCTGCTGTCGTGGATTCACAGATCGGCTACTGGAACGAGAGGAGGGGCTACGTGAACACCGCCACCTACAGGCCGGTGCTGGAGGAGATCCACGGCCTGCAGAACAGAACCTACATCGTCACGACCATCCTGGTGAGGGCGGCGCCAGTATGAGACCTTTGATGCCGTGTTCACTTTAGAATCAGTTAAAACTATAATGAAAAAACCAAGTTCAGCTGCAAATTCAGATGAAAAGAAGAGCCCAAAGAGAGCATGATGGGAAAGGAAACGTCCTCCTCCCTTCACAGGAAGCTCCCTACATGATGCTGAAGAAGAACCACGAGCAGCTAGTAGGAAATGACAAGTACGAAGGTTACTGTGCCGAACTGGCCTCGGAGATCGCCAAACACGTCGGCTTCGCCTACCGCCTCGAACTGGTGGGCGACGGCAAGTACGGCGCCAGAGACAGCATAACAAAGATGTGGAATGGCATGGTGGGTGAGCTGGTTTACGGGGTGAGTGTCGGACTCTACGTTCAATGTTTTTGTCGCAAGGGGTTGTTGAGCAGTGAATAGCAAAAATCCCCCTCCCCCCCGCAGAAAGCCGACGTGGCGGTCGCCCCGCTCACTATCACGCTGGTTCGAGAGCAGGTGATCGACTTCACCAAACCCTTCATGTCATTAGGAATCTCCATCATGATCAAGAAACCCACCAAGTCCAAACCCGGCGTGTTCTCCTTCCTTGACCCGCTGGCCTACGAGATCTGGATGTGCATCGTCTTTGCCTACATCGGCGTCAGCGTCGTGCTCTTCCTGGTGAGGGGGGGGCCATGACCTTGTAGTAAAGTTCCAGCTCCATGTGTCAGGTGAGCCTTCTCTCAGCCTTGGTCCTCGGTGTCGTCTTTGTTTCTCAGGTGAGTCGCTTCAGTCCTTACGAATGGGAGGGGGAGGACTCTGACGACGAGGACGAAACTGGCCCCTCCTCCACGTCTCAGCGAGCCCAGCCGACGTTGTCCTCTGACCTCGCTCACTCCTCAGGTATCTGACCATCGTTGTCGTGTCTTCAGGCTGCCCATTGCCGTCTGGTCCTCGTCGTTCATGACATGGCTGTGTTTCGTCAGGGTTCCCTCAGGCTCAGAACCAGAACCAGCAGAAAGAGAAGGAGACGCCCGAGCACACCAACGACTTTGGGATCTTTAATTCTCTGTGGTTCTCCCTCGGGGCCTTCATGCAGCAGGGCTGCGACATCTCTCCCAGGTGAAACACGTTTTCAATCCTCTATCACAAACGTCTTCTTTCTAAAACTCAATATCCAGGCTCAGCTGCTCTCGCAGGGACAGACAGAGACGCTCTCCTGTCTCATGGAGACAGAAGATGGAAACCAGCTGCTCGTGCTGTTTGTTTTTTTTTTGATAATATTCAAAGTATGAAAAGACACAACTTGTCTTTCGAACACTGTGTCTCCGCCTCACACACCTCTGATATCTAAATAATAATAACGAACACGACTGATCCAAATGAACAGGAAGAATTCTTTACATCCTCTAACAAAACACAGAAACCTTCTTTAGGAGTTCACTGTAACTGTCCTCCAACTGTACACACACACACACACACACACACTTTATCATGACACACACACAATTTGTGTGACATGCTGCCGGGTCAGTTATATGTTACTGTTATGTTCTGGCCTGAGGCTCTTTCTATTCTGGATGTGTGTGTGTGTGTGTGTGTGTGTGTGTGTGATGTTTATGTGAAATCAGCTGCAGGCAGAGTCACGTCTCCTCCTCGCCTCTCCTCTCTTCATAGCGGGGACTCTGTTGTCACATGTATGAGGATAATGTTCATGTGTGTTACGTCTCCTGTCGTCAGGGAGCTACACACATTTGGAGTTCAAATCCTCTGGTGGCCATTATGTTTGAAATATGTTTAATCTGTACAACGTGTCCTGGCAGACAAAGGACACAGTTGCTTTCTTTGTACTCAGCGTATCCATCCTCTTTCTTGTGAGCACCGATCTGACTCCTGGTGCAGGTTTTGAACACAGCTTCGTCTCCAGGTCTCTCTCAGGTCGGATCGTTGGAGGCGTGTGGTGGTTTTTCACCCTTATCATCATCTCCTCCTACACGGCCAACCTGGCTGCCTTCCTCACCGTGGAGAGGATGGTGTCCCCCATCGAGAGTTCAGAGGACCTGGCCAAGCAGACAGAGATCTCCTATGGGACTCTGGACGGAGGCTCCACCAAAGAGTTCTTCATGGTGAGGACATCTTCAGCGACTGAAGCCTGGAGTGTTTCCTGAACATCTGAATTTGAACTGATCAGGATTTGCTCTGTTCTGTTCCGTTAGAGGTCAAAGATCGCAGTTTTTGAGAAGATGTGGTCGTACATGCGGAGCGCCGACCCTTCGGTGTTTGTCAGGAGCACAGACGAGGGCGTGACGCGGGTCCGGAAGTCAAAGGGGAAGTACGCCTACCTGCTGGAGTCCTCCATGAACGAGTACATCGAGCAGAGGAAGCCCTGCGACACCATGAAAGTGGGAGGAAACCTGGACTCGAAAGGCTACGGAGTGGCCACGCCCAAAGGATCGCCCCTCAGGTACACTCAGAATATCTGGACAGGGGACAGTCAGTGTGACGTCCACGTCTCGTCTTGTGTCTTTTGTGGGAAATTAGAAGAAAAGCAAATGTGCATATTTACCGATTCAGGTTATCAGCACATGTTAAATTAATGAACTCTGATCTGGTCAGTGGCGCAGCATGAACTCTCGACTGCAGAACTCCCTGTCGATGTCATGTTTCTTCCCTGAGACCCGATAAACAGCAACCTGGTCTCGTCTCCGCAGATCAGCTGCTCTGATCAAAACAGAATCGATTCCCTGAGACTGTAAATAAAGATGAACGAAATAACAGGTTGTCCACAGTTGCATCGCCCCCTGGTGTCTGTCTGCAGTAAAGGTCATAAACCTCCTCCATGTTAGCAGATGGGCCAAGCTAAAAACTCAAAGTAGACATTAAATGAATGATTAAAGATGTCTCAGTCAGATTGGTCAAGCTCATGAGTGGGCAGGCTGCCGATATCACAGCTCTACCCCTCAGTCTCCGCAGACTCTGACTGCAGATCACACCATCACCACAAGAGGGCAGCGTTCATTTTGGAGATATTTCGTCCATCTTTATGTACAGTCTTATATAAATGGTCCCGGTCAAGTTCAGGTTTTTCTTCAGAAACACATTCTTGTTGATTAAACGATGAAGTGTGAACATCACTAATCTGTAAAACTAACCCGACCATGAAGACCGTCTGTGTGCTAGTGCGTCTGTCTGTCTCTCTGTCTGTCTGATTGTCAGTCTCTTAATCTGTCTCTCTGTCTGTCTTGTCTGTCTCTCTCTTCTGTTTGTCTTTGTCAGTATGTGTCTGTCGGCCTGTTTCCCTGTCTGCTGTCACCTGTTGCTGCCTGTCTCTCTGTCTGTCTGGTCCATGCAGCTGTCAGGTGAAAGATAAGCCAGTATTTTTAATGATCCTCATCACTAGTTCTCCTTTATTTCATGGAAAACTCATTTGGCTCGGATATGAACAATGATAATTACTCACTGAAACTATAAACCGTTTCTCCGAGCGGTAATGAAATCTGTGAGTTCAACTAACATTAAAGTTTCATCAGGAAACAAACACATCAGCTTCTTTTTTACTTCTCTCGTTGTTTTGTTTCCAAAACTGAAGTGAACAAACTGCAGAAGAGGTTCAGTCTGATTATCTGCAAACCCAGGTAGCCTCAAGAAGACGACCAGATGAGGCTTCGTTCACGTCCTCCAACAGAAAGACCACTACCTCCCAACAAACCAAGCAGAGTCAAGTATAAGTAGACTCCGCCCACATAGGTGATGAGGACAGGACACAAGTTTGTAATTCTTTAGATGTAAAGACCTGAGTTCAGCTTCACCTGACAGCAGCGTCCATGTTTGTGTCAGATGTTCTGTGTGGACATCAGCATCAAACAGCCGACCCAGAGAGGACTTGAGAATGAGACCAGCACACGCTGAACAGACACGTCTAACTAAACTGAACTCAGTGAACTGTGACCTGAACTGATTCCACTGATCATCTTCAGACACTGAGCGTCTTGTGTCATCAGTGGCGAATGGCAGCTGGTGGGCCGTCCTCTGTCTCTGGGTCGAGCATCTCTCTGTGCTAACGTCTGCTCCCTGTCGTCGTCTCCTCTGAACACTCTCATTAAGCTGCATCTGCTTTTTTCTCATGGTGCTGTGGTAAAACGTGCCACGACTGTGCCTCCGGTTCCAAAATGTCACAGTTCAAGTCTTTCTTGTGTTTTAACCGTCTGTTTGAACTCCTCTGGTCCAGGGGACACAGTTCAGAGACGTTTATTTATCAACGTTTATATCCTCTGATATAATATTTATCGTCTTTAAACCCAACAACCAATGATTCACTCAAACCCGAGTTGGATTCACGTGATTCTAATTTGCATGTTTTTATCTACTCGTCTTCATTTGTCTGTCTCTATACAAACCAAAGCACTCTGCTGCAAACACGGTGTTAATGATGTTATCGTCCGTTCACGCTGAAGCACCGGCGGCTCAGTCACTTTAATGATTGTGTTGTTTTTATCAGCATCAAACCATCGCCGCTTCCTCCTCTGCTTCACTCATCACTGGTACGTAAAGGAGAACAACAGCAGCTTTAGGCTATTCTTCTAAAAGACAGGACACTGCTGTCCGTCATTGTTTAACTCGACTTAGTAGACATTTCACATTGTGAATGCTGCTTCTCTTTTATTTACCAGGTAAGAATTAAACATGAATGAGGAGTGCTGGGATTTATTTACGGTTTTTCAGTCCAGACGATGATAACGACTCATTTTTAAAATGCAACCTTCCACGGTAGCTCAACGTATTTTAGGCCCAGGATCATTCTGCTGCTTGCTCTAGAAGCTCAGGAGAGGGACTGACGAGGTCATGTTCATCCCCTTTAATCCCGAACCCTGGCCCAGTGAAGAGTCCTCCAGGCTGAAGCTCCGTGGAAGTGACTCACAAACATTTTTACCAAAGTCTGGGATGAAGAGCAGTAAATCTTTCCCTCAGTGATGACCTGCCTGTCTTAACACATGTGATGATGTTGCTGTGTCTCGATGGCAGTCCTCTGCTCATTAACACTTAGTTCCCTTTTATCCCTCACTGTGATTATCGTCCTCGTAGAAACCCTGTTAACTTGGCAGTGTTAAAACTGAACGAGCAGGGCCTGTTGGACAAATTGAAAAACAGATGGTGGTATGACAAGGGAGAGTGCGGCACCGGGGGAGGGGACTCAAAGGTCAGATCACCGTAACCCCAACAGCTAACGACAGTGGCACGCCAGGGTAACCGGCAACCACTCCCACCCTGACCATCGATTACTGAACACGCCGGGTGACACCACGGAGTTAAAACCAACCGTGGTGTCGTTCACAGTTACAGTGAAATTACAGAAGGTCATTTGGATCCTTTCAGTATTTGTATCAGTATCTGGTCCCCGGTCCGATCTGCGATTTAAAGAAATGTTCTCCAAACAAGCTGACGTTTGCTCCTCAGTCACGTCACTGCATCGTTCCCTCGGACAGGAAACAGCCTTTAGTCCCGGACATCAGACTGTTCCTGCACAATTCTCCCCAAGAGGCCGGAGTGTGTTCAGCTCTTGCCGGTTACCCGAAGTGATATAGTAATACACATCTCGCACACAGGGAGTCAGGCTGAACCACGCTAGATGGAGTATTAACGCATATCACTTTGACATTTTGTAAAACAGTTTTATTTGTGAGTCTGTTTTTTTTCTGTTTGTTTTCTGTTACTGTGTCGAGATGTTCTCCGTAGCGCATCACAGCTGCTGTTCAGCTAATGCTACTGTTGCTAATATGGTCGCTGCCGCCACCGCCGTGCAGCTGAACAATAACATAAGATAACATGGAGGTGCATAATGTTATTTATGTTATTCCCACCCCACCCCCCTCCCTTCCTCCCATGGTTCTATGAAGAATCCCAGTAAACCTAGCAGTACTGAAGCTCAATGAACAAGCCGTCTTAGACAAGTTGAAAAACAAGTGGTGGTATGACAAAGGGGAGTGTGGACACAAGGACTCCGGCAGAAAGGTCAGTTGTTGAGGTCGCTCAGGCCTGGTCCCACGCTCATGTGTTGGTTATCCCCCCCACCCCACACCCTGTCCCCAAAAGACACACAAGCCAAACACCCCAGAACTCAGCAGCTCATTCTGAAAAGAAAAAGGTTTTTCACATGACATTATTTCTTTGGTTTTTTCGTTCATCGATTTATTAGCATGTTATATTTTTGTTTGTAGGTAAATCAAAGTTCCTCAGTCATCATTAGAGGTTTTTACGTGGCCTATGGATTGAACTAAGCTAACTGTGTAGCATGTGCTAAGCTAAGCTACCCAGCAACTGGTCCTGTAAACAATAAATCTGTTTTTATTCCTTTAAAAACAACAGATTCAGTTGGTTTCAGCACAAAAATCAACCTTTGTATTGACAAAGAATTTAATTTTCTGTTGTCATGAAAACCCTTTTTGTTTTCAAAGTGTCCCGCTGCTGCTCAGCCGAACTTTCTGAAGAGCTGAAGGAAAAACAAAGCACAATATGACCGTGTGTAAATATCTTTACAATAACGACGGGGTATAAAACCCTGTTTGTCCTCTGCGCTCTACATTCAGAGTTTATTTCGTGAACTGAGTTTCCTCTGAGCTGGACTTCAGCCGACTCTGACGAAGCAGACGTTTAGAGATAAGAGCTTTTTCATGTCTTCAGATCAGTGGAAATCCAGCAGATTTATTCTGAGGCTTTTCTCTGCTCAGCTTTCCTTCTGTTCTCCAGAAAATCCTGCGGTCAGCACAGTCCCTGAAGCAGCCGCAGACGGACGGACGAGTCTCTGAAAATGTGACTTTTTACCTGACTTTACTTTGAAATCGCAAAATCCACGACAGGTGCAACATTTGCATTTTAATTGGAGACGTCATCAAGTTTTGGAAAAGACTCTTTTTCAGTGTCGTATTGAAAGATCCCATTATCATTTTTTAATTAGAATCGAACACCTCAGAGGTAAAAAGTACGATTTTCATTTATTTAAAATATATTTTCCTACTTCTCTCGCTCTTTCTCTCTCCTTCCCTCTCTCCCCTGTGTCTCTCTGTCTTTGGCTGCTGACCAAATAAAAAATTGAGGCCACGGTCCCCCCCCACCTCCCTTCACTCACACACTCATGATGTTTTGTCTCCAATCTGTCATGTGCTTCCTGTTCGCGCTGAGAAACAAACTGTAACGAACGGACGGAAATGTTGATTCTGATGTTGACGTGGAGACGATTTTAACCTCAGACTGAAGTGAACAGACACATGGCAAATATGTCTCTTAATATTTTACATTTTATTTTTTTATTCAACATAATAATCACCAAATTCACAATTCTAGCTTTTCTATTAAATGGCATGATATTTATCAATTTGTTGAACTTAAGTTCTAAAATTTTACATTTTAAACTTGAAAGCAAAAACGACATTTTGGGACTTATATTGGTGAGAGTAGGTCCGAGGTGGTCCGAGGTCACTCACCAGAGTTTTATATTTACTGATGAAATGATGAGATTTACTATATTTATTTAATTTTACGGTTTGAAAACTACATTAATTAGAATCCACCCACCTTTCCATAGATTCCAGTATGTCCCAGTAAAATAAATGTTTCAGTCTGACTTTAAAGCATCCGTCATCCCATTCGCTCTGAAGCTGGTTGGCTGAGGGTCATGTGACAGTTTGGAGAGGAAAGCCCTCTGATAGGCTCCTCCCAGCTCCACACTGTGTCGCAGGCCTCGTTCACGATCACATCGTCGATTTAACTTCCCAACGGTCGCATGCTGCTGGATGAGAACGCGAAGCGGTGCCACAAGAGATGCATGTGTCAGACGAACAAAAACCAGAGCTCAGTAAATTCTCATTCTCTTTAGGATAATTTCAGGTCTTCGTGCTTTTCTAGAAGTTGAAATGACAGAAGTCATATTTTACTGTGAAGAGCAGCATAAATATCACTTCTTCATCTCAGTGCTAGAGAGAGACTCGCCGCGGAGTGAAGTGTAGATCGCTTTCAGAACTGACGCTCTCTGGATCCAGATTATTTTATTTCCCTGATTTGGTTTGAGTTGCATGAATGTGCATGAGACAGATAAACGTGTTGAGTCAAAGGCTGAGGCCACGGAGAGGAGGGGGGTTTAAATTAAGGGGTCACCACTTCATCCTGCACAGCTCTGCTCTCTAAGATATCCCACAGTGCATCTGTGTGAAAACACGTAGCTCCGTGTCACAGCCTTCGACGTCTGAAAAGTGTCTTTAGTTAGACAGATATTTTATTTTAGCTTTTGGGTTTTTGTGATGTGACGACTGTCTGCGCCATGATTGGTTGTCCCTGACCCCTCCCCTCTGTGCTGATAGGACAAGACGAGCGCGCTCAGTCTGAGCAACGTGGCCGGAGTGTTTTATATTCTGATTGGCGGCCTGGGGCTCGCCATGCTCGTGGCTCTGGTGGAGTTTTGCTACAAGTCCCGGATCGAGTCGAGGAGGATGAAGGTGAGTTTGACGGAGTCCTGAGAATCTCGCAGCTCCGTGAAGCTACGTCATTGTTATAATTCATGTTATAATTCAGCCATGTGAGGGGATTATGAACCTGGTGGAGGAGAAGACAGAGGATCCTCGTCCTCTGGACAATGTGAACGTTTCAGGGACATTTGTACAGCTGACGTCTCAGCTGGTTATTTAACGCGTCAAGATTTTCCACACAGACCCAAAGTAGCCAAGATGAATTCATCTGTAACTGATAATCAGGGAAAACAGTTAAACGTTTATGGATAGTTTTAATGATCAGTGAAGAACTGTGGACATCAGGACCTTTGTCTCTGCTCTGGATTCTTCATCGAGCAGCTCGCTGCCATTCGAAAGAGCATCAGCTGAACTGTTTATCTGACGCTCTGATCTCCAGCTCCTCTTCGTCGCCGGCGTCAGCGCGTGATGAAACTGCGGCCGCCTCATTACAGACGGCGCCGGTTTATGCTGAGACTTTGATGGGCTGTTCAGAAGGAACAAACAAGTCATTAGAGCCGTCTTCTCCGCAGCAGCAGCAGTGGCACCAGTCTGCCGCTCTGCTGGACCTTTGTTATTCTATCCACACACGGGGACGACTCACAAAAAAACCCACGCCGACGGCAGCAGTGACGCATCACGTGTGGTGGATTTCATCAGAGCAGATGCAGCAGGTTACCTGTTGCACAGGTGGATGTAGTCACAGGCAGCAATCAGGACGAATAATCAACACGGCAACAAACCACCACACGTCCGCACATACATGAAGTCATTTGTTTGTTACACTGAAGACGGGGGGACGTTAAACTTCAAATTTTTCAATTTAAGGCAAAACGTTATAATGGAGCTAAAGAGAAAACATCCCAGAAAACACCACGTTGTTTAAACAGAGCTCCGACACTGTTTAATGAATTCACTGTCATGACATCGCTCTGACTTCCCCCTCTGTTCATTTGATTCATGAGACATAACGAGTTGTCTCTGTTCGATCGAACCTCCAGGAGATGCATTCACGGGGATTTACTCTTTGTCAAAGTGGCTTTTATTAAAAAAAAATAAAAATAAAAAAATAAAAGTTAATAAGCAGATTTTTCCTCCTGCGATTCGGTGAGAAAATAAAACTGATTTCTGCTCTGAACAAACAGTGATCTCTGTGGTGGCCTGCAGGCTGCAGCACTGACACAGATGCTGCTGTGGCCCTGAGAGGAAAACACTCTGACAGTCAGTGATGGGTGGGGGGGGTCGACGCAGACGGCTTCTTCGCTGTTACCTTCCTGCGGTGGAGGTGAGGGCAGGAGGGAGATGAGTGATCAGATGCTCAGATGTGGGAACGCTCCGAGGAGCTCTGCTCCTGCTAATGAATAAACCTGGGATCTATTTGTACCAATCTGCCTGACGACCGCTGATGCCAGGCGGCGAACAGCGAGGGAGCGCGAGAGCCTCAGAGCCCCGAAACAGGATATTAACTCTGGATCCACATCGTTAGTTTCTCTGAGGGGCGGAACAACTTTTACTGTTATTACCGTCAGAGACGACTGTGCCCTCAGACGAAAACCTGCACGTTTGTGTGGATGGATAGTTGGTCTCTCACGAGCTTCCTGACAAACAAGCGAGAGAACAATGAAACACAGGGCTTATTGAATCCATCCAATGCTCTTACTTCCTGTTAATGGCCCCCAAAGCATTAATTCAACTATGTCTCCCACATTCATTTGTCCAGCGCCATCATCAGGTGGAGGTTTTTTTTGGTGACCCCAATGTTTCAATTGGATTCATCAAAACTTTTCCTCCCTGTAAATTTCATTGTGCATTTTCTCTCCGTTTCACAGGAGCTCATTGACGCTGCCATGATGAGCACCAGGCTTGGTGGGATGGCCGGAGGAGGAGGAGGGGGCGGAGGAAGCGTGGCGGCGGTGGGCGCTTTCGGAGGAGGGCCTTCAGGTCTAGGAGGCGAGAACGGCCGCGTGGTGGCGCACGATTTCCCAAAGGCGGGAGCTCAAGGTTTGCCGTGCATGAGCAAAGCTGCCGGCATGGGACTGTCCACCGGCATGTGACCAAAACCCTGGCTTCTGATTGGACGGAATGCTCCTGTCTGTCTGTCGGTGAGGCGAGAGAGAAGGATAGAAGTATAGAGGAGAGTTTTATGGAAGTGGAGAAGGGATGAATAGAGAAAGAAAGGCTGAGACTGGAGGATGAGGGAAGAATAGAAAGCGATTATGAAGAAGGAATGATGAGGGATGGCGGCAGCCGAAGTGAAAGAAGGGAGAGGATGGAGGGAGGAAGCAGACATGTGGCGGGCCGACAGCAGGAGGAGAGTTCACGTTCACAGCAGAGGAAACTGATTCAGCTCCTGCGAGATGAGCAACTGGGCTGAAAAGCTCCACTTTTTTCTATGCTCCTCCTCTTCTTCAATTAGAGAAACGGAGGAGGAAACTTCTAAAAACTCAACTGACCAACTTCCTCCTCCTCTTTTTCTTATTCTACCCCTCACTCCTCCACCTCGTTCGTCACGCTCACAAAAAAACTGCTTTCATCTGCGATTGTTGGAGCATGTTTTCAACCTTTAGACCAAACGCAGACAAACACGCAGAAACCCGAGGCACATCTGCTTCGTTTTCTTTAGCTGTCTTCCATCAGAGGTCATGTGATCAGATGTTTTGTTCTGATCAACAAGCAAAACACCCAAAACCTTTAAAGCAACATCACGAAACTGTCACTGATGAACAGCACCCCCAGCCCCTGCAATTACCCACGATCCTCTGCTTCCTGATCAAATCCGCAGTTTGCAGTTTCATCTGAAATGAAAACGCGTCCACACGCCTCAGTATCGTTTTCTGGCATTAACAGTTTTTTCAACGATGTCACTGGAACAAAGGCAGCGTCAGGGGAAGTTAGGATCTTTGCAATTCTTCTCATTTACACGACTGAATGAGCGCCGCTTGTCTCCACTGATCGTCTTTCAGACGACGCGCTTCACGTCACCTGATTCCACATCTGTCCTCGTTTCTTTTCCTTTCTGAGTGAAGACACGGCCCAAGAACCTTTTATACAAATATCAGGAATATGATGTGTTCACACTGTGTGATAAGAATGAAAATGTGCTACAACTGTAAATAATGTTCTTTTTATCCAGTCATGAATTTTTAATCTTTGGGTTTTTGTTTGATTCCGTTCAGGTCAGTTTCTCTGTTTAATAAAAACTCTTCCATCAGCTCGACTTTTGGAGTTTTTCTGGTTCATAAAGAATCAAGTCGATGAAACCAGCTCATGCACGTTTTAATAATTTTACTGCTCACATGATGTGTGAGCTAAGACAAACACACACACACACACACGTGTGTCTGCAGCCTGTGCAGAAATGGATTTTTTGTAAAGTTTTAAAGCTGCGGACAAACAAGGTTTTTAATGATCTGGTTCTTATAGAAACTTCCAATAAAATGAGTGTCTTTGTCTCTGTCACCTTTTCTCTCTCTGCGTCTGTATAGATCGTCCTCTCGGTGTCTTCTTCTCCACTTCTCTCTCTCTCTGCTACTTTCCCTTCTTTCTCCTGCACAATGTCCTCAGCTTCGTCTTTCTACACCATTATTTCTCTTATTACTTTGTCTTCTGTCCATTAGCTGCGGCTCTGTTCCGAGCTCCTGAGACCTTTCATCGATGGTTGTTGTCCTGGGGGGGCATCCTATAACGTAACGCCTCATTACTCCATGAGGGAGGACGGAGACAGACGGGGCCAAAACAAAGGCAACAATTAAACCCCAGAAAGGTCCTGATTAGGAGTTGTGGTCCATTACCTTCCCCTGCTTGTCCTCCAGGAGCCTTCCAGAGCAGAGAAGAGGAGGAGGAGGAGGAAGATTCGATCCCGGGGGCTTCTGGCAGATCCCCAGACCACCCTTCACTGAAGAGATTCAAGTGTGAATCAATATTGATCTCAGAGGCTGGTCTCTACTGGGCTCTGAACCATTTGATTATTTATGTTCTCATGTGTTTGTGACTGTCTTCGTCTCTTTGACCACATCACCACACAGTCCGTGATTGAGTGAAATCATGACTGCTCTTAAATTTCTAATGGGAGCAACTTGAATTAAAATAAACTGAGTTTAGAGCCTTATCATCGGTCTGACTTAAACAACATTTACAACATGTCACTGTCAAACCTTTGATCTCTGAGAGACGCCAATCACATGCTGACTGATGGCTTGTGTCACAGTGACGTCTCGTGGACATGTGCGGTTCTGCTCTGGCCCCTCACAGTGGTAGAAGGACAGATCTGTCTCTGTGTCTGTCTCAGTCTGTTTGTCTCCTGATGATTCAGCTGTAGGATAATTAGTCCTCTGAGGGTGAACCGCTCCACCGACTCTGAGCGTCTCCCCACAGGACTCGTTTTTACATCCGTCCTGTTGTTGGTTTTATAAAGATGGACGACATGACACTTCCTACAACTTTAATATTTTGTTTTTATTTTTTTATTTCTTCGAGTTATTTATCTCAGTTTATAAAACCTGGAGGACATATTAGATTGAAATCAGCGGAGCATTTTTTTCATTCCATGTCCATCTTGTGATTAAAGGGACAAAGTAGTCTATGATTATTTAATTGAATGAGATACAAAAACATTTTAATGACTGAACTTCATGAACATCACAAACACAATAAAAACACTCAATCAAACAACAAACAGTTCGTAGCAGAGAAAAAAAACGAAGAAATAGGGAAACGAATGATTGGTTAGTTTCACGGCACAAAGTTCAGTCCGACGTCCGGACTTCTAAAAATAAAGTGCACGAGACATTGTCCATCAGAGGGACAACGAGCTCTCTGAGTCCACCGACTTACAGAGTCCAGGAGACATGCGTCTCCATCGCCTCTTTCAGCTGATGATGAAGACTCTAGGTCCGTCCTCTCTCATTGGAGGAAGACTCTGAATCACCATGTTGTCCATCAGTCCGTATTTGTCCTCCTTTTTCCTCCTCCCTCCTTTTGTGTCTTCTCCTCCTCCTCCATTGGCTGAAGTGTTCTCTGCAAGTGCAGCCGTCTCCAGCGGCCGAGACAGGTGATTGGTCAGTTGCTTCATCGTCACCTGCGTAAAAAGAGTAAACTTAACTCAATAAATATTTTCTTTTATCAAAACCAAAGTTATTGGCAATCCATCAACATGCAGGTAAGGGGGCGGGGTCAGGACCTGTAACTCTCTGAAGAGGTGGAGCATGGCCACGCCCACCACAATGACCAGGAAGGCCCCGAGCGTCGTGACCACGTCCACGGACGTCATGTTCCTCCACTCCTGGAAGAGGATGATAGAGGTGGACAGAACGACGGAGGTGAAGAGGACGTAGTAGATGGGGTAAACCAGCAGCGTGTTGAACGTGTCTAGAGACTTGTTCAGGTAGTTCACCTGCAGGGGGCGACACAGACACGGCTCTGATACAATATACAGTATATCATGATTTTAACTCATGTAAAAAAAATAAAAAAAACTTTTATTCAATCATCAACAACTTCCTGCCTCCGCTGCCTCTGGAGAAATACACACAAATATAAGAAACAACCAAATGGCATCACCTGGGTTACCATGGACACGATGAGAGTGAGGAGCAGGATCCAGGGGAGGGGACTTGAGAGGACGGAGGGGGGGGGGGGGGGGGGGCAAGACGGGGGGGGGGGGGGGGGGTTCAAGACAATATTGATGAAGAGGCTCGTTGTGACACAGGAAAAGAGAAACAGGTTTCAAATCTCAAGCTTCAGCACATTTATAAAGTGTAAACTGTCGGAAACCACGGCATCGTGTCTGCGTGCGTCTCACCAGTGTTGATGGCGATGGCGAGGCCCTTCACAGACGACACGGTGAAGGCTCCGAGCAGCGAGCAGATGCTGATGAAGACGAGGATGTTGGAGCGGCCGAAACGAGGAGAGAAGTACAAGACGAGCGCAGCAACCAACAGCAACACAGCTGAGGCGTACACCAGGAAACCTGACACACACACACACACACACACACCCTGAGTGAACAGTAACCATCTACCATGTTAGCAAATGTCACATCTGCTAACATGGAGTAGACACCAGGAGCAGTGAATCACAATTCACTTTTTGTAGCTGGCCCTCACCAGGCTTCAGCAGCTTGTCCGTCATGTCCTGTAGTGATGTCACTTCCTGTTCCTCTGGGGCGTGGATGACCAGCAGGATGCTTCCCACCACACACAGCAGACAGCCGAGCTTCCCCACCACGTTCAACACCTCCCCCAACAGGTAGGAGGACAGAACAGCACTGAACCCACACACACGCACACACACACTCCAGCTGGTTATTCGTTTTCAGTCTGACCTTCACTTTTAAAAGCGGGACTAAAAAGTACCTGATGAGGACGCTCAGAGCTCCCAGAGGAGTCACCAGCGTTGCCGGAGCAAACATGTAGGCAACAAAGTTACAGACCTCCCCCGCCCCCACTGCAGAGACAGACAGACAGACAGACACACACACACACATCATCAGTGCTGTCACATGACAAAAATGATGACGTGACAAAATGTCACTTGTTATAAATCTGGAATTATTGGACAGATTGATGTCAGACACGTTCAGGACGCGAACCATAACTGAAGCCTTGTTCTGTTAAAGCTCAACCTAACGATGTTTGTGTAATTAAATGAAGTGGATTCCTACTGGTTAACAGGCCCCCCCACCACAGCCAGTCCTTCAGGTAACCGTGGCCTCCATCACCTACACACACAGACACACAACAATCATGATTTCTTCCTCTTCTGTGTTTCCTGAAACATCGACCGCTCGTTGCCCTGCTCACCTGCCCTGGTGTGACCGGTGTCGGCCAATCGGAGGAGAGCTTTCTTCTTGAGAATGACGCTGGCCCCGATGAGGAGGGCGGACATCAGAGCCAGCGTCAGGCCGAGCCACAGGTTGTACGAACTGACGTCTGGAGACAGAGAGCGAGTCAGTGTGTGCTCATGAGGTGTGGACCTGAGTGTGTGTGTGTTTACTGACTTTATCTCACAAGAGGAATGCGAGTTGAACACACTTGTTCAACTCGTTAGCTTAAAGGTAAAATAATCAGACTACTCACACGCAGACTGAACAGAAAGAGCAATTCACAAACATTCAAACTTCAAACAAATGAATATTTTTCCATCAGTTAGAAGTGGGCAGTGTTCCAGATACAGTGAATAATCACAATTATGAGAATTATTAGAATATAGTTCCTCAGAAACCTTCGCGTTCCCCTTTTCACTATCACAGCGACGCAAACGAAGCTGACACCAAACATTCACTGATTCATCTGAACTGGTTCAGTTAGTTTGTGAACTTCTGCGTTAAAGTTCCCGTGAAATCCGATCAGCTCGAGAGCAAAGAACAATGAGGCCTCTTGGGTTAGATTAATTTAAATGGATCCGAGGGTGTTACCCTGTGTGTGTGTGTGTGCGTGTTACCTGTTGTCAGACTGCTGTTGTTCAGGTGTGCGTGTAACACTGTTTGATCTCCCCTGAATGAACACACAGCAGACAGGGAGCCGCACCACAGCCTCAGCACAGACGCTGCAGGACAGGACGAAAATCATTTCAATCATTTCACTTTGAAACAACTTTAAACACGTGAAGACTTTAGTCTGTAAGCAAACACATCGACCATCAACCAACTCCTGAGGACGAAGTGGACTGAGGTTAGAACGTGAGAAGAAACAAACTGACTCGTTATTATTGTTGATGTCTGTGTTGTAATTGTTTTTCTCCCTAATACTGAGATTTATATTGAAATCAGTGTCGTGTCCTGGACTCTCTCGTCCACTGACTGCCTCTGGGCTTGATTGGCGGCTGCAGAGTTTGTGTAAGACAGGTTTGACCACCGCTGGGTTTTAGAGCAGCAGTAACCAGACTCAGTGTTTACTCTGTCAACAGCAACGCCTCTGTGTCAACACAGATAAGACGAGCAGCAGCTCCATCTTCGCATCCTGTGTGACTTTCATCTGAAGCAACCTGGAGAGCTACATTAATCTGGGGACACAGCTCCCAGAGGTCAGTGGTCAGATCAGACTCAGGAGGTGTTTTCAGAGCTGAACTGAATGACAGACGTGTTCCTCGCGTGTTCCTGACATGTTCTGGGGACAGAGAGGGGCCGGATGTTTTGGTGATGAGCCTGATGATGTGGATGTGAGCTGTAAACAACAACACTGATCTTTGTCCCGCCCCCCTGACACTCTACAAGCTCCACCCAACACTGAACGTTCCTGTTGTTGTGAATGAGACAATCCGCACACTGACTACATGACAGCATGCACAGACTGAATGATCATGTCTGAGCAGATTCAGGCTGATCACTTAGACACATGCACACAGCAGTGTTTCAGGCTGATCTTATTTCATAAAATCATCATCAAACGCTCTGAGATTGTAAATAATAATGATAATAACTTTCCACTCATATCAGACATCAACTGACTGCTCCACAGGTTCACACATCAACAGCAAAAAACAGACACAACAAATGTGATGAATACACAGAGAGCGAGAGAGAGAAAGAGAGAGAGAGAGAGGTGAGGAGGGAGGGTTCTCACCGTTGGTGCACGTCTCATTGTGCAGGTGAACATCTCGCATCCTGCCGCTTCAGAACAGGAAAAAACGGCCAGGTGATAAAAAACAAGTGTCAAAATAAAAGGTGCGAGAGGAAGAGGAGAGGTTCGCGTTCTGATCCTCACACACGGTGTTTCAGTCTCAGACTCTCCGCAGGTGAAACAACTGGCCCTGCCCATTGTAGGTGAGCCCACCCCGCCCTGCGGGACACACACAGGAAGTAGAAAGAAACTGTAAATCAGAAAAATTCAATAAATCAAATGTAATGTGAGAATGACCACAAAGAAAGTAAAAATGATGCCATGATGAGACAACTGAGTTTAAATCAGTCGTCGTTTAAAATCAAAACAACGGGTTTGAAATTAAAACTGGTTTCATTCGTGATGCCGCATCAGAGGAGCGTTGCTGCCCCCGTGTGGCAGATGTGGGACCATTTTTTATTATTTCCAGACGTTTTAGAGAAAAGTGAACCAACACAAAAAAGAAGAAATTTAATTGTAGAATCTACATTTAAGTCGGATCATAACTTTATTTAAAAAAAATAATTTTTAGATTTAAATTAATCTGAAGGTTGATAGAAACATGTTGTTGACACATGCCTTATTTTTTAATATCTAAATATTTTGTCTCCACCTTCTGGAAATGGGTTAGCTCTCTGCTTGTAGAGCGGGGTGTTTTTATTACTAATAATTTTATTATGTATTACATTGTTTGTGTAGAACAAGTTCTGTTGAAACTCTTTGTTGTGGTAACCATAGTAACCATTGCCATATCAATAATATGAGTTTGTTAGTTGACAATAAATGAAGTAATTAAATATAATAATTATCATAACAGATGCAGATATTTTCAGATTTCACAAAACTTTATTTTCTAGGAAAAATAATTTCATCCATTTTCTCAGCGTCTTGTTTGACAGAGGCAGAGCAGCAGGGCCGTTCCTCTGAGGTAAAGGGCCAGGGGCGTGGGGGCCTGATGAGTCGGGGGCGCTCCAGGCTGAGCGGCGTTCAGTTGCAGTAATTCTGCAGGTCAAAGAGGTTGCACGGTTTGTGGCAGCACTGCTCCACGATTCCCCGCTTCACCATCATCTCCATCTGGAACTCGGCCACCTCGTTGTCGCCACCCGCTGCAGCTCCACCTGAATTTGAAGGAGGGAAACCCGAGAGACAGACGAAGGAAATCAGAAACAGATTTATTTCACCAAGTGTGCATGAATAAACAAGGAATTTGACTCGCTGGTGCTCTCTGTGCAGAAGAGGGGGAACGGTACAATATAAAATGTTCAATTAAGTTATGGTAAGAGAGACCTCTGCAAGCTCTGGTTTAAGGAAACACTCTGTGTCGAAAGACTTTGTGCTCTCACCCAGCAGAGGGTCCACGTCTCTCTTGGGGGTGTAGAAGAATCCTCTCTCACCGCAGACCAGGTAGAGGGCGTCGACTAGGTGAGAGCCACAGAGGTGCTGCGGGGGGACCACGGCCTGGGAGCTGGTGGGCAGCGACGTAATCAGCACGACGAGCAGAGACACAGACTGGAGCCACAGAGCTGCCATGGTGGAGGAGAGCTGAAACAGGAAATGAAAGCTGACCTCAGGGAAGATTTTTATATAATTTGACTTTGCGCAGGAAGTTTCCCACACAGGAAGTCTCCCACACAGCAGAAGAAATGACAAGAACAACAGAGTAAAGCAAAGATACAGATATAATGGAGGGAAAGAATGAGACCAAGTGGAGGTGAAAACAAAGGATTGAGAGTGAGGGTGAAAAGGTGAACAAAAAGAAGACGAAAGAAGAGGAGACTTTACCTGTCGAGCTGGAGGAGGTGAGTCTGCGATGAAGAGGGAAGCTGAGATCAGGATGATGTGAGGAAGAGCTGAAGGTCTCCTCTGCTCTTATAGTCCATCACCTCCACCTGCACACTGCTGTGTGCATGTGTCATTAGTTGAATAAGTGACTGTTTCCTTCTGATTGAGCGAATTCAACACTTAGTAAAACAAACAGAGTTAATGAACCGACTTGATGTGATCATCTCAGATTCTGATGATCAGCCGCTGCTCTGCTGTGACTGAGGAGGTGAACACGTCAAAGAGTTAGAGTGGATGGATGAACAGTCTGCGAATCTGTGACGTGTCTGAGATACTTCAGAGAACTCCATGTGTCAGGTGAGGAGGGATCTTCATCCACACACACACAGGTTAATGGGCGTCATAGTTGTGCTGACTGAGCTCTTATAGCAGCTTGTTTGTCATCGAACAGAAACCTAACAAACCGCGACTAATCATCACCATGACAGACCCTTATTACGGAAAAAAGTATTTTCCATCTCCATCTCCTCTGACAACACACACACACACACACACTTTAAAGTAGAACAGTGAGTTTAATTGTAATCTAGAAACAAACTTTATGAAATGAATTGTTTGTCTTCATAAGTCAAAACAAATTCATGACTGGAATAAATAGACACAATGCTCAGTATTTGTGTTCATGATCCCCAGAGGATGTGCCACCATCTTCACAACTCTTTTTTGTGCACCTGGAGAATAAGAATAGAAAGAAAGATGCGTTTGGTGAGGACGTCCTGTCAGAACATTTACAAAAATGATTCAAAACAAAAAACAAGAGAATGTAAAAAAAAGAATGTTTCTTTAATTCTGAATGAATCCAATGTGAATAAGGAGCAGAGGGTTTTACGTGAACTTTGACACTTTCAGAATCTCTCTCTTGTTCTGGTGAAACTCATGAGGATAAATAGCAGAGCAGTGAGAGTCATCTCTCAACACGAATTCAACTGTTTCTGAATTTGAAAATGTTTGTCACGGTTTCATGAACCCAGAGTGACCAGATTTAAGTTTTTTATTTGTCTCAAAATAAAAAACTTGAATATTTGCCCTCAAGGCAAAAAGAACCTCCTTAAAAACAAGAAGTTGAGACACATGAACAACAAATCTTCTGTTCTCTCATTCGTTGCAGTTTGTGGTTCACGTTGACGCCGGCGACCCGTCAGAGGAAGACGTCCAAGGTCTGCGTGATGCTCTGCCGGCAGAGCGGACAGCAGCGCTGCTGTACGGGTCGGCGTTCCGTCAGGATGTCAGCGCAGTGACGGCAGAGGCAGAGGTGGCGGCAGGGCAGCAGCAGCACCGTCTTGTTGAAGTCATGACAGATCACACACTTCTTCCTCTCCTCCTGTTCATTCAGCAGGTGGAGCAGCTCCCCGTCCTCCGCAGCAGAGTGGGACTGAGATGCGGTCGCCCTGCTGCCGCTTGCCAGGTCCCCTTCCTGCTGAGTGAGGAGCTGCACCGCGTCTGGATGGCTCAGCACGTTTACCCGTGGCGGGGCGGCGTCTGACGCTGAACCACCAGCGTCTGTGTTCAAGAGCCTCACTCCACTCAGCTCCTCTGCTGTCCTGGAGCGGACCGCCCGATGGGCCAGAGCGGGCTCCACCATCCCTGCGTACAGCCTGCCCACCGTCGCCTGAACACCCGCAACTCCCGGTAGAGCGTTGACCAAACGCAGGCACAGCTGACCGGCGAGGACAGGGAGTCTGGGGTTCAACACCAGTAAAGTCAGAGAGATAATGGCGACTGTGGCGAGCAGCCCGTGAGAGTCGACCACGAAGACTGTGATGAAAACACGTCCAAGCGCTTCAAGGAAGTCCAGCAGCAGCTGGCAGGGCGTCCACAGCAGCACGGAGGCACCAACCAGACAGCTGTACAGGAATGTTAGCAGAGTCAGCGCCAGGTCCACCACTTTGTGGACGGGGCCCGCAACAGTCTCCCAGACGCCTGCCAACACAGACAGACAGTTCTGCGTGCTGATGAGCATGACGTTGACCATGGTGTTGACGAAGTAAAGGATGAGGCTGAGTGCAATGAGGATGCCCTCGCAGGTCTGTCGCAGAATGCAGCACGCTAACACGAACCCACGGTGCAGCACGTCCTTCATGCGCCAGGCCACGTGACAGAATAGATGTCCCACCATCTTGAAACTCTCCAACACTCCTCCCAGCATCTGCAGCCAGTCCTCCATGGCGTGCAGGGCGCCGTGGGCGGCACTGGAGACGGCCTCTGTGGCGGTGAGGAAGGAGAAAAGAGCAAAGTTCCAGTATTCAGCCAGAGTGGAGCTGCTCAGGCCGGCCATGGTGCAGCGGAGCGAGACGCAGACGCCGGACAGGAAGTGAAGCAGCCAGGTGAGTGCCGCGATGAGCAGGTCGAGCAGGAGGCAGCAGGCATCCACGCATCTCGAAACAGCAGCGAACACCACGTTCACTTCGTCCATCGTCGACTGCAGAGACAGAGCAGCAGACAGTTTCACTGATTCACATGAAACACACGGGAATTTCTTCAGAGTTCATGTTCCATTTAAACATTTAATAGCACCAAGTAACATAACTTGGCACGTTATTGTTCATCTGAGTGAAAATCTGTCATCAGATCAACAATAAAAAAAAGCAACTGATTCAATCTAGTGTCAGAGATCTGGAGGATCTTGATTTCTAACAAAGGTATAATTCATCCTGATGTCAGTGTAGCATCATTAGCGCTTTGCTAGCATCCGATCAAATCTGTTTCCTCCTCCACACCCGAACAGGTCGCGGATTAAAACCTGAGGAAGAATCGAGTCGCTCTGACTCACCGCGGTGACATGACGCAGAAACATCTCATCTCTGAACCACTCAGTGAAAAACGATGCGGTGGTTTTGTTTTTGTTTTATTCGGCTTCCCTTCCGTCTTCCTTCTGGGTTCCTGACGGGGTTTGATAGGTCTGCAGCAAACCCGCGCCACCCTGCGGCTCGGAGTGTGACTCACAGTGAACGATTAAAGGTTTAGTGAATTCTACTATTTGTTCTGTTAAAATAAACCTTCATATCATTATAGGTCTCGTGGAAATGTGTGTGTTTGTGTCACTGGAGGGACCCAGAGAGAAACTTCGTGTTTCACCGTTGAGCCTTTACTCACAGGATCTGAAGTTATCACAAGAAACTGTTGATTTGTACTTGATAAGTACCAGGTAATAATTATCAATTGAAAATTAAGAAATTAAAAAGATGAATATTGATCATAGGATGTCTTTAAATGTGATGTGATGTCTGATTTCACTGCAACTTCCTGTTTAAAAGAATCTTACTTTGGAATCTCGGTTCAAAGCAGAAACCCTCTGTGATTGGAGGACTAGCTTACCGCTCCTCGTAACCAATCAGCGAGCAGCTGGAGGTGTTTATATTGCCCACAATGCCCTCAGTCGCCATATTTCTGTCAACCCTGAAGCTGTAGAATCAACAACATGTCTGGACGAGGAAAGACCGGCGGTAAAGCCAGAGCTAAGGCTAAGACCCGCTCCTCCCGGGCCGGGCTCCAGTTCCCGGTGGGCCGTGTCCACAGGCTGCTCCGGAAGGGCCACTACGCGCAGCGTGTGGGAGCCGGAGCTCCGGTCTACCTGGCCGCCGTGCTCGAGTATCTCACCGCTGAGATCCTCGAGTTGGCCGGCAATGCTGCCCGCGACAACAAGAAGACCCGTATCATTCCCCGACACCTACAGCTCGCCGTCCGCAACGACGAGGAGCTTAACAAGCTGCTCGGGGGAGTCACCATCGCTCAGGGCGGTGTCCTGCCCAACATCCAGGCCGTGCTGTTGCCCAAGAAGACCGAGAAGCCTTCCGCCAAGAAGTGAGCGCAGTCCCGCTCCCACACCATCACACAACGGCTCTTTTAAGAGCCACTCACCGCCACTCAAGAGCTCATTGTCCGCACTGGTTACGATTGTAATTCACATATTAGCTTAACATGCTGGCCGTTAATTGTGCTTGTTGGCTGGGAGCAAATGAACAAGAACCCTCAAATGAATTCAGTTTTAACTTCCTTCTGTGATCTGATCTCTGTTCAATTTAAATAAGTAAAGCAATGATTAATTCTGCCCACTGTTATAGTTGCACCCTTCATAATTCACATTATTTTTTTTCTTAGATAGGATAGGATAGGATATTGACATATCTGATTGTCTTTAGCAGTGTCAAGATCACTCTTGATAACAGTACTAATATTAAAATATTAGGTGTCACTAATATTTATTTTAGACATTAAATAATATATAATAGTCATTGTCCAGTTCCAGAGTGAGAAATGGAAAAAGAAATGGGAGGGTAAGGTAATGAGAAGTAATGACTTAACAAAAGGGGGAGGAGCAGGATCTTTAATTCTATTCTGAATCTGACAGGGAGCCAGATTAGAGAGACAGGAGTGATATGATCGCTCCTGATACTTCTTGTCAGCACACAAGCTGCAGCATTCTGGACCATTTGGAGTTTTTTCAGGTCTGTAATGAGCTGAGGCTTCATTGGGCCTTTTCAGCAGAGCTTGAATAGCAGCTAGTTTATTTATATTCAATATGGAACTGTCAGTTAGATGGAAACTAACCCATGGCCGCTGGTAGTTGTCACCTCAGACCTCCAGCTTCTTGTTCTAATAGTTGTGAATGTGACGGAATCTGAGTGAACTGATTCAGGGTGAGTGTTCCAGGATGTTCAGCTAATCTCTGAGTGTTAAAGTCAAGACCAGTGGGGACAACAAGCTCCTGAGCAGTGGCGGTGAGTGGCTCTTAAAAGAGCAGTTGTGTGGTGGCGTGGGAGCAGGGCTGTGCTCACTTCTTGGCGGCGGCCTTCTCAGGCAGAACTGACCCCCCCAGCAGCAGGTGTCAGGGGATGATGCAGGACTTCTTTTTTTTATTTAAATCATTAATAAAAACAGATGGAGAGATTTTCTGAATTCACAAAACTTTACTTTCTAGGACAATTATCACACAACAGCAGTGCCGTTCATGTCATGCAAAGGGCTGGGGAGTGAGGGAGCGTGCAGGGCCCGATGGGTCGGGTGCTGAGCGGCATTCAGTTGCAGTAGTTCTGCAGGATGTAGTGGTTACACGGGTTGTGACAGCACTGCTCCACGATTCCTCGCTTCACCATCATCTCCATATGGTCCTTGAAGGCGAACTCGGCCACCTCGTTCTCGCCGCCCGTTGCAGCTCCGCCCGACTTCAGAGGAAGGAAACCTGAGAGACAGACGAAGGTCAGAGCTGTGAGCTCCAGTTACGGAAACGTTTTGCGCGTAATGACGTCATGTTCTCACCCAGCAGAGGGTCCACGCCTCTCTTATTGGTGAAGAAGCCTTTATCGCCACAGACCTTGAAGAGGGCTTCGACCAGGTTAGCGCCACAGAGGTGCTGCGGTTGGGCATAATCCTGGGAGCTGGGGGGCAGTGATGTGATCAGTAGGACGAGCAGAGAGACAAACTGGAGCCACAGAGCTGCCATGGTGGAGGAGAGCTGAAACACAAGTTCATAAGTTTTTATTTTGAACTGAACGCTGACCTCAGAGAAGATGTTCAACATTATTTGACTTTGTTAAAACACAGTAAGTCTCACACAGGTTGAGAGTTAAGGTGAACGACAAGAAGAGGAGAAGACTTTACCTGTCCAGCTGGAGGAGGTGAGTCTGTGGTGAAGAAGAAGAGGAGGATGAGGTGGGAAGCTGAGATCAGGATGATGTGAGGAAGAGCTGAAGGTCTCCTCTGCTCTTATAGTCCATCACCTCCACCTGCACACTGCTGTGTGCATGTGTCATTAGTTGAATAAGTGACTGTTTCCTTCTGATTGAGCGAATTCAACACTTAGTAAAACAAACAGAGTTAATGAACCGACTTGATGTGATCATCTCAGATTCTGATGATCAGCTGCTGCTCTGCTGTGACTGAGGAGGTGAACACGTCAAAGAGTTAGAGTGGATGGATGAACAGTCTGCGAATCTGTGACGTGTCTGAGAAACAGAGGCTGTTTGATGTTCTGAGATCTGAATCTCAAGAAAAGAAACAAATGTGTTTTATTTCTTTTGTGACCCAGATTTCAATTTGCCTTCATACTCAAATTTCTGAACATGTTGGACCAGGGATCTGTCCAGGGTTGTTCTTTTTTTCTACAGCTGAACTTCACTGAACTTGTCATGTAATAAGTACAAATCTGTAGTTGTTATATATGTGGTTATATATGTAGCACATAATCATATGAACTTCTTCTCAACACAAACTCACTCACAACTGAAATGTGATATGATGTCTGATTTCACTCAGCGTTCAGTATTTCCCTGCAACTTCCTGTTTACAGGAGCTATACTTTGGAATCTCTGCGCCAAGCGGAAACCCTCTGTGATTGGAGGACTGGCTTAAGGCTCCTTCTGACCAATCAGCGAGCAGCTGAAGGTGTGTATATGTATCCCACAATGCTCCCTAAGCCGCATCTACTTCATCCTGGTAGAATCCTGAAATGGCTGGACTAAGAAATGACAATACGGCCACAATTTAAAAAAAAAATGTCATACAAAACTAGAATAAAAAAATGAAGACACCTGTGGTGTTTAAACTATTATGTCTATCTGTATCTTTAGAAATCTGTGCCTCCCACAGAAAGAACAGAAAAGAAAGCCAGTAACATCACAGTGACCTTTTATTTGGTAAACAGCAAAGTTACACAGAGGGACTAATGTTCACATAATCTCTGTGACGCCCTTTATAATTCTATAAAAGAAGAATTAATATACTTTAATATGAGTATATTTAATACCCTATGGTGTATTAATTATATTATTCTCTGTTTTATTTCTTATGGTATATATAATACCCTACGGTGTATTGTTATCCTTTTTTTTATTTCATTCTTTATTCCATTTTTTTCTATTTTTATACTGTTTTTTATACTTTAGGATTACCACTAACACTGTCTACTGTCTGTATACTAACACTTACTGCAACACCACGGGCCCTTGAGAAATGCAATTTCATGACTCTGTATGTGTCTCACTTATGGCAATTAAAAACACCTTGAATTCTATCTTTCTTCATATGTGACTGATATTGATTAGTCATACTGTTTACTCATACCATCTACCCATCTAGTTGTACAGTGTACTCTGTGTACTACTGTACTTGTACTATTACTGCTTCGACTCCAAGAAACTCGTGGAATAGGTGAAGAGTCTTTGATTCTACGGTCATGTGACCAAATACACTTCATTGTTCAGAATAAAAAACCCGCCAACGTCGGTGATTGGTTCACTCTAAGATTTAAATTTCCCTTTAACCAATCGTTGATTACATAAACTCCCGCTTCAGCCCGCTAGGACCAATCAGGGCAGAGCTGTGCGCGGCTGCTTATATAAAAAGGCCCCTCTCTCCGTTGCCTCACATCACACTGACCTAGAGTCAAACATGGCGAGAACCAAGCAGACAGCGCGTAAATCCACCGGAGGAAAGGCTCCCAGGAAGCAGCTGGCCACTAAGGCAGCCCGCAAAAGCGCCCCAGCCACCGGCGGAGTGAAGAAGCCTCACCGCTACAGGCCCGGCACCGTGGCTCTTAGAGAGATCCGCCGCTACCAGAAATCCACCGAGCTGCTCATTCGCAAGCTGCCCTTCCAGCGCCTGGTGCGGGAGATCGCTCAGGACTTCAAGACCGATCTGCGCTTCCAGAGCTCTGCTGTCATGGCCCTGCAGGAGGCCAGCGAGGCCTACCTGGTCGGCCTGTTCGAGGACACCAACCTCTGCGCCATCCATGCCAAGAGGGTCACCATCATGCCCAAAGACATCCAGCTGGCCCGACGCATCCGTGGGGAGAGAGCGTAAACTGCCCCCTCTCCTCTCACCAAACAACGGCTCTTTTAAGAGCCACTCACTGCTCAGAAGCAGCAAGTTCTCCCTCCAACACACAGTTTCTCATATAGTCCACATCAGAAATGGACGGATGAATAATTAGCAGATGAATTGAGTTCCTGGGAAAACCCCCATTCCGTATGTCCCTGGTCCAATTGTGGAGCGCTTACTGATTTTACTGTCGAGGTCTTATCAATTTTATCCCAGCATGTTCGGCTAATGCGAGTGTTGTGTGTGTGTATGTGGATAATGAGCTCTTGAGTGGCGGTGAGTGGCTCTTAAAAGAGCCGTTGTGTGATGGTGTGGGAGCGGGACTGCGCTCACTTCTTGGCGGAAGGCTTCTCGGTCTTCTTGGGCAACAGCACGGCCTGGATGTTGGGCAGGACACCGCCCTGAGCGATGGTGACTCCCCCGAGCAGCTTGTTAAGCTCCTCGTCGTTGCGGACGGCGAGCTGTAGGTGTCGGGGAATGATACGGGTCTTCTTGTTGTCGCGGGCAGCATTGCCGGCCAACTCGAGGATCTCAGCGGTGAGATACTCGAGCACGGCGGCCAGATAGACCGGAGCTCCGGCACCCACACGCTGCGCGTAGTGGCCCTTCCGGAGCAGCCTGTGGACACGGCCCACCGGGAACTGGAGCCCGGCCCGGGAGGAGCGGGTCTTGGCCTTAGCTCTGGCTTTACCGCCGGTCTTTCCTCGTCCAGACATGTTGTTGATTCTATAGCTTCAGGGTTGACGGAAATATGGCGACTGAAGGCATTGTGGGCAATATAAACACATCCAGCTGCTCGCTGATTGGTTACGAGGAGCGGTAAGCCAGTCCTCCAATCACGGAAGACCAACTTCTGCGTCATCCGTCATGTGAGTCTGCAGCCCGGTTCATGGCGGGTAATTTAAATACACAAACAAATAGAATCGTTTAAAGAGGATAGCTCACTGTTAGCCTAGCTTAGCTCAAAGCAAACACATGCTATATATGATTCTATGGGAAAGTTGTACTGCATCTCCTCACTCGTCCACCAGGCGCTCCTGTGCTCACCGAGCAACATTACAACAGTCAGTGCTCCTACACAATTAGAGTCTACTAATCACTGAGGAGGCTTTCACAATAAGAGTCGCCATCAGTGAACACGAAGTAATGTTTAATATATAACATGAAATAACTTTCAACACATTCTTTACATTACCACTGTTTAAGAACCAACCTGTTGTTTAAATAATAAGAATGATTGCTTGATATTTCAATTGACATTCCATACGTTCAACAAATAAATCCAGAGAGGGCAGAGGATGAGTGTTAGAGTTCAACATCTAGCTAACATGAGTTTCTGTTGAAACTTTTGTTTGATAATGAAGATAAAAAATGAACATCACAGTGAGTCAATACATTCAATCTGTTCACAGTCAGTGTAAGATCCCTCATGTTCTATCAGGTGAACTTTATTCTCTCAACTACTTCATAGTTTCCTGATATTTTGACTGATGTCATATTTATTGTTCAATTCTCGTCTCAGCTGTTCTGGTCTTTGTTTTACAGTTCAAGTGAAAGCTTCAGGAGCAACAGCGAGCTCCGCCCGCTCTCAGATGTGTCATCCAGAGGCGGGTACAGTTCTCACAACCGAGTCGATGTCAGCAGAGACACCAGTGGTGGTGAGTCCGTCACTGTTTGACCATCGGTGTCTGTCCTGCTCTCCCAGCGTCCTTCGCGAGCGGGGACACCGGGCCGGCCCTGTTTCGGTTTTGCAAGGAGGGCCAGGGCGGTGGTCGGGGCCTGGAGGAGACACAGCGTGGACTCGAGCTAGCGGGGGACAGCGTCTGCTGGCTGCCGCTCAGAAAGGACGAGGTGTTGGAGCTCTGATGGCTGCGGTAGTTGTAGTACGCCTGCCAGCCCTGACGCTTCCTCTTCCAACGACAGCGGAGGATCCGGATGAAAGCCTGAAGATAACACGAGTTAGAGAGCAACATTAACAGTCTCCGTCAGTCCCTGACCTTTGTCCCCCTGTTGGTACAACAATATGATCAGCAGTAGCAGTAATAGTCACGGTTATGAAGTACTAATAGTACCTGTTTGAACTCACGGCTGTAGCATGGGTAGATGATCGGGTTCAAACAGCTGTTGAAGTATCCCAACCAAAAAATAACTTTAAAGAAAGTTTCAGGAGGACGGAGGCTGCTGTTGAACGACCCTGCAGAGACAAATCAACACACAGCTCTATTAAAAAAAGTTAAATCGTTAAAAACTCTCTGCGAGTGTTTCTCTCTGCTCCCCTCAGCCTCCTCTCTGTCTCCCTGCTCCCTGGTTGTCTCCTCTCCTCGCCCCCTGACCTGGAGACAAGCAGGTGATCTGCGGTGTGTCCGAGGATCTCGGAGGATTTGATGGATCAGGTTTTTGATGTTCTTCAGATAACACGGGCTGCTGAGCTGGAGGATTATGTTTTCCCTGCATATGGACATGTAAGGTCATCGCGTTCCTCAGGCTGCTGTCTCTGACTATATATGAAGACTTCCACAGTGAAACCTGACGTCCGTCCATCATGGGAAGAACATGTCACGTCTGCAACAGCTGGATTCTAGGGAGTGGGAGAAAGCCTCATCCCTCCCACGGTCTTTCCTCTGCAGTGAACATGAGGTCACCCGCTCAGTCGTTTTATTAATACAGAGTAATGCAGAGCGTACTTTCTGCTGAGTCATGATCTGCACTGCGTCCTCACTCGATCAGCAGTTAGTGCCGAGTCACCTTATTC
Organism: Pseudorhombus dupliciocellatus; assembly: GCA_016785235.1. Taxonomy (NCBI): domain Eukaryota; kingdom Metazoa; phylum Chordata; class Actinopteri; order Pleuronectiformes; family Paralichthyidae; genus Pseudorhombus; species Pseudorhombus dupliciocellatus. The sequence goes on from JAFBJW010000183.1 coordinate 1,324,515, forward strand.
CCCGGACCGACTGCAGCTGCATCACAGGGGAGCAGTTAAAGTGGTTCCATTGTCATCTGTTGTTAAATCTGTGTCCAGCATTTTAAATGCTGCCTCTTGGCTCTCCACCACTTCTCTTCCTGTTAATGCCGTGACAGCAATGCACGATGGACACTTCTCTTGATGCATTGTGGGACATAATTGGTCCACTTTATAGGGTATGAAACACTCTGACAGCACGACGAACACAGACAACACCGAGGTGAGAACGGCGCGGAGCATCAGAAAGATCTGACGCTGCCGTCAAAGAGGAGCAGAGTTCCTGATCTCCTAAAAAGGTTCCATCCAGATGAGGCACTACCCACAATCCAACAGCTGCAAGTCAGCCGCAGCTGATTTCATAAGAGAGAATAAAAAGCTTCAAACCAGAGCGAACAGATCTTTTGATCCTGAAGAGAAACAGTCGTGTGATCAGAGTTTAAACTTTCCTTCTGCGGAGCCAGAAGACGGTGACGACCACAAAGCCCCCCGCCGTCTAGAACATGTGATAAGAACGCAGCTTGTTCATTAGTTAATTTCTTATTTTCAGCTGATTTAATGTTTGATTTCACGTCTACTCGTCATGCGGCGTGAACAGGAAGTAGATAGGTCGATGAGAAGGTGTGAAGAAGGTGAGGACGTACCGATGGGCAGGACGAGGAAGAAGGGCAGCCAGCAGAGGATGAACATGCCCACCACCACTCCCAGCGTCTTGGCCGCTTTCTTCTCTCTGGAGAACTTGAGCAGTTTGACGGACAGCGTGCTGCGTCCGGCCGAGGCCCCGGGACAGAGCTCGTGGTTCTGCTGGTTCCTGCAGTGGATCCTCAGCGTGAGCTCGTTGGAGTCCTCCTGGCGCTCTCTCATCACGCCGGCCTCCAGGTTCTTGGTGGTGCGCTTGGCCACGATGTAGACGCGGCAGTACATGGCGAGGATGACGGCCAGGGGGATGTAGAAGGAGCCGAGCGAGGAGAAGAGCGTGTAGAAGGGCTCCTCTGTGATCTGACACTTGGAGTCATCCTGCGGACACCAAAGTTTCCTGTCGATCCACTTCAAACCCACACTTTATTTATCCTTTAAATTCTCAGAGGACAATTAAGTTGCAGACGGAGACGCCGTTATCTAGACTTGAGACTTAAACATTGTGACCTCGTGACACAGACGTTTATTAGCCTTTTCATAAACAAAAACCCTTTAAAATCCCTTAAATGAACCAAACGAACAGACTGGGTGAATTTCCCGCTGCCGCCTCAGCCATGGCGCTAGTCTTGTACCTGTGATGGTGGCTGCTTCCAGCCCAGCAACGGCCCAATGGAGATGACAATGGAGAGGATCCACACGCCCAGCATGGCGAGCAGCGCCCGCTTCTCCGTGACGATCATTGGGTACTGCAGTGGGTATCGAACACCGATGTAACGATCGATGGAGATGACGCACAGGGACATGATGGACGCCGTGCAGCACAGGACGTCCACAGCTGCCCAGATGTCACAGAAGATCCGACCAAACACCCAGGAATCTAAAACCTGTGGGGACAAGAAGGACCCAAGTCGTGACGATGTATAAACACGCCACTGCTCCACTTCCTAGCATAAGCTAATTTGAAAAACCACCATCTCCCCCTCCCGCCCGGGAGGTGCCCCCCAACCTCTAGGGCCCCTGAGACCTGGCTCATTAAAGATCTGTCCATGTCCCTTAGTCTACTGATAGGCTGTCCTCTTCTGTGTGTCAGCATTGAACAGAGACCATCCAAATAAAATGATATTTTGTATTTCTTCAGACTCTGGAAACTTCGTCTCCATCATCCCCCCCTTCACTGACCTCCAGGGTGGCGGACACCGGCAGCACCGTGGTCCCCAGCAGCAGGTCGGCGATGGCCAGGTTGATAATGAAGTAGTTGGTGGGGATCCGCAGGTGTCGGTTACAGACCACCGACAGGATCACGAGCACGTTTCCGACGATGGCGAAAAGGATGAAGGAGGCCAGCACCATGCCCACCGGCACCGCCCGGCTCAGCTCCAGCGGGGCGGCGGGGGGCCCGGAGCTGTTGCTGCGGTTCGAGGTGAAGTTGGCGTCGGGCAGAGGAGGCTGCGTCCCGGGGTGAAGGTCCGCAGAGGAGTCGTTGGTCCACTGGCTCATGGTGACTGTTCAACTCGACCTGGACCTGGGTCTGTTCGGCTTCACTCGCCGGGTCTCTCCGGTTCTCCCCTCAACACTTTGATACATTTAAAGTCAGGAAGGTTCCATAGAAACACACACACAAAAAAAAAACACAAAATAAAGGAAGACAGTCCGCGAGGCGGCCCCCTCCGCTCCGCCCGAGAACAGCGCTCCTGTCCGGACAGCAGCAGGTGGAGGCTCCGGAGTCCGTACACACACAGGATCCGCAGCCGGCCGAGGGAGCTCCCCCTCGGGTCAAAGTGTGAGTGAGGAGCCGGTCAGAGAACCGTGTCCTTTTATGGTTTAAGTGTCCAATGTGGGAAAGTTTGGACTGCAAAAAAAACAGATGAGTGCGTCATAGATAGACAGAAGATGGAGAGGGGTGGGGGTAGAGAGAGAGGGTGGGGGGTTGTTGGTACCATCCTGCTAACTTCCACACTCACACGCACGCACGCAGGCACACGCACATATAGATATGTAGATATATATAGACAGCAGAACAATAATAACTTGGTGTCACTGTGTTGTGTGGATAGCCTCAGCCAATCGGAACACAGACACTCTGGGTGGAGGCGGTCCATACATATCTTCACAGGGAGCTCCATCTCCTGTCACTCATCTGTGTGTGTGTGTGTGGGGTGGGGGGGGGCACACCTATGTCTCAGTGAATGGTGAGGACACAGCAGAGACATGACAATTCATATTTTTAGACTCAAATATCTCAATTATCCTTTAATCCTAAATCCATGTGATGAACCGAGTCTCTGCTTCTTCCCATGACCTCCTCCTCCAAACGTCTCTAAGCCCAGTCTCGCACATAAATATACACATCCAGGCTGGACCCGCCTGCTGAAGGGCCCTGGGGCCAATCACGTGCTGCCGGGCCCCTGCCTTCCACACCAGAGTCAGAACTGAACCAGAGGACTGAAGAGCCAGAGGATAACTGATCCACAAGAAACAACCCACAATCCATTGCTGATGCTTCTCGTCATTTGTTTGCATCGAAACAACAAAAACAAACTGGAGGTCACAGTTAAATGTTGACTGTCTGTTGGTCCGCAGGATCAGCTCTGCTGGAAAAAGCAAACAAATATTTGGTAAAAAATAAAATAAAATAAATGATAATAATAATAATAATCAAAGTTAAATTAACTGAACAATGAAATGCACATTTTAACATTTACCAAAACAAACATCAGAGACAAACTCAAAGGTCAGAGTCATGATGTTGTATTTTAAACAGAAACATTAGTCTTTTCATTTTGTTCTTTATACAAGATTTGACTGTGAAGAGATGGAATTTCAAAAACACTGAATCCACAAACAACGTGTTCGGACACAGGGATCCAGCAAAAGAGCTCAAAATTCTGTTTTTACTAAAGATGATGTTTCTTTATGTTCATTCACGCACACACAACACAACACCTCAAGGACTCGCCCACAGAAAATAACAAACCCCCAAACACGCTCAAACTGTGAGGAGAGAAGACGACTGAGAGAGCGAAGATGTTTTAGTTCCAGGTGCAGAGCTCCAGTGAGCTGAGTGACACCGAGTCTCAACCTGAGGCTCTAATTAATGTATTTAGCAGAGATGTTGAATAATAGGTTAAATGGCTGCTTTCCTCAGGCTGACACACACACACACACACACACACACACACACATACTTGTGGCTGTAGTTTTGCCCCTGGTGTGTTTTCCTTGGTTCCTCTCTGTTTCTGGTTTTATTTTGTAGTTTCTGCTCCTTGTGTGTCTTCCACCTAGACTTCCTGTCCTAATGACAGCTCGCCCCCCCCCCCCCCCCCCCCNCCCCGCCCCCCCCCCCCCATCCCCAACACCCGCTCTGACTGTATATGAAGACCACCACTTACTGTATATACAGACCATCAGTGACTGTATATAGAGACTGTTATATATGAATAATCAGAATCATAGCTACTGCTCTGACCTTTGACCTCTCTGCAGAGAGCAGCTTCCATACAAGGAGTGGCTCCCTCTCTGGTGGACAGGGATTATTTCGGGGGTTGTGATTTGTCTTTCGATGTCTCTGTTCCTCTGTCTCTAAAAACAGCAGAATTAGTGTTATGAGTGATTTATGAATCACAGAGATAAAAATGGCAGCATGTCCCTTTAACTCTGACATTCCTGGAATCACAGCTGTGACTGAAGATTCATTCATGATGAGGTCCGTTCACTGTTGGACTCTAAAGGTTGTGAAAAGGATTGTTCTCATTTACTTTACTCTGTTGTTATTTCACATTAAAAGAACCAGATGGATGGACAGATTCGGAGCAGCCAATCAGGAGCTGTCTGATCTGCTCTGACACTGAAAATAAAGTGATCATAAAACATGGCATCAGCTTCAATGTTCAGTTCCTCACCTTTGTCTGAGTGTGTTTAATGAGCAGAGACTGAATGTGATCTGGACATGTACAAACTCAGTGACTGTTGGAGGACAGACAAAAATAGACGTAAAATAAACTCTGCATCATAAAATGTGGAGGAACATCAACACGGGCGAGTTGCTCTGAAGACTGTAAAGTGTGTCTCAAGAGTTTCCATTTCAGAAGACTAAACACAGCACTGTCCACAGGACATTTGGTTCAGCAGCTGCAGTTGAGGGGACAAGGATGAGGATACAAGGACACAAGAGCTCAAAGAAGTAGAAAAAGACAAAAAGGCATGAACATGAGATGAACAAGGAAACATTCATCTGTGTCCTCTTTCAAATTCATTAATGCTCCTGGTGATTTAAAAAATGGATCAGATCCATTTATTCAATATTAATGAATGTGAGCATCTCGCTTCATGCATGTCGCCATGGAAACGTCAGATATTTTTTATCAGTTCTCTCGTGTCTGGGTCACTCCAGCTCACATTAGCATCCAGCTAATGCCACTCAGTGGTTCAAGTACACTTGACTGGTGCTAATTACATTAAGTTAATGTGGAGTTCTCTCTGTGAGCAGCAGCTACTAACAGGCTAGTTAGCAAAGTGATCGATTCTAGAAAAGACTTTTCTGCATCCAGAGTTTTTTACTGGAAAAATAAACCACGTTTCTTTATTTAGCGACGTGATGTGAAACAACCTCAGTCTTTTGTTGCTCTCGATCATTTCAGACGTGTTTCGTAACTTCAGTCTATAAATATCAGGACTTTGGAGAGGGGAAGTGAAATAAATGGGGTTGTCCATCTGTCGTCTGTCTGTTGTCTGTCTGTCTTCCGTCCATCTGAAACACTGCAACATGCTGTCGCTTCTTCACAGGTTCACCTGCATCTATGTCCTAACAGGTGAGTGTCTACCTTTGTCTGTCTCACAAGTGTCCATTGCTGTTTTGCAGTTGGATCATTGGTGTGAATGCAGCTTGGGAAATGTAAATTCACTTTGTTATTGCGCGTGTGTGTGTCTGTTTCCTTTAGTGCCCGCCTGTGTGTCCACTGTCAGCACAGAGACGGTGGTGGGCATAGCCGGGCAGAGGGTGGTGCTGCCATGTCGGTTAGAGGCGGTGAGGCAGAGTGGTGTGGAGGTGTGCTGGGGGAGGGGGCAGCCCTCACTGTTCACCTGCCACAACATTTTGATCAACATGGCCGGTGACAGCGTCTCATACAGGAAGTCGTTTAGGTGAACAGACCAACTCATTTATTTTTGTAATTTCATTCCATTTAATCACATGAAACTACATTAGTAGTTCCTCAAGGATGTATTCTGGAGCCCAGTGTAATTCATGTTTCCTCACTCCCTCCCCCTCTGCAGGTACTCTCCGTCCTCCCCCTCCTCTCTTTCCATCTCCCCATCCCGTCCATCAGACTCTGGTTTCTATCACTGCAGAGTCCAGCTGCCCGGCCTGTTCAATGACCAAATCGCCACCATTCACCTCATCATCATCAGCCGTACGTTCACTCATTCACCTCAGTTCATCCGTTGGTGTCACCGGAATAAGCAAGCATATTATTTTGTTGTTATTGTTGTGGTCCTTCTTCTTCCACTGTCTCTGGTCAGTGAATTCTGGTTCTGAGATGCTCTCTGGTTGGTGTCAGTACAGGACCAGAAGCCCCATTCAGCCAACAGTAAAACATTCCATTGACTGTGTGTGTATCATGGTTTGTTTTCACGTGTTTGACAGGTGACACAATACGGCGCCCGTCAGAGGAAGAAGGAAGTGATGTCCCAGAGCCCACAGCGCCAATGGTGGCGCTGGTTCAGGTACTAACAAGCAAGATGATTATTATCATTGTTCATGGGTCCAGAACAATTGTTAATACATTATTAAATGAATCCATTACAGAGAGACGACAGATGTCCACTCATCTTTATGAGTTTGTTGTTTATTGACAGTCTCCTGTCCTCCGGCCGGTAAACAGTCTGCAGGCGTTCATTGGAAACACACTGAGGCTGTCCTTCATCATCTTCATCCCTGTGTTGCTGTTGACTCCTGCCTATAGTCAGTACCCCCCCCCCCCCCCCCCCCCCCCCCCCCCCCCCCCCCCCACACACACACACACACACACACACACACACACACACGTTATACACACACACACACACACACACACACACACACGTTATACATGGTCAGGATATAGTCATTTCACTGTGTGCAGGAGTGTGGAGGTGGAGCCAGCGACCAGAAACTGACTGCCGGCTCAGCCAGCCAGAGGAGGCGGAGAGACACACCTCCGTGTAGACGCCAGACAGAGGTAACCATGGTTACCTGAGTTACCTGAGATTTCAGAAGGGGTTCTGCAGAGAATTATTTTGTGTCTCTGAGGTTGGTTCAGTTCACACTTCTCGTGTTGTCTATGTCAATATATTTTAACTTCTATTTCTGTTGGGGAACTCATGTCATTCGAAACACCAGGAGGCGCTTTAAGCCCTGAAATAACGACCATACGCAGCAGCGTCCTGTCTCAGCAATAATCAAACGCATGGTCCTGTCTGACCAGCAGGGGGAGCCATTGTCCATGGAATGCTGCTTACTGTCTGAGTGGAAATGGACTCTTCTAGTCTACCTGAAAATTAACATCTCATAATAATAAACTTTAAATGCTTCTGTTGTTGCACGAAGTCTGTATTGTTGGGGGGAGGAGAGAGCAGACACAAAAGGAGAAGGATGGATCAGTGATGGGAAGGGAACGAGGAGCCTGGGGTGTGGGGTGTTGCGTAAGTGATTTACAGTAAAGTTAAGTTTCACCATGACACACTGAAAGACAACGCGTGAGCATTTCCTTTCTTTGGAAAGTTGGTTGTGAAAGAATGAATTCCCCATTTCACTCAAGCACACAGTCGTGTCAGCTCAGCCTTCACAACATTCAGTGTTTGACAAAACGAGATTTGTTTTCTTTTCTGGATGATATGAATTCAAACCCTGTTAATACAGAAATATCCTGTTCATGGTTTTTCGTGCTCTAACGCTCAGCCACCTTAAGACTTATGGTGACTTATACTTGTGTTGAGCTTCATCAGTGGACGCAGGCCACGCCCCGCGGCTCTGAATTTACTTTCAGTTCCTCGAAAATCAAAACGTCGCCTCCTCACATCTGACCAGACGCTGTGGTGAGCTTTCTCTCTTTTCCTGTTTAAAGTAGATTTTAATCTTTGTTCTTATCATCCGAACGAGAAACTGTGACCAGCCTTCAACAATACTGAGAGGCTCCTCTGGAACTTTGAACTGTTGCTTTTCCAACGTGTTTGTGTGCGGGGTGGGGGATGGGCTTGTTGTAACCTAACAAGAACCAAACAGTGCGATGATCAGGATCACGTCCATGTACGTTAGATAGTTACATAGACAGATAGGATTAATTCCTCTACCAGAGGGGAAAACACACTTAGAGTAGCAAAAGGCAAGGTAGCAATAAAAAACAGTAAAAGAGCAAATAACATATATATATATATATATAGAGAGAGAGAGAGAGAGAGAGAGAGAGAGAGATAAGAGAAGTGGTACAGGTCTTGATGGGAACAAGAAAAGAGAGCTTGTATGTGCAAAAAATGTGAACTTGAAATTGAAAACAGTAATAAACAGTAATAAGGGGCAGGATTGGTAAGAAATGATAGTGCAGTGTAAGAGTTGTGAAAAATTGTACAATTATGACAGTAAGAACAGTAGTTAGTTTTAACAATGTTGTTGTAGTGATATGTGGCAGCTGTGGCTGAGCATTGATCGTTCAATCACAATTTTCTTCATCTGTCTGCTGTAGTGGATTCCAGTTACCCATGGACACTCTCTATGAATGAGTGTGAATCATAGACTGTATATAAAGATGGTCTGTGTCCAGTTGGTCTCTGAAGAGCTGCTTAGAGGCTCAAATGGGCGTCCACCAAGCGCCACATTGCTGCAGCGCATCACTTCCTTTATTCCTTATGATGGGGGCTGCGCAAGAACTGAGTTGCCGTTTTTTGAACCAGCCTGTAAACAGGTTTAATTCTCCACTGAAATCGGGCATTTTAGCATTTTAGGGAGCTGTCCTGTACTGGCAAGTGCTTTGAGTTTGTGAGACTAGAGCAGATCTTTACAAATACAGAGCATAAAGTGTTGACATCTGCCTCTCTGCTGTTTCAGGTTCTTACATCCCGACTCAACAATAACAAGTGCAGGTCAGACTTGTTTGTACATGTTGCTGCTCCTGGTGCATCTTGAAAATGGGAGGCTGGCAGAGGAGTTGAAGAACCATTTGTTGCAAGCACAAAATGAAGTGAATCTGAAAGCTCTTCAGGACCTTTTTTAACTTGTGTACTGTTTGTCTGTACAGAAATGGATCCTAACGGTCAGTCAGCTGAGGCTCTTCCACTGTATCCAGAGAAGGGTACTATGTATCCTGAGGTGCCTGGTCAATTTGGCCCTCCTGGTCAGTTTGGCTCTCCTGGACAGGTGGGCCCTCCAGGACAGTTCGGCCCTCCTGGACAGTTTGGCCCTCCTGCTCAGTTTGGCCCTCCTGGTCAGTTTGGCCCTCCTGGACAGCCTGTTGGACCTGTAGTGGTTGACCATACCACTGTGGAGATCACCACTCAGCCCCCCCGGGACTACATCATCTGGTCCATGCTCAGCTTTTTCTACGCCAACGTGTGCTGCCTGGGCCTGGCAGCGATCATCTGCTCGGTCAAGGTGAGTTTGTGTCCCCGTGGGTTGTCTTTGCAAACCAAATCTTAGAATATCCTTGGTCATGTGGTGTAAACAGGAAGTAGATTATCTGATTGAGCTGAGATCCGTTTTGTGTGACAATGAATCCACTTTGAGAATGAATTTTTTTTTTATCCTTTCAGGCCAGAGACCGAAAGGCAGCTGGAGATATGGTCGGTGCCACACGCCACAGCAGCACCGCCCGCACCCTCCTCATCATCAATGCGGTTCTGTTTTCCATCCTTGTCATTATTGCCATTATTCTCTGCTTCCAGAGCCCATTATATGCCTATTATATCCCCTCTTATTTTCTTCGCAAGTTGTAATCGAGAAAAGACGTCAGCCGCTGATGTTACGTTTCTCTGATCTGTCACAATTCATTCACGTTTTATACTTTGAACATGACTGCCGTGTGTTTGTGAGGCCAATAAAAGTCTGTTACCTACTCAGTGAGAATCCATGAACTAAAACTAAAGCCATCTCCGTCCACACCAACACTCCTGAAAACACAAGTCACATGACAGGAAGAAGTTTTCATCCTCTGAAGGAGGAGCAGTGATGGTGAATAGTCAGATCAAGGATTTCTTTTCTCTGAGAGAAAATGAGGGGGAGTTGTTTCTGACGGGAAATGTGTGCACTCAGTCATGTGACTGACAAGAAGGAGGGTCGCTGGTTTGCTTCCTGGATCTGCTGGATGGTTGACTTCACCCATGTCGTGTAGTCCTGTATGTGTAGGGCAATAAAGGAATCATAACTAGTCTTCAGACTAAAACACAAAACCAGAGTTTTCAAAGTAAAATAACAGCAATTATGAGGCTGACATCATGACACAGGGACATCCAATGGTGATGTGTCAATCAGGACACGCCCCCCCCTCCTCTTCCTCCTCCTCTAGTCAGACCAGTTCTTCAGGTTCATCTAAACCTCGTCCAATCAGAGCAGCTGGATCATTTCACCAGCCGCTCATCACACAGGTAAGACACTGGCTCTTCTTCGGTTTATCAGATTTGAATCACCTAAAGGTAATGACACCCCCCCCCCCCCCCCCCCCCCCCCCCCCCC